>VZQC01013351.1:1240709-1393508 GCA_009823505.1 Rhizomys pruinosus | reverse complement strand
CCAGAAAACCAACCCTTCAGAGAATACTTGAAGCAATTCAAAGGACAGAAGAAAGGAGCAACCATCCCCAGGCACCTAGAAAGAGAAATCAATAAAAGCATAACTGCAGAAGTAGAAACCTAAACTAAAACTGCAAATGGATAAGGCAAAAAGAAGCAACACAAACCTATCAGTCATAACCTTAAATATTAGTGGACTAAGTTCCTCAATCAAAAGACATAGACTGGGAGATTGGATTAGGAAACAGAACCCATCAATATGCTGTCTACAAGAAACACATCTTACCTTCAAGGACAGGCACCACCTTAAAGTGATAGGATGGAAAAAAATATTCCAAGCAAATGGTACCAAAAAGAAAGCAGGTGTTGCTATTTTAATATCAGACAAACTAGACTTCAAAGTAAAAGAAATCAGAAGAGACAAAGAAGGCCATTACATTTTTATCAAAGGAACAATTCACCAAGAAGATTTCACAGTTATGAATATATATGCACCAAACTCTGGTGCACCAAACTTTATAAAGACAATTCTCCAGGACCACAAGCCACACACTAACCCCAGTACACTCATAGTAGGGGACTACAATACCCCACTGAGCCCTTTGGACAGGTCAACAGGACAAAGAATAAACAGAGAGACATCTGAATTGAACGATATGATACACCAAATAGACCTCACAGACATCTACCAAATATTCCACCCTAATATTAGAGAGTATGCTTTATACTCAGCATCCCATGGAGCATTCTACAAAATCGACCACATACTGGGACACAGAAGAAACCTCCACAAATGCAAAAAGATTGAAATAGTTTCATGCATTCTAATAAAAATATTAAAATAATAAAGGCTATATATGACAAATCCACAGCTAATATTCTAAGTGTAGAAAAACTCAAAGCATTTCTATTAAAATAAAGAATGAGGCAGGGCAGTCCATGATCCCCACTTCTATTAAATATAGTGTTTGAAGCCCTAGGTAGAGTGGTAAGAGAAGAAATTAAAAGGATACTAGTAGGAACGGAAGTAAAATTATCCTTATTTGCAGGTGATATGACATTATATGTAAGAGATCCACCAGAAAATTCCACCAGAAAGGTAAAAATGATAACACTTTCAGCAAAGTAGTATGTGTCCCCGTCTGTGGGGGCAGTAATCTGCAGGTACCTGAAGGAGACCCCAGACCTGTAAGATGGGAGAGAGAGAGAGAGAGAGAGAGAGAGAGAGAGAGAGAGAGAGAGAAGGAGACCCTGCAAGCTTTGTTAAGGTCTAGTTTATTGGAAGAAAGGCGGCTGCATATATCCTGCAGAAAACAGGAAGTGGGGAGGGGAGAATGGAGCAAGGCAATTAGTCAGGCCATCTGGCGTCAGAGGGAAGGCTATTTTGCAAGATAACAGAGCAGGAACTTCTGGCTGAAACATCCTGGGCTTATCTTCAGCAAACATCGGTATAGTCCCGGACCCATGCTGGGTGAGCAGGGCATGTTCGGGCCTGTCCAGGCTGGACTGTGTCTCAGTCTCCAACAAGTATGATTCAAAGTCAACTTAAAAAAATAAGTAAGTTTTCTATATACAGTAACAAGTGCAGTTAGAAGGAGATCACGGAAACACATCCATTCACAATAGCTTAAAAAAAATCTGGTGGTGCAGGCTTTTAATCCTAGCACCTGGGAGACAGAGGCAGGCAGATCTCTGTGAGTTCAAGGCCTGGTCTACAGAATGAGTTACAGGATATCCAGAGCTATAGGGAGACCCTGTCTCAAAAAGACCAAAAAAACCCCCACTAAGAATAAACCTAACCAAGAATATGAAAGTCCTCTGTAAAAACTTTAAATCTCTAAAGAGATTGAGGGAGATGTCAGAAGATGGAAAGATTCCCCTGCTTATGAATGGAGAAAATTAATATAGTGAAAATGACCATCCTATCAAAAGCAATTTACAGATTCAATGTAATCCCAATCAAAATCCAAATGATATTCTTCACAGAAATAGAAAAAAAATCCTAAAATTTATAATGGAAGCACAAAATACCCCAGATAGCCAAAGTACTTCCAAACAAAAGGAATATTGCTGGAGGGATTACCATACCAGATTTGAAGCTATATGACAGAGCCTTAGTAATAAAAACAGCATGGTACCATCACAAAACAGACATATTAGATCAATGGAACAAAACTGAAGACCCAAACATGAGTGTGTATGATTTCAACCATCTGATATTTGACAAAGATACCAAAAATACACACTGGTGGAAGACAGTATCTTCAACAAATGTTGTTAAGAGAACTGGATGTTCACATGCAGAAGATTGAAATTAGAGCCATGTATCTCACTCTGCATAAAAATTGACACCAAATGGATTAAAGACCTTAATTGGAAACCTGAAATGCTGAAATTGTTAGAAGCAAACAGGCAGTACCCTCAAAGATATAGGTGTAGGAAAGGAATCTTCTACTTAGGAATTAAGGTCAGCAATTGACAAATGGACCTTATTAAGTAAAAAGCTTCTGCATAGCAAAGGAAACAATCAAGTGTAGAGAAAGTCCACAGAATGAGAGATAATCACTGCCAGTTATACATCTGATAGAGAACTAATATCGAGAATATACAAAGAACTAAAAAAAAAAAAAAAGAATTAAGAAAACAAATGACCCAATTGAAAACTGGGCTATGGATCTGAACAGAGAGTTCTTAAAAAAAAGAAAAAATAGGGCTGGAGAGATGGCCTAGCGGTTAAGAGCACTGACCACTCTTGCAGAGGACCTGGGTTCAATCCCCAGCACCCTCCTGGTGGCTGAGAACCGTCTGAAACTCCAATTCCAGGAGAACTTCAGTTCCAGAGGAATCTGACACCCTCTTCTGACCTCCGTGGCATTGCACGACATGGGTGCACAAACCTGCATGGAGACAGTACATTCATATACATACAGAAATTTAAAAAAATTTAAAAAAATGAATAACACATAACTTAAAAAATTTTCAACATCCTTAGCAATTAGGGAAATGCAAATTAAAACTACTTCAAGATTTCATCTTACCCCAGTCACAATAGCCAAGTTCAGGAAAATTAACAAATGCTGGTGGGGACGCAGAGGACCCTCAGTCATTGTTGGCAGGATTGCAAACTGATTCAGACACTATGGAAGTCATTGCAGATAATTATAAAAGAGCTAAAAGCAGGGCTGCCATATGAACCAGCTTAGCATGTACCCAAAGGACTCAGTATCCTAGTACAGAGATACTTAGTCAGCCATGTTCATTGATGCTGTTTTCACAATAGCTGGAAATGGAAACAATCTAAATGTCCAACTTATGAAAGGATAAAATAATGTGGTACATGCACACAATGGAATTCTCTTCAGCTGTAAATGACATCATAAAAATTTCGGGCAAATGGATAGACACAGAAAACATTATACTGAATGAAGTAACTCAGACTCAGAAAACCAAATGCCACATGTTCTCACTTACTTCTGGATCATTGGACTGAATGTTCATACATGAGTATATAACCTGCAATAACCACATAATCCATGAAAGTAGAAAGGGACCATTGAGGGTGGGGAGGAGGCAGAGCTCTAGAAGTGGAGAGTAGGATATAACAAGGGGGGAAATGGGAAAATGGAGGGGATTCTAACTGAGGAAAGGGAGGAAGAGAAATATAGGGGGAGAGAGAGGAAGGAGAGATAAATAATACTAAGGATGTTTGGAAAAGCCATAGGGAAATGTAGTATATTATAAGCTTACTTTTATTTTTTAAATTTTATTTATTTATTTTTATGTGTATGAATGTACTGTCTGCATATAGGTTTGTGCACCCATGTCGTGCAATGCCTTGGAGGTCAGAAGAGGGCATCGGATTCCCCTGGAACTGGAGTTAAAGATCTCAGCCGCCTTGTGGGTGCTGGGGATCAAACCCGGGTCTTCTGCAAGAGCTAGGCCATCTCTCCAGCCCAAGCTTACTTTTAAATACATATACATGTATGTGCATGCGTATGTATAACTGAAGGCTATCTAACAAAAATTCTAGTGACCGGCAAGGGAAACATCCCTTGAGGCTGTTGGTCAGGTTAATCCAAGAAACTCCTAAAACAATACAGGTTATTTCTATAGTCCTTGGTTGCCCCCTAGAGCTGAAAGGTGAGGCCCTATTGTTGAAGTCACTTTGGACAGAGGACTTGAGAAATTGGGCTGGCACTGACCTGGAAGCCTCCTCTCTGAAGGCCGGCTCTCATAATATTGGAAGGTGTAATGCAAGAAGACAAGAGAGAGAAACATCAAACAATGTTCCTACTCAGGTATAAATCTAACTGGCCTAGCAAAGTACTGTTATTGGTGTAATAGTGTCACATTTATCTTGGTGGTAGCTAATAGCTTTCTAGTTGGACTTAAGAGCTGTTCAGTAGGAGAGAATCCATATCTGGCACTGTAAAAAGAGCCGAATACCCATGGCTGGAGAAATTATAGACCCTAGAGGAGAACCCACTACTGCCACTTTCCTAAACTAATGTAATTTCTTATATTCTAAATACCCTTTATATTGAGACCAATGTAGTTCTCACCATTCAACTATCAAAGAGGCTTCCTTTTTTGAGACAGGGTTTCCCTTTAGCCCCAGCTGGCTGGAACTTACTGTGTAGATCAGGCTGATCTCCATTTCCTAGAGATCCCCCTACCTATGCCTACTGAGTGCTGAGATTAAAGGTGCACCACCACACCACCACAGAGACTTTCTTGCCTCCCCCCCATAGAACAAGGAGAAATATGACGATGATGAGGTCGCTCTCCAACTGTAAATTGGAGACAACTATTATAGAGGTAATCTCGTATAAAACCGGTAAAACTACCTTTTTTAATTGACTAATAGACATAAGAACTGTGAAAAGGATTATTCTCTGTTCAGAACCAAATATAATACTAAAGTCCTTAAGCTATGCACTTAAGCAAAATATATTAATACAGGAGCTCTGAAATCAGCAATGGATTGTTCTACCAGGTGGATGTTGGCCAGGGGATCCAAGGCCCCACAAAAGGTAAGGGCTCCTTGCCTCTAAGTTGGGATACCTACAGGAGGAGAGGCAATAAGACCCTGCTGCCGAAGACCTGACGTTAACATGGGAGGGATGTATTGAGACCACACATGCAAGTGTACAGATGGCCTCTGGAATGCCAGAGAGTGTTACCAAAGGCCACTAAACCAATAAAGCAAATATGGGTCTCCCTGAGTCAAGCAAGACTCCACCGTCAGCACCAGCTACACCTCACCTGCCTGGAAATACTGTGCAGCAGAGGCAGCCATGTGCCTGTATATCCCAAATCTAATTGGCTATTGGCTCTCCCCTTGGAGAAATAACCCATGGCTGATGCCACAAGCTTACATCCTCTACAGGTTAGGAGATGTTATAAGCCACAGTAAGACCCTGTCATATTTAACAGGGGGGAAAATTGTAATTCATGGATTAACATATCCAAACATGTGTCTATGCTAAAGTAACCTACCATAACTATTAGTGCTGCTTAAATACCTATATATCTAATTGCTTGTTCTTCATTAGTAGGATCGAAAGGTTATTCCTGGACAAACTGTCAGCCCATGAAAGGAAACAGCCAGAATTGACCAGAGTCCAAGTCAACAGCTCCAGAGAGAGTGGACTGTTTTGCTTCTCATCCACCTGTGCCCCTTTTCAAAGCCTAGGGAACAATCTGCAGAAGAGGGGGCGTGGTAGAATGTAAGGGCTGCGATTGGGGTGAATGGTGAAACTACAGCAATGTAGTCTGGACACTCATTTAATCAACTTGATTGAACATACAACCCCTCACTCCCCGCTCGATGGTGGGGCTGTGGGGCTTTGGGCACAACAGCCTGCAAATTGGTTTTGCATGAAGGATGCTTGTACTCATGGATTATCACTTATAGCTAAAAAAATGAGAAAAAACTGAGAGAAAGATGCAGGACAGTTATGGCAGAATGCATGATCTGGGACGGGGTGGGGTGGGGGGGAAGGGAAAGGGAAATATGCCTGAACTGAATTGGAAAATGATGTATGAAATGCACAAAGCACCAATAAAAATTGTTAAAAAAAAATAAAGGTCCATCACCACACCCAGCCTAAAAAGCTTCTTTTTGCAACAAATGGAAACTATTACAAAGTTCCACAACTGGTCAAAATGTAAAGAATTAGTGACCTCGGGGCTACCTAACCACAACAGCAACATCTACAATGCAACCCCTACACCTAACACTCGGGGAACATTGTAGAAGAGGGAGACAGTGGTGAGGTTGAAAGCGCCAGAGGAGCAGGAAGCCTGCACCTGGGCAACTGTAACAATACAGCTGCTGAAACAAGACTTGCACAGTAACATTACTAGTTGATATGCCAATGGGGATGGGGAAATGTCAGAAGATTACATCTCTGCTGGAAGAGGTACAGGCAATCAATAGCTGTGAGGGAGGGCAAATCAGCTTACTCCAGGGACGAGTTCCCTGATCGGCTCCCAAGGGGTCAGTCATGAACACAAGTAAATGTGAGCATCACTAAATGGGCACAGCACAGTATATATTATATATACATAACATATATGTGTGTGTGTGTGTGTGTGTGTGTAACAATAATCAAGGAAGCGATTACAAAGTTGAGAGGAATTTGGGGGCACATGGCAGGAATTGGAGGGGGAGAGGGTGGGATGAGTCGATGGAAATACAGTACTCACACATAAAATTCTCAAAAATAAAAATAAAGAAAAATAAAAAGAAATGCAGGCCATTGTTTACTGTAGTATTTAGTTAAATGGCTTCTTAGGGGTATGTATGTAGAGACAGGAGCTTAAAGAGCTGAGGACCAACTTTAAATCACTTAGAGAAGACTCTTTGTTTTGTGAGTGGAAGCTTATCCAGAGAGCAGTCTTTCCCTTCAGAGAGCCTAATAATTTGCCAAGTGTGCAATGGACACAACCATAAAGATGCTTAGTGAAAATATTCCCCCAAGAAATAAATGTTCAGAGCTAAACATAACTGACGGTGGCTCTGAAGGGCAATGCTGGGCTCACTTGATATTGATAGATATTTTCTTCTCATTTCCCATACCTCCAATGTGCAGTGGGGAACAATGTAGTGATTCTAGAGAGTGTGGATCCAGTCTCTCTCTTGAGGTGCATTAAAAAGCTTTGTGAAAACCTCTTTGGGCTATTTCTTATGGCTATGGGAAGCTCTATAAGCAGTTAAATTCAGTGAGTTTGTAAACTCACCAAGTGCAGGCTGCATTTGTGTTCTTTCTCGAAGATGGTGGCTGATGATGTATAAGGACTGTGAATCAGTTCCATCTAAGCAGTGTACACCTCTGAGCATGCCACCTGCTTTTATCCATGCCTTTATGGAGCAGCTATCATTCGCCAGGCCTTGTCTAGGCACTGACATGGAGGGCTAAGCTTGGAGCTGGGTGGTATTTCTTGGATGATAGAATTTGCACAAGGCATTGTCTGACTGATGTATAATGGTGATATTAGTTATGTCGGCAGGGGGATGCTGGCAATAGAAGAACCTATTCTGAATGTGTCAGTCAAAGGGAAAAGCAGTAGGAAGTGAAGATTAGGATGTGCTCAGCCCAAGTTATGTTGGAAGGAGTTATTTCTATCCATGTGTGAGAGAAAAGCCACTAAAATATTTCAGAGAAGCAATGTGTTCAGGTTGACATTGAAAAAGTAAATATTGCCTCTGTTGGAAGTAAATTAAAGGTACAAGCAGAAATAGAGTCAGATAAGAAAGTATTACACCCAGCCAGGATAGCTACATCTCTGCCTTAGCTAAGGTGGACTTAGGATGTTACCTCACACACTGTCCTCCTCTCTTCTCATTTCTTAACTCCTTTCCTTTATTTTGTTTGTTGATATTAAGAGCTTGGAACAAACATCATTTCTTCTTAAAACCCCTCTCAATTCCACATAGTTCTCTACTAAATGGGCAATGATTAGATAAATGTGGAACAGATAAATGAAAGTATGCATCTTTAGTAAATGAGCTTGATTTATACTGATAACAAAGAAAACTGACATTAATTAGTAACTAGGAAGTGCTGAGAACGCTGTGAGCTCTTGGCTTGTAGAGTCTGGCTTGATCCTCACGTCCTTCTCCAGACATATGTGTGGTCCTTGTTCCAGTTTCATACTCAAGGAAAACACCCAAGGCATTTTTTTTTTTTTTGGTCTTTTTGAGACAGGGTCTCCCTGTAGTCCCAGCTGTCCTGGAACTCACTCTGTAGATCAGGCTGGCCTTGAACTCACAAAGATCTGCCTGCCTCTGCCTCCTGAGCGCTAGGATTAAAGGCATGCACCACCACACCCAGAGACTATTTATTTATTTATTTGTTTATTTTTATGTGTATGAATGTACTGTCTGCATGCAGGTCTGTGCACCCATGTCATGCAATGCCTCAGAAGTCAGAAGAGGGCGTCGGATTCCCTCTTCTGGAGCTGGAGTTAAAGACGGTTCTCAGCTGCCATGTGGGTGCTGGGGTTGAACCTGGGTCCTCTGCAAGAGCAGTCGGCGCTCTTAACCGCTGGCCATCTCTCCAGCCCCCAAGGCATTTTCATGACTTCAGGATGTTTTAAAAAGAAGTTGGGTTTGTCTTGTTTGCATGATAACACAAAGACCAGAATCAAGAAATAATTCTGAACTCACCAAGCTCTCAAAAATTAATGTCTGCAATCTTTTCTATTTTTCAGGCAAGAGTTCACTCATTGCATTTAATGACAATAATTTGTTCTGACGCTTTCTGATCCTGCTTCCTTGACAACAGCTTCACTCTCAGATTAAATTGAACCCTTGTTTTTCATGCCCAGTGACCACTTCCTCTCTACTTGGTGAGCATTTAGGAAGTACTTTCTACCTCCAAGGTGTTATGAGTGTCCTATCCCAGAAACACACTTGTGTCTTTCCACAATGTAAGAATTTATTGAATGACAATAAGTTCACAAGGCATGTTCATGGCATTAATTTGGCAGATAATCTCACTTTCCTTGTTAATCTGGTTAAGGTGAATGAATGCGAGTTCTTTTATTCTGATCTTAATTACTAATATTAACTCACATTACATATAACACCTCACAGTAAATATCTCTTTTTTTTAGACTTTTTAAAAATTTAATTTATTTTTTATATATATGAATGTACTGTCTGCATGTAGATTTGTGCACCTGTGTCGTGCAATCCTGAGGAGGTCAGAGAGGTGTCGGATTCCCCTGGAACTGGAGTTAAAGACGGTTCTCAGCTGTCATGTGGGTGCTGGGGATCGAACCTGGGTCCTCTGCAGGAGCGGTAGGCACTCTTAACCACTAGGCCATCTCTCCAGCCCCCAAATGCTAGGATTAAAGGCATACACCACCACACCTGGCTTAAAGGTGGTTCTTAGCCACCATGTGGGTGCTGGGAATTGAACCCGGGTCCTCTGGAAAAGCAGTCAGTGCTCTTAACCGCTGAGCCATCTCTCCAGCTCCAGTAAATATATCTCTTTAAATACACACTTGTGAATTATAGGATGAATGCAAGTTAAAGAGGCTACAACAGAGTTCAAGAAGTTTATGAAGTAGGCTGACAGAAATGCATATAGAGTCTGTATTGATACAAAGCTGTAGTGGAGATTAGGCCATGGGAGAGTCAGGGTTAGTGGCAAGGTATAGCCAGGTGCAGAGTCAAAAGGACAGAACTGGCTCTGGAGCAGGGACATCAGGTTTGGGGTTGTGGGTGGGCAGACAGCAGTTGAGCAGGCTGGAGCCTGTGTCAACCACGGGGGGCCCAGCAGAGCCCCAGGAACAATAGGCGTTCTCTGTTGATCTTTAATATACTAAGAATCAGATGACAGGATGGTACAAAGAGGTTGCCATCACAGTGCTCAGTGTCCACTGTTTTCTGGGGACCAGGTGAGAGAGTCCCACCTTTTCCTTGGTTTGCCCTGTCTGATAGGTTGCTGAGTCTGATTTCCCTATAATCTTAAAGTGCCATGTGTCCACATAGTCCTAATTTATCTCAATAAATTTATAGGTCAGCACCCTTTCTAGTCCCAGGAGTGAGTCATTTATCCGTTTGTGCTGCATGGGTGGTGGTATTTGTGGTTCATGCAGGGACTGCATTCTGCCTCCATTCTCTAAATGGAGTAAAAATCTGCCTCCAAAATTGAGTCTCTGGGGCAAGGCCCAGCCTGGAGGAGCGTCGCTTGACACAATACAGAAGCATCTGGGCTAGAGGACAGCCTGATCTCCACAAAGGCTCTCTACTAGTGGCTGGGGAAGAGATGAAGACAGACAAGCAATGACTCAGGGGCGGTACTTCATAAAGATAATTATATGCAAGATAAAATAGTCTCATTGGCAAATGCTATTTGTTGCTTACTATGTGACAGATGAATGTGACCTGCTGCCTGACTTGAGTAAAGGGGTCATTTCCAAAGAAAAAGAGGGAACTCTGAAAATGACAGGCACCTTTCAGAGCACAGTCAGTTTCTAGCTCTATGTCCTCTCTAGAGAGAATTCTGACCTCTGTACCAAAGATACACAGCATGGTGAAAGGATTAATTAAAAATATCTGAGGCTGAAGCCATACTTTGCAATTTCCCATTCATGGGGCATGGAATAAGTCGCTTCTCTCCCTAAGTCCATTCCTTGTCAGCAGAATGAGGAAATCAACAGTCCCAGCTCTACAGCCATGGTGGCAAATAAAGAAAGCAGCAGAGTAATTAACAATTAATTACTTATTAATAATTTGAGGTTTTAAGTAATAATATTTATTATAATCACCAACAACTGAGTGGGGCCTTACCAATCTACAGTTTATATTGCAACTACCCATGATACTCTGGTAATCTCTGTTCATAATAAAATTCTAGGCAGGGTAAGATAACGCTGAACCTCTTTTCTCAGACTTCTCTGAGTTTTGTGGAAGATAGGTGGTCATAGGTACAGTAAACTTTAATATGATGCTGTTTGTTTAGAGAAAGGTAAGAATCAAGAGTGACACTGCATTAGATTTGTCACCTCATCTTTGAAGAAAATGTGTAAAGTAGGAGGAGAACAATCTAGACTGTTCAGTGTTCCCAGGACACAGGGGTATCTCTTTCATGCTGTGTGTAGTCAGGGCATCCTTATTAATGTTGCTCTGTGCCTCTCAGGAATTGGTCAAGAATTATATATATATATATATATATTTTTTTTTTTTTCCAACCTTGGAACAACAACAAAAAAATCCATGAGGAACATGGGTTTGGGGGCCGAAAAGCTTTCAAACCCAAAGCCTGGGTAGATCATTGACGTGTGATCATTCAAACCCTTGATATACAAAGCAGAGTTGGGGATGTGATTCAGTGGTAGTGCTTGACCAGAATGTGCAAAGTCCTGGGTTCCATCCCCAACACTGCCTCCCCCACCCCAAGTGGGAATAGAGCTTTAGTATGGATTATATTGATTCCATTATTTATTGAATAATTTTTATCTATAAAAGATATCAAGGAACATTTTAGACTCAAAACTCCTTACATAGTATCGATAAATCACAAAATTTTTTTGAGACAAGATCTCACTACATAGATTTGGCTGGTTTGTAGCTCACTATGTAGACCAGGCTGGCCTAGAACTCGAAGAACTCCACTTACCTCTGCCTCCCAAGTGCTAGGATTAAAGGCATGCACTGCCATGGTCAACACAAGTTCTTTGTAAAATCTTTAGAAATTTCTTTTCAATTTAAAGGGCAAGAGGGACTGTAGAGTTGATTCGAAAACATTCAGGAAAAAGGAGAGATAATTTACTGAATGGAAGTAGTTATAAAGAAATCACATGGAGGGTTGGAGAGATAGTTCAGCGGTTAAGAACACTGGCTGCTCTTGTAGAGGACCCAGGTTCAATTCCCAGCACCCACGTGGCAGGTAACAATTGTCTGTAACTCCAGTTCTAGGGGATCTGACACCTTCTTCTGACCTCCGTGGGCATTGCACGACACGGGTGCACCTACCTGAATCCAGGCAATATAGTCATATACATAAAAAAAATATTTAAAATACTTACAAAAAGAAATGACATGGAAAATTTATCAATAAAAGACTCCTTAACAAGTAACACTAATTTTTCTATACCTAATTTTTGTCTCTATACACCAAGAATTATTTACCTGGTTTTAATTTTAGCATGAACATACAATTTCATTTCTTTACTGTGAAGGCCTCATCTAATATAGATCAGATTCATGAATTTGTCAAAGTGCTTGGTTGTTTGAGAACTTACCATGTGCAGAGGCAGATGAGCTGCTGTGTACTTGAGCGAGCTGAGCCTGCAAAGAACTAGTAGCTCACAGACATTGACCAGGCATTGATGTCTACCTGTCAAGTACCATTTGAAATTCACATCGTTCAGAGAGGAAAGAGGTAGATGATCAACACATTCTGCTTTTTTGTTGTTTTCTTATGCTGTCAGTCACTAAGTGACAGGTGAAAGACACTGGAGCTGCTCAAGCTTTGGTGCCTGAAGCGTGCTCTAGAAGGGCTTGGTGTGAATAGGCATGGAGGGGTTCTTACTGTCTTCACCACACTGGCTACAGCTCTGGAGTTTGAAAGACCAAGATTCCAATCCTGCTTCTGACACTTGCAAGTTGCATGAACTTGAGGCCAATTCCATTGAGTCCAGAGTCTGGTTTTTACTTTTGGAATATTAAGTTTTCATCCTAATGAGGGTTAAGTCAATCTGAGTGAAAGATTTGAATAATGCTCAGCTCCCAGCAATATTTTAATCAGTATTTATTTACTTATTTATTAATGACATGTGCACCATGGTATGTGGGTGGGTGGAGGTCAGTGGAAAACTTTGGGAATCCATTCTCTTCTTCCAGCACTTGTGTTCAAACTTGCTGTCAGTCTTCATAGCAAACGCCTTCGCCTGATGAGCAGTCTTGCCTGCCTCAGTAAAAGTGGTATTTTCCCTCTGGTATGGCTACACTCACTTGCCTTCCTTCACTTGTCTTCCTTCAAAGCAAACCCTCCAGTTCCTCCTCCAGCCCTGTGACTACTTCTCTTTTCAGTGTGGTTTCCTCGGGGTCTCTTGTCTTTTGCTCTGTGCATGCTGACTTTTTAAAAAGTTTTTATTCTGGGCTGGAGAGATGGTCTAGCGGTTAAGAGCGCCGACCGCTCTTACAGAGGACCCGGGTTCGATCCCCGGCACCCACATGGCGGCCGAGAGCCGTCTGAAACTCCGATTCCAGGAGAACTCCAGCTCCAGGGGAACCCGACACCCTCTTCTGACCTCCGCGGCATTGCACGACACGGGTGCACAAACTTGCATGCAGACAGTACATTGATACACATACAGAAATAAATAAATGCCGGGCGTGGTGGCGCACGCCTTTAATCCTAGCACTTGGGAGGCAGAGGCACGCGGATCTCTGAGTCCGAGGCCAGCCTGGTCTACAGAGTGAGTTCCAGGACAGCCAGAGCTACAGGGAGACCCTGTCTCAAAAAGAAAAAAAAAAAAGAAGTTTTTATTCTATGTGTATGAGAGCCTGGATGTGTGTAAGTGCACCTTTATCGTCCAATGCCAGCGGGGTAGGAAGAGGGCGTCAGATTCCCCTGGAACTGGAGTTAAGGATGGTTATTAGCTAACATGTGGGTGCTGGGAATTGAACCCAGGGCCTCTGCAAGAGCAGTCAGTGCTCTTAACCACAGAGCCGTCATGTCGACCTTTTCAGTGCTTTGTCTTTGGGCTGCCTTTCTCTGGGCTGCCTTTGCACTGCTACTTGTACAGCATGTGACCTCCCATCTCTTTAATCACCAGCTGTGTTCTCACAAATCCAATGTTTATCCATTTTTATGCTTGATTTTTCCCCCTGTAAACTATTGCCTTATATGTCTCCAAATTCATTCTCTGACTCTTCTGTGATTTGAATCAATATATTATTGACTTTTTTTTTTTTTCAAATCTTTGTCAATATTCACACTCTTAGAGTACTGTCCTGGTGGGTAAAATTCATTAACTTCGACTTTGGGCTTGGCTGTGTGCCTTGCTTTGGGGAGTGGAATGGGTGTTACAGTGACAGTATTCTAGTTTGAGTCCAGAGCTCAAGAAACTTGCCTGTTCTTTTTCACCTCTGCTACTTTTTGAGGGAAATAAACAACCAAACTCAGCCTCTCAGAGGAAAACGACATCATCAGCATAAACCCCACAGGAAGTGGGAGGGAACCCTGGGTCCCGGTCTCTGCATCCAACCTGAGACCCGGGCTGAGGGACAAGCAGACAGGCGTTTACGCACCGCCCCTTTGACGTTCTTCCCTTTCTCTGGTTCCCTCGCTGCCCATTTCTCTTGTCTAGAATCACTTCACACAGTAAGTACCTGCGTGAGGGCTCTGGACAGGTCTCTACTTTCCCAGTTCGAAACATTACTTAAGTAAGAGCTGGATTGGACATATTTTAATACTACCTTAGATTTCCTCAGAGCCCCAAAGTCTGTGGGCCTCCGGGCACTAGACCATGGGAAGTCCCAGTAGCTGACATTCAGTTTCTTCTGCCAGAAGGCACTCGTTGGGCCTCGCCAAGGTGTGAGGCCAGAGCAGACCCAGTCTGATCCACGGAGCGTCTTCTTTCTTTCCTGCTATAGTCAGAGCTAACTTCATGTCACCGGCTGTGGGACCTGGCTTCTCCTACAGCGAGCTGCCCCAGCAGGCCACGTAATATAAACTGGGAGGATCGAGAGCCTGTGGGTTAACTCTGCCAAATGGGCATAAAAGATGGGGGAGGGAGAGGAATTCCTCTCCCCGCTTCCCTCTTACGTGTAGTCAGTCCTGAGGCAGTTTTTGTGCACCTGGTTTTTCAAGTGTTTAGGAAACTGACTAGTAACAATGGGAGTTGGCTTGGAGATGAATCACCTTCAGTTTGCGTCCTGTTTGTATTCATAGTGTTTAACTGTTGTGAACAGATCCCAGATAAGAAGTAATTTAAGGAAAGGATAGGGTTGGTCATAGTGGGAACTCATGGCAACAGGGGCGGGGTGGAAGGGGGGCGGAGGGGGGGGGGAGGCTGGTCATACTGCAACCACAGTCAGGAAAGAGAGAGTAAGCTAAGTGGAGCCAGGTATAAAACCTCAAGACCCGCCCCTAGAGACACAGTTCCTCCACCTCGTAAAGATTCCACAACATTCCAAACATTGTCACAGCGCTGGCCGAGTATTCAAACACGTGTGCCGGGGAGACACTCCACATTCAGAACCAGCACCATCTTCCTCTGGCATCTGCTCAGTGATTGCTTCTTTCAGAAAGGCATCAGCTATCAAGTTTGATCTTGTTTTCCTGGGGATCTGAACTAAGAAACAGGTCATGGAAGTTACTAGCAGTCTAATGATAGGAAAGTGAAACTATATTCTGAGAAAGAGTAGATAACAGGCCTGGAATGGTCTCAGGATTGGATTATTTTTTTTTTTTTTTTTTTTTTTTTTTTTTTTTTTTTTTTTTTTGAGACAGGGTCTCTCTGTAGCCCCAGCTGTCCTGGAACTCACTTTGTAGACCAGGCTGGTCTTGAACTTACATAGATCCACCTACCTCTGCCTCCCGAGTGCTGGGATTACAGGCGTGCATGGCCACACCTGGCCTGGACTTCCTTCTTTTTTTTTAAAAGTATTTTTTTAATGCTTTTTTGAAAGCATTTATTAAGAATGGATGTGTTGGGGCTGGAGAGATGGCTCAGTGGTCAAGAGCACTGACTGTTCTTGCAGAGGACCTGGGTTCGATTCCCAGCACCCACATGGTGGCTAAGAACCATCTTTAACTCCAGTTCCAGGGGAATCCAATTGCCAGACATGGGTACACCAACCTACATGCAGACAGTACACTCATACACATTAAAAAAAAAAAGAATGTATGTGTGGACCAGGTATCTAGCAAATTTGTTGTTTGTCTGCTGATAAGAGCCTATCATCCTCTCATGCATAGCTTAGATCCCTAATAGAGCAAAGGCAGATAACTCACAGTTCAGTGTGATTGGAGTGTATCTGTGCCACCTCATCACATTAAATGAGGGTGCGTCTGAAAATGGCCATGGCCTGCTCTTGGCACAAGTTGCCTTAGTTGAGAAAAATGACCAAGTGTGTTTCAGATTCCAAAATTTCAGAGAAGGAGGCTGCTAAAAATTATTCTAGTTATGATCAGAAATTTGCAATATGGGAAAATTCTTTGGGATGTCATGAATAAGAATCTATTTACCTGAGAGAAAATGCTTAGTAAATTCAGAATTTGAAGACTTCACCTAGAAGGAGATAGCACCTGGAAGGTGAGTTCTAAAGTGAACTCTGTCCTATGAATGCTCCGGGTATTGTTAAAAATTTTTATTTATTTTTTTAAGCCGGGCGTGGTGGTGCACGCCTTTAATCCTAGCACTTGGGAGGCAGAGGCAGGTGGATCTTTGTGAGTTCGAGGCCAGCCTGGTATACAGAGCAAGTTCCAGGACAGCTGGGGCCACAGGGAGACCCTGTCTCGAAAAGACCCCAAAAAATTTTTATTTATTTTTTATATGTATAGAATGTTTTGCCTGCATATAAGTTCACCAGTGTCATGCAAAAGTCATGGAGGCCAGAAGAGGGCTTGGGTTTCCTGGAACTGGAGTTATAGATAGTTGTCAGCTGCCCTGTGGCTGCTGGGAACCGAATCTGGGACCTCTGCAAGAGCTTGGTCTTCTTCTCCGTGTTGGGGACAGCAGTTACCTGCTCTGAGGGGCTGAAGTATTCTTCAAATTCATTTCACTCACGGCCAACACGGCCATGTTGGAGGCAGGGCCTTTTAAGGGCATAAGAGTGATAGAGCCTCCGGAATGGATTAATATCACTGGAAAGGGCCCGGTAGGACACCCCCCGCCACACACCCCCCCCCCCCACCCCGCACACCCCTGCTCTTCTGCCCTGAGAAGCACAGAACTTTTCTCCTTTCTCTTCACCTTCCACCATGTTTTGACATAGCAGGGCCTTCATAAGGCACCTGACCGTAGATCTGGAACTGTGACAGAATGAATTTCTGGTTTTGTTAGAACTGAAAACAAGAAGGTAACTTGTGTTTTCACATTTAGTTTCATTCATCTTTTGGAAACAGGGTCTTGGCATGTATCCAGACTGTCCTTGATTGTGTAATCTTCTTGCCTTGGCTTCCTGTGCCGGGATTGCAAGTGTGTGACATTATGCCCAGCTGTAAACTCGGGCCTGGCAGAGTAAGGAATGCCTGAAACCACAGACCTAGGGAGGGTGGCCAGGAAGATCATAAAGCCTCCACGTACATAGTTCCTGGGCTTGGGTTTCATAGTGAGACCTTTTCTCATAAAAAACAAGCACCAACCAAACAAAGACGAACTTAACAAAATGTCAAACTATCATCATCATTTGGTGAATATTAGCTTTTATTACTTTACTTTTCTTTACTGCAAAAACATCTGCTACTGGAGCTGGGGAGATGGCTCAGTGCTTAGAGCACTGGCTGCTCTTGTGGGGGACCCAGGTTCAGTTCTCAACACCCACTGTAATTTTAGGGGATCCAACACCTTCTTCTGACATGGGTGCACTTATATACAGCACTATAATAATAAGTAAAGTATTTAAAAAAAAATCTGCTACCACTAATACTACATTGGACATTTCACCAGACTGCTTTTCTTCTGCCTTCTCCTTGCTGGTCCCGTGATGGCCTTGGCTTCAGGGTGATGGCCACAGCCCCTCTTGCTGGGGTTCTTAAAGTTGAAACAACCACTCCCCATCTTTGATTAAATCCTCTTTATCACTGGCAAAAATTAATAACTGACATTAGAAAGAGAAAGGTTGTGAAGCGTGCTGTATGGCACATTTGAGCAGTCAGCAAGACACAGTTTTCTGAAACAGTGATGACCATTACCAAATCATTAATCATTGGAATTGGAAGTCTTGAAAGACCCCGACATATAGTGATTTGCTTTAAAACTGGTGAAGCAGTTTGATCAAACAGTACTGTATATATTAATGATAATTATGAATAAGAAAAATATTCAACCACAGAATTATTTTCTAGGAGGAAAGACAAGAAATGGAGAACAAATTACAGAAAATAAATGAAATTTTAGTTCTCCCTGTGTGTCCATTGAATTAATAATGGTAAGCAAACAAGTAAATGAACTGCTGTAAAGACAAGAGACTGCATGCTGATTTTGATATGAGAAAATGCTCAATTTAGTACTAATGAATGCCAACTTTTCTTTTGTGACTCTTGTCTGTGTCTTGCCTTGAAGCTCCCCGATTCTCTTTTCAAAGGCTTTGAAAAGATATAAAAATCTGTTTTTTTTCCTTGTGAAGGAGACAATGCAGATGACTATTAGGAATGTTTTAAATCTGATTGATGATCTTTTAAAAAGAAGTACATGCAAGCTGCTGTTTCCTACCCCTTAACGAATCATTGGCCGACCCTATTTTTCCTCTTCTTTAATCTTCTTACTTCTGTAGACCGTGGAACATTCCAGAATTTTTTCATATTGGAAAGAGCCTTTCACCCAAAGGATTTAATTAAAGGAAGAATAATGCTCACAGGTTGAGGAGCAGGAAAATGTGTAATCCAGCCTCCACGTGAACGACGTGGCCCACAAGTCCTCATTGCAGGATTGCCAGGTTCGGATGGAGATGAGTCAGGCAAATTGATCAAATATTAGGCTTGTTCAGGAAGCCCTCAGGTGGCTCCGTCTCTTGATGTGCTTCCTGGGAAGCCGGCTTTCGGCTACAAAGAGAAGCCTCCTCTCTTCCCTGGATGAAGAGGTGCTTTTAATCATCTGTCATCTGGGAACTTCTGTCTTCATTGCTGCAATCTCTGGCAGTGTTAGTTTCCTGACTCATTGTGGAAGAAAGTTTTCTTCTCATCTTGCTTTTAGCTGATTTTGAGTATTGGCTAAAATTCTTGTTCTTTTTTCTCCAGTGTGGTGCTCAGACTTTGGATTTCAATGGAATCTAAGAGAGAGCTTTTTCAAAAGACATGTGATGGAGACCTGTAGTACTTTTGATGGTTTATTTTTATTGTCAACTTTATTGGATTATGAAATGCCTAGGAGACTAATGATGCACAACCCCGGGTGTGCCGGAAGGCTCTGACCTAGTAACTGTATTAATCCCTGGATGGATTCTCAGTATGATGGCACTATGAGGTAACAAGAGATAGAAGGTGGGGCCTCATTGGAAGACATGGGTCACTGGGGATGGGTCTTGGGGGCTGTATCTTGGGATGATGTCATAGATTCTATCTCTCTGCTTCCTGTCCGAGGCGAGGTAAGGTGCCACATGTTCCTTCCTATCAACATGATGTTCTGTCCATTTACATGGGGCCAAACTTGGACAGAATCCTCTGAAGCATGGGTGGAATTAAATATTTCCTCTCCTTATGTTGCTTAAGCCGTATTCTGTACAGTAATGGAAAATAACTGACTGTGGTGCTTTGAGTCAGAATGTCCCCCACAGGCTCCAAGTATTTGGGCATTTATAAAATACCCCAGTTGGTGGTGCTATTTTGGGATGTTTTAGGAGGTGTGGCCATGCTGGAGGAAACATGTCATTGGGGGCGGGCTTTGAGAGTTTTTAAGCCTTTGCCAGGTTTCCGGTCTCTCTTTGCTTCCTGTGCCTGCTCGGAGATGTGAGCCTGTGCTTTCTGCTCTGGCTTCTGCCATGCCTCCCCACCACGATGGACCCTTACCTGGAAAGGTACATAAGCTCAAATAAACTCTTCCTTCTATAAATTGCCATAGTTATAGTGTCTTATCACAGCAACAGAACAGTAACTAACACACAGACTAATATACTCCTCTTACTGAATCAGTAGTTCGGACTATGCATGCAGAATTCCAGGTGATTCCTATGGGCACCCAAGACAAGTATCCTCTATTACAAACCTTGCTGACACACCGGTGCAGGAGTTTCTAGATGTCACTGTGCTACAGAACCACTCAGAGCTTTTCTTTTTAAAATATCTTTCTTAATCCAGGTTCATGAACATTACCTTATTCATGTTCGGTTTAGCTCCTTGAATTTATGTATTCATTGTATATGTGTATGAGTGCACATGTGCCATGGCGTATGTGTGGAGTTCTAGGGACAACTTGCAGAAGTCAGTTCTCTCCATCCTGTGGGTCTCAGGGGTCAATTTAGGTGGTCAGGGTTGGCAGTGAATATTTTAACCTGCTGAGCCATCTTGCCGCCCCAGTTGCTTTTCTCTTCTCTTCTCTTCTCTTCTCTTCTCTTCTCTTCTCTTCTCTTCTCTTCTCTTCTCTTCTCTTCTCTTCTCTTCTCTTCTCTTCTCTTCTCTCCTCTCCTCTCCTCTCCCCTCCCCTCCCCTCCCCTTTCCTCTTTCTTTTGACACAGGGTGGGAGACCCTGTGGCTACAGGGATGTAGCCACAGCTGGTCTGGAACCCACTGTGTGGCCCAAACTGACTGCAATCTCAAAGAAATCCACCTGCCTCCTGAGTCTGGGGTTAAAGGCATGCATCATCAATGTCTGGTTTGCTTGAGTTTCTTAAAGAAAAATATTGTTTGGGGGAATGAGAGTCAACTTCAACATGCCAAAAGCATTCTTGAGATGGGGACATGAAAGTGGAAATAGTCTAAATAATTCTTTATTATTATTATTATTTTGTCTTTTTGAGACAGGGTCTCCTTGTAGCCCCAGCTGTCCTGGAACTCACTATGTAGTCCAGGCTGGCCTTGAACTCACAGAGATCTGCCTGCCTCTGCCTCCCGAGTTCTTGGATTACAGGTGTGCACCATCACACTGACTAATTATTTTTATTTTCTGTATATGAGTGTTTTGCCTGCACATATGTAAGTGCACCCACATTTCGCAGTGCCCATACAGGCCAGAAGAGGGAGTTGGATCCCCTGGAACTAGAGTTACAGATGATTTTTAGCTACCACGTTGGTGCTGGAAATTGAACCCCAGTCCTTTGCAAGAGCAGCCAGTGCTCCTAACCACCGAGCCATCTCTCCAGCTCCCAACCCTAAAGAATTCTTGGAAAAAAACCCCCAGGTGTAGGAATTGCTTTAGGTATGACTGGATTAGTATGAATTTAACATGTGCTAACTGTTTTGATTTGCATGAATCATATTTCTTTTTTTTCTTTTTAATATATATTTTAATTTTGTGTATTTCTTTTTTTTTTAAGGCCAATTTTTTAATTGAAGCTTTGTGCATTTCATACAAAATTTCCCAATCAAATCTAGACCCACTCCCCCTTCCTTGCCCCCCACCCCACTAGAGCTCATGCATTCCACATACATGTCTTTCATCTTTTTCTCAGTCTCTTTTAAAATTTTCAATGCAGAAGTTTACTGTTTCGGGCAGAAGTTCACCATTTCAGTCAGTTCTTTGACCCAGTCTCTTTGTTGTTGTTGTTCCTTCCAAATTGCGTCACTCCAAAATGTGCATATAAGCATGCCACACATACGCCAAGATTATGATATCATAGGTTTTAGCAACTTCAGGTTATGATTTCTTTCTTTCTTTTTTTTTTTTTTTTAACTTTTTTTCTTTATTAGGCTGAAAGATGCCATGTTTTCCTTAAGGAATTGTTTGAAGGCTCCACCTTGGCAAGCCCAAACAACCATCAGTCCTGCCCTTGTGCTCCACTGGATCTCATTTGGTGACCACAGGAAGGGAAGACCCCAGTGTGGTGCATCGATCATATTTCTATTATCTTGAAATAACCATTGTTTAACTAGCTACATTCACTTGCTTTTTGTTATAGAGTTTATGAGATTTTTCTAGATCTATCCCTCACCTTTTCATGGTAAAGAATCTTTTATTGATTCCATGTATTTGTATATGAAGCAAGTCATACAATCGAATTTAATTCATTGGTGTGTGGAGATGAATATTTAGTTTAGAAGAAATGAAAAAGACAATACAAATTAGGTCAATATTGGAATGTAGAATGCTCTGGCCAATTGCTATCAGCCAGTGTATCTACAAAGATCAGAAGACTTTAAAGACTCATTCATTCATTCATTCATTCATTCATTCATTCATGTATGTCTGTGTGAGTACATGCCACAAGTGTGCAGGTGTCCATGGAAACAAGAAGAGGGTATCTGACCTTCCAGAGCTGGTGTTACAGGTAGTTGTGGGCTACATGACATGGGTGCTGGGAACTCAACTTGGGTCCTCTGGAAGAGCAGTGAGTACTCTTAGTTGTTGAGCTATTTTCAAGCTAGAATACTTTAAACCTCATTTATGATACTAGACCCAGGAGTTTTCAACATTGCCTTAATTATTTATTCAGTGTTGTAGACATGAGGATTTTAGTTGGCTCTAAAACTTCTTCACATAGATGAAACTATGACCTAAGGAATCTCGAAGAGTTAGCTGGAAAGAAGTGAAACTTGGACCACCTTGAAAACACTTTTCAGTTGACATTTTAGCTATATAACATGTACTTTGGGTACCGCATCAAGTTTTTTTTTTTTTTTTTTTTTTNAAAAAAATTAAATAAGAGCTGGGCGTGGTGGTGCGCACCTTTAATCCTAGCACTCAGGAGGCAGAGGCTGGCGGATCTTTTGTGAGTTCAAGTCCGCCCTGGTCTACAGAGCTACTCCAGGTAGCTGGGGCTTAAGGGAACCATGTCTCAAAAATACCAAAAAAAAAAAAAAAAAAAAAATTAAGAAGAAAGAAAAATTAGTTGGGTATGGTGGTGCTAGCATTTAATCCCAGCACTCAGGAGGCAGAAGCAGGTGGATCTTTATGAGTTTAATGTCATCTTGGTTTACATAGTGAGTTTCAGGCAAGCCAGGGACATAGTAAAACCCTGACCAAAAAAAATAAAAATGAAACAAATAAAAATTAGCCATTAAAAGGTGGATTTATGGGGCTGGAGAGATGGCCTAGCGGTTAAGCGACATGACCAGCTCTCGCAGAGGACCCGGGTTCGATCCCCAGCACCCACACATGGCGGCTGAGAACCGTCTGAAACTCCAATTCCAGGAGAACTCCAGTTCCAGGGGAATACGAGCCCTCTTCTGACTCCGCGGCATTTGCACGACACGGGTGCACAGACTTGCATGCAGTACATACATTCATACACATACAGAATAAATAATAATAATAAAAAAAATTAAAAAAAAATAAAATAAAAAAAGGTGGATTTATTTATGCTAACTCACTGACATGATCAGGTCCTACAGTGATGTAACCATCCCAAAGCATGCCTTTTGCATATATCTGTAAAAGACAATGCATAATGCCAGTATTTTCTCCAAATAAAGTAATTTTAGAATTAAAAAATGAGCTTTTTAGCTGTACATGGTGGCCCACAACTTTAGTCCCAACCCTTGGGAGGCAGAGGTAGGCAGAGGTCTGTAAGTTTGAAGCCAGTCTGGTCTACATAGTGAGTACCAGGCCAGCTGGGGCTACAAGGAGACCCTATCTCTGAAAAAAAAAAAAAAGGTTTTATGGTAGTTTACTTATATGATTTTTGTCTCCAAATATTTGTTATAAAACTTGATGCCAAGAGGGTGTGGTGGCTCAGTAACCTTTAATCTAGCACTTTGGAGGCAGAGGCAGGTGGATCTTTGTTTGTGATTCAGGCCAGCCTGGTCTACAGAGGCAAGTGTTCCAGGCCCAGCTGGGGCTATCAAGGAGACACCTGTCTTTGAAAAGACCACAAAGAAACACATTTATTTTAAAAGATAAGAGGGCATGTGTATAGACCACATTACTGGTCCTTAATAATGTTCCCTTCCTCCCTGCATCCTTGGTGCTCAGCCTGTCTTGCTTTGGCCAACTGGATCCTCACAGTCATGAGGCCTTCACTACTAGAATCTGCTTGCTAACCTAGACTCCTCCCTTCATTCCCCCTTTTTTCCTCAGGGAAGGCTATCCCTCTGCTCTCAGGGCAGAGGGAGAGAGATGTTCAGAGCACATCTTTCTCTTGTGACCTCAAGCTGAGTCTCTCCAGTTGGCCCACAGATGTAGGAGCAATAATAATAATTGTTTTAGGCCATGGAGTTTGGCATGGCTCCTGATACAGAGTGTTATGTGGCCATAGATAAACAGCTCAGTAAGCAAGCACTTTCCAGGAAAACCTGTTTGTCTAGAAGCAAATCAATAAAAACAATTTCTGTAAGATACAGACATTGAGACTTCTGACACTGTAGGCAACCTGGATTGAGTTCCCTGCATATTACTTGGCTGATTGAGATGAGAAAACTTCGTTTTTTCTAGTCTGTGAAATGGGATGCTTATACAGTTAGGTTCACTATGAACCTAGCTATGAGAAAAGTCGAAAAATGGAGCAGAGTACCTGCATCTAAGCTCTCCAGAAACATGAGCTGGTAGGTGCCCTGCCATGTACTAAGTTCCTTTGGAACATACAGTGCACAGTGCACATATCTAAAACAAAATAATAAAAATGAATATGATAAATTCTAAAGGGCAAGTGTTTTTGTAGCCAGTAGACACAAAAGACCCAGAGCAAGGTCAGTGTCTATTTAGCTCCAGCCTGGAGACCAGGCCTCTATAGTCATCTGAACTGGGTCAAACAGGTCAGCTCTTTCTGCACTGTCCATTCCACTGTGAACTTCAGAGATGTTCTCTGTTGTGGTAGCCACATCTCTAGCTCATATATGATACTTACTACATTTCTTTTTTGTTTGGTTTTACACTTTTTTTTGGTATTTTTGAGACATGGTTTCCCTGTAGCCCCAGCTGACCTGGAGTGAGCTCTGTAGACCAGGCTGGACTTGAACTCACAAAGATCCGCCAGCCTCTGCCTCCTGAGTGCTAGGATTAAAGGTGCGCACCACCACGCCCAGCTCTTATTTAATTTTTTTATTTGAGCAGTAGGTACACATAGGCAATAAACATAAGGAGTATCCATAGAAACCCAATTAGTTAACATCTGAGTTCAGTCTTTTTTTTTTTTTGATATATTTTTTTAAATTTTATTTATTTTTATGTGTATGAATATACTGTCTGCATGTAGGTTTGTGCACCCGTGTTGTGCAATGCCGCGGAGGTCAGAAGAGGGTGTCGGATTCCCCTGGAACTGGAGTTCTTCTGGAATTGGAGTTTCAGGCGGTTCTCGGCCGCCATGTGGGTGCTGGGGATCGAACCTGGGTCCTCTGTAAGAGCGGTCGGCACTCTTAACCGCTAGGCTATCTCTCCAGCCCCTGAGTTCAGTCTTTGTACAACTCAGAATCCCCAATTCCAGTTGAAGAGGTTTGGTTATACAAATATGTTGATAAAATAAAAAGAAAAAAAATCCAGTCCATTTTGCTGTGATCTCACAATTCATCCCCCCTCCTTGGCCCCTACAATCTGACACGCCAAACTCTTCTGTGAGAGTCCCTGGTCTTTGGAGGGGGCGGGGGTGAGAGATAGAAGATCCAGTTTATTTTTCCTCTGAGGGGATATGTCAAACTCTTGGGACTGTCCAAGTTCTGTTTGCAGTGGACTGGTGGGTCACTTAGCAGTCTCCTTTTAATTCTAAGTAATAAAGCACAAATAGTAACAAATATTAAAGATTATAACAAGTTACTCTGGGCACAGACATATATTTGGATAATATCTTGTTTGGGACATTATAAGCCATTGATACAGGGATGCCAATAGCTTTCTAATGTGGTCAATAGAGCCTCCTGACATTAGGAGGCAGCAAGGCTACAGTGTCAGCCTTGTGTCATACCCCGGTAGGGAATAGAAATCTCATTTTCACGTTTGTGTTAGATGTTTTAAATAAATGCAAAGGCTTGAAAAATGATTTCAAATGTTCCTGGAGAAAGAGTTTTGCCTGCTTAAATTCACCACATTGTCACCTGTTTTGTTTTCTGGGATGTGAAGCATGTTGGCCTAGTACTGGGGTATGGCACATAGGGTGTCCTTGTTTCAGGTGTCACCCAACTTTGGTGGCTGGAATCACACATCTGTGTTTCTTATGGACTGACTCTCAGTTCCTGTACCATGTGTTTAAGTATGGCAGAAAGGATGTCTCCTCTTCTTCAAGGTTTTTATGACATAAAATAAGGTTTTCATGACTGTAATTGTGATTAGAAAGAAACACATTCCAATATGATGATATACTATATGTGTCTTCACCATTAAAATGATTTTAGTAGCTGAAACAAACAAAATCACAAAAATACTATTGAATTCCACCCTGGAGATGGGGCTTAATTGGATTTGAAGTCTCCCCAAGTGATCCCAGTCTTCAGTCAAAGTTGGGGACCTCTGTTTCTGCTTTGTACTCAGCCAGGAGAAAAGTGTTTGAGGCATTCAGTGTGCCTAATTTTATTTGCATAGCTGTCAACACAGACACTTTACCAGAAGGACAACATGGAATGCTGCATCAAAGTGACGACCTGCCTAGTCTCTGGTTCATTCATTCATTCATTCATTCATTCATTCATTGGCACACCCTCAGGTCTGTTCCTGCTACTGCCAAGGGCCCTGGTATGTGTGACGATCGTAAGCCATACAGTCATTGGCTTTACTTCTCTGTTGTAATAGCAACAGTTGCACCAAGTGTTTCCAGAGTTCTCTGCAAATTGGTTCTGGGCTCATCTGCACACTCCACTTTTGACCTTGTCTTACGATCCCAGGTGCTCCACTTTTACAAATGTGTACTTTCCCGAGGAAGTTGTATCTTCTCCCAGTGCCTTGTCTCCATTTCTGTCTCCCTGCTTTGCTCTTTTTCCCACCTCCTCCCTAACTGACATTCATCCTTCCACACTTACCCAAGATATCTACTCTGGACTCCTCCTGGGCTGGGGTACATGTTTCTTTATTCCCTACAGGCATAACAGGAAACAGAATTGATCAATAGAGAGACCAATTAGACAAGACGAGGGAAAAATATATTTGATGTCCAAAAGGAATGAGTTAAATCAGTAAATTCCTGGTGATCATTTGAGGAAACAAAGAAAAGGGTGAAAGGATTGAGTGCCTGCAATGCTGAGACCAGACACAGCATTGGGTTGGGCCTGGGGCAGCAGATTCTAATGGAGATGGACTGTGTAGGGCTTGCCTCTGTTTCCTTTTATTGTATTATGTTATAGTAAGCACAGGCATCATAATCATCTCTAATCAGCAGTGGTCTGTCTCTGCACAGGAAAGAGACTTTTTCTGGGAGGTCTTTGGGGTGCACCGAAGATGCATCAAAGAGGAATGTTCTTAGGGGAAGAGTATGTAGTTTGGTAAAGTATATGAACCGGGAAACGAGAAATACTGCACATCTTTTGTCTTTTCTGCTGATGTAGTTATAGCCAGGGTAAATAAACCGCCTCTTCTGCTCCAACAGCTCCAATACAAGATAGGAGGATGGTGAAGGGTTCTTTGGAGTCCGTGGTGTGATTCCATTCTTTGCTACTTGGCGAAGCTGAGGCGAGGCAAGCTCTCCCTAAGGGATGAGGAGGGAAGAAGAGTTAGGCAATGCACACAGCCCTTCAAGAGTGTTCTTCACACTCCACTACATCTGTTGATTTATTTCTTCTAGATCATACCTGGATGTACATTCCCCTCGAGCCACATTCACGTCCTTAACTTAATGCTGCTCACTGGCTATGGGAACTGACATGCGGTAGACACTTGGCCATGTACGTTGGTCTGCATATGCCTACTTTTTACAAAAGTGTTCATTAAAAGTTTTGCCATTTTGAAATATCTTGAGGGAAGTAAGGAGAACAGCAGGAGAATTCAAAAACTGAAACTTGGCTCCTTCATCACCAGCTCTTAAAATGTTATTTTTAACCTCTGGAGACCAACCTCTGGAGGGCTTGATGATTTATACTTTTGTATTAGTCAGGAACTTGGAGATTTTTGGGGGAGGGAGACTATTCTTAGGCTGCTCAGTGCCTGAGAGAGGTCCCTCAGGTTTTTCAAAAGACAAGTGTAGCTGAATTTTCACCCGAGGAGGAGGTGGATGGCGGTGTAATGGGCAAGCTGACATTTCCTTCTCTGAATGTGTTTATTCATCTCTAAGGGGGAAAAGGAGTTGTGGCAGTGAGGTGCCTCTCAAACTTCAGGTCAAGGTACTGTGGATCCCTTCAGAAATATGTGAAATCAATTTAATAAGATTTAATGCCCTTGGGGCTGGTAGCCTAGACTGAAGGTGTTTGCATATTTTGGAAAAGAAGTTAAGAAAGAGAAGAAGCGGGTCAACTTGGTTAATACACAAGAAGGAAACGAGAGAAGTATTGCTTTATTCATTAGAAAGCAATCTCTAGGGCAAAACCCCACATCCTGGTAACTTATATAAGTTCTTGATACCAAAGACATACATGCCTCTGTTGGGAAAATGTATATTTGGAGCTACTATTCATATGTTAACAACCAGATAAAAAAAGGATCATACAACTTTAAAAAATTATTTTTATTGATTTGTGAATTTCATACAATGTATTTTGGTCCTATCCAGGCCCCTCCCCCCTCCGCTCCCACCATACTACCCCTATGCCCCGGCATTGAATCCTTTATTAATATTTGTTGTTTTTAAAGAATTATTGAGTCTAATCTGGGTTTCCCAAGTGCTCTTGGGTGTGGGTCTGTCCCTTGGAGTCTGGTCAACCTACCAGGTGTCACACCAAGAAAGACCGACTCTGTCTCTCCTAGCATCCATCAAATGCCAATAGATCTTAAGCCACAGTGGAGGGTTCCTGCCCACCTCCCCATCCATGCAGGGACTCTGTCTGGCTTGGATTTGCACAGGTCCTGTGCATGTTGTCATTAGTGTTGCAGGTTCATATGTGCAACCATCTTGTGGTATCCAAGCAAAGCAATTTCCTTGTCTTCATCTAACACCTTTGGCTCTCACAGTCTTTTCACCCCCATCCTTCACAGCGATCCCTGAGCCTTTGGAGGAGAGGGTGTGACATAGGTGTCCCATTTATAGCCCTGAGTACTCCAGAGTCTCTAATTCTGTGCATGCTGAACATTTGTGGCTCCCTGTGTTAATTACCATCTGTTACAGGAAGAGCCATGTCTAGTGAGAGTTGAGCAATGCACTAACCTATGGGTACAACAAGAAGTCTTTGTGAGTCAGTTTACTATTAGGTCTACTTAGCAGAATGTTAATGGTAGGTTTTTACCTGTGGCTTGTGACCTGTCTTGCCACAGGTTCTCGGCCCTGATAACAGTGTCAGATATGGACTCCGTCTTGTGAAGGAAATCTTAAATCCAATGAGAAGGTGGTTGGTTACTGACATAACTTTGATGCCACTATTGCTTCAATGGGCATATTTTGCCAGGCCAGTTGTTGTGGTAGCTCGAAGGGTTCACAGCTGGGTGAGGATGATGATGACCTCTCCTAGTAACATGCACAGTACTTTCTAGTACTATGGAAGCTAGCCAGTAGAGATGTAGCTTCAAGGTCAGCACCAGCTTGATTTCTCTGTTTGTTCTGCCCCTCAGGTATATAGTGTCTTCATCAATAGGGTCGTTCAGTCAAGTTCTGGTGGATAACCAAGTACAACAATCATATAATTTGTTTTCTTACTTTGAGCCCAGGCTTATTGAACAGCAACCCCCCCCCCCCAAAAAAAAAAAAAAAGAAAAGGCCATGTGTGGTGGCTAATAGCTTTAATTCCAGCACCTGGGAGGCAGAGGTAGGTGGATTTCTGTGAAACTGAGGCCAGCCTGTCTACATAGTGAGTTTCAGGCCAGCTGGGAGCTATAGGGAGACCCTATCTCAAAACAAAACAAAACAAAATAAAATAAAACAAAACTCATTTTAAGAATGTTTTCTTTGATAATTTCATGCACGTACATAATGTGTTATGATCAGATCCCCTCTTCCCTGATCTACCTCCTCTCAGAACCTGTTTCCTTTCCAGCTTCAAAACCTCTTTAAAATAAAACAAACAAACTATTTTATGTGATTGAGTGATTTGCTTGTATGTAAGTGCACCTGTGTCATGCAATGCCTGCAGAGGCCAGAAGGTAACTGGAGTTAAGGATGGTGATTAGTCTCCACCCGAGTGCTGGGAACAGAAGCTAGGTCCTCTGCAAGAGTATACAGTGATCTTAACCACTGAGCCATCTCTCCAGCCCCTAATTTTCTTTTTATTAAATTATTTTAACCCACTGAGTGCAATAGGTGCTGCTTTTAAGCCTATGAATGCTTTTAAGACATCCATGGGGGCTTGGCCAACTCACCAGCTGTCACACTCTGGACAGAGTCTCCTTGTAGCCCCAGCTGGCCTGGAACTCCCTATGTAGACCAGGCTGGTCTTGAACTCCCAGGGATCCACCTGCCTCTGCCTCCTGAGTGCTGGGCCTAAAGGTGTGTGCCACCACACCCGTGAACCACTACACCTGGCTCCAAGAAAGCATTTAACATAATTATTTATAAAAATGGACTTGAATGTTGCTGCGAAATTTTGCATGACGTCTTAATTGAGTATAATTCTGTTCCTTTTAAGAAGTTTGTGACTTTCTTGGATTTCAATGTTCTAAAGCATTTAAGGAAAATATTTTAAATTATGTGCATCTGTCTGTAACTGTATGTGGGTTTGCCAGAAGAGAAACCCCAAGGAAGAACAGTGTGTCAAATCCCTTGGAGCTAGAGCCTCCGGCCTTCTGCAAGAGCAGCCAGTGCTCTAACCACTGGATCTAACCATTCGGATCTCAATGTTTTGAAAAGAGCTTCAATTATATCTCCCAGTTTATAAAAGAAACACATGAATTTTTCTACCCATTCCTCATGACGGCCCTACCGTGTAGCTGAAATATGTTTCAACTTTTCCTTATGGTTCTGGGTGGCTTTTGCACAGGATCACAGGGCTATGGAGTGTTATAAGTAGAAGTTAAAAACAAGTCGCTGTGTTAAAATGTTCACAATTCAACTGCTACATTGAGTTGGGGCAAGTCATAAAAATTCTCCAAGTCATTGAACTCCATTGAATGTTCTCTGCGGTCATTCCTTTAACATTTGAACAATCATTCTTTCCCCAGAATCTGTACTATTCTCGGATTTATTTAGTTCATTCCCACTTATTTCTTTATATAATACTTACTGGACAAGGATCAATCACTAAACATCAGAATTTTTTAAGGAGAGGCAATTGGAGTAAAATAAATCTATTTTCTTCCTCTCCCCTCTGCAAGAGGATGGACTTAACTTTAGAAACAGTATGCAAAGAGAATGGAAATGTACTAAATTGTGAGAAAATGGAAGTGTATTTCAAAAAGAATTAGGGAAAGAGAACTGTTAATAGAAGGGAAGGGACATGGGAGGCACTGGCCGATCCGGAGTCAGCTTAGACCAGGGGGGCTGGAGTGTCAGTCAACAACTGCCTCGGCAGCAAAGTTCAGAGCCCAGTTTATCTTTCTTTTTCTCCTTCCCTCCCTTCTCATTTCCTTCCCCATTCTTCCCTCCCTCCCTCCCTCCCTCCCTCCCTCCCTTCCTTCCTTCCTTCCTTCCTTCCTTCCTTCCTTTCTTCCTTCCTCTTTTCTTTTCTTTCTTTTCCCTCTTTCTTTTNTTTCCTTCCCCATTCTTCCCTCCCTCCCTCCCTCCCTCCCTCCCTCCCTTCCTTCCTTCCTTCCTTCCTTCCTTCCTTCCTTTCTTCCTTCCTCTTTTCCCTTTACTTTTCATTACTTTGATACTTAAAGATCTTCTTTCCTGATTTTCTGTCCAAACCTTCAGTGAAATCAGTATCAGTTCTACACAGAAATGCTCTAGATGAAGATTTCTTTTAGAAATCCAGAGAAGTAGCTGATCTTCAGGTTTGGTTTACTTCGGTGCTGGGAGAAAGTGACAATGTATGTGTCATGGTGAGATTACTTAAGATTTAAATTATTTTGCTGAAGCAGGCAAGTGGAGACCGAGGTCGTCGTGAGAACTTAGACTCCTAGCAGGAGGATGGAAGAGGGTTGGATTTTTTCATTGTCCTGCATTGAGGGCTAACTAAATCCTACCTTGATTTGAAGGACAGGGCAATTCTCATGAGTGTATGATTTCTTATAGTCTTATTTGATTCATATTTGTTACCTTATGGCTCCAAACTGTGTCTTCAATTTCTGTAAGAACATCTGTAATTCATTTGTATAATGCTAGTGTGCCCATTATGTAATCAAACTAGGAGAGACACTGGTTTACTAAGTGAAACCCAAGGCCATCCTCATAAGTACCTTATGCCATTGAAAAATTCATTATCACTATAGTAGGCATTTCTGTATTTCTTTTTTAAAAAATTTATTTATTTATTTTTTATGTGTATGAATGTACTCTCTGCATGTAGGTCTGTGCACCCGAATCGTGCAATGCCGCAGAGGTCAGAAGAGGGTGTCGGATTCCCCTGGAATTGGAGTTCTCCTGGAATAGGAGTTACAGATGGTTCTCAGCTGCTATGTGGGTGCTGGAGATCGAACCCAGGTCCTCTGCAAGAGTGGTCGGTGCTCTTAACTGCTAGGCCATCCCTCCAGCCCTGGATTTCTTTAAAGATGGACTGCATCAGTTAAGTTGAATGTACTTGGAAGCTGGTACACACTTTAATGTTGATGGTGATCCTTCTTATTTATAAAACAAAAGTAGAATGTAAGAAACTAAAGAAAAAATACTTAATGCTGATTAGAAACATCAAATCCATGTGATGGTGCTGCATGTATTTTTAACATGTATCTCATTTAATATTAAACACTATACAGAAAATAATTATTTTTGTTTTAAACATGGTTTCATGTAAGGCTTCAAATTTGCCACATAGCTCAAGATGACTTTGAAACTTTGATCTGCCTGCTTCCACTTCCTAACTGTTGAGTTAAAGGAATGTGCTGCCAATGACACACACCTTTAATGTCAGCATGTGGTAGGCAGAGGCAGGCAGATCTCTGTGAGATCAAGGCCAGCCTGGTCTGCACAGTGAGTTTCAGGCCAGCTGGGGCTACAGGGAGACCCTGTCTCAAAAACAACAACAACAAAACAAAAAGTATGCTTTACCATGTCCAGTGTTGTGTCATTCTGGGGAGTGAACCCAGGGCTTTGAGCGTGCTAATAAGTGCTCTACCAGCTGAGTTACATCACCAGCCCTGAAAATAATTACTCTTGTTATGTAAATGAGTAAATAAGGGTTCAGAGAGGCTAAGAACTAAAACCTGCAAATAATATCTAGTGAATCTTGATTAGAGCAAGGGCCCAGATGGACTGCTTTAACAAAAACATATTGCCTAGCATGCATCAAGGGATTCTCGTGTGTTGCCAACTTCCATCATCTTAACTAGAAATTAATTAGGAAATAAAATTGCACTATCAACTTCATCGTTGTAAATCTGTTTATCTTATAAAGAAGTCAGCTTCCTCTGTCCAGTTCTCACCCTCCATGTGACTTAATTTACAAACTACTTTTCCTGGGCTGGAGAGATGGCCTAGCGCAGTTAAGAGTGCTGATGGCTCTTGCAGAGGACCCAGGTTCGATCCCCAGCACCCACATGGCGGCTGAAAACCGTCTTTAACTCCAGTTCTAGGGGAATCTGACACCCTCTTCTGACCTCTGCAGCATTGCATGACACAGATGGACAAACCTACATGCAGCCAGTACACTCATACACATTAAAAAAAAAACAACTACTTTTCCTCCTGCACTTGTAAAAACTATGAGATTTGCCAATCCTCTGCCCATTTTTCTTTCTAAATTATTTCTAATCCCTCTCCCTCTTTGTTTACTATGGTATTCTGCTTCTTGCTTTCTAAATGTTTTTCTTATCAATCAATCAAGAGATATTGAAATTCAATAAATGCAAAATATTGGTGGTGGTAATATAGGGTTTGTAAAAGTTCTGTCATGGAATAGAGCATGAAAGAATAAAGATGATAGGAAGGAAGAGGATCTGATGGGAAGGCAGGTAACCTTTCAACAGTGGTGCCTAGCAGAGAAGAGAACTGACAGAAATTTATTGGAAGAATGAATGGATAGATGAATAAATGAACAGTCACATGAATGGATGGATGGATGGATGAATAGATAGATGGGTGCACAGGGGCATGAATGGAAGAAATCAATTTAGAAAAGATGGGTTTGGAAAAGGTGATTGTAACAGCATCATACATGGCATATATAGGTTGGGTTATTTTTTGACATCTGCAAAAGATTTGTCACTGGTTACAATCAACTTAAAGGACCCCAAATCACTGATTCCAACTCCGAACTCTTCTGCTTGTCCAGCTTGACACAAGGCAGAAGATACCTGGAGATGTAGTGGTGGAATAAACCTTCATTGTTGCTCCATAGCAGGAAAGGTTGGGAGATGAGCAGATGAAACCAGTTTTCAGTCGGATACAAGCAGGCTAGGTGTTCAACCAAATCCTAACACCACATTTAAAAACAAAGTAGTGCTGGGCTGGAGAGATAGCCTAGCGGTTAAGAGCACTGACTGCTCTTGCAGAGGACCCGGGTTCGATCCCCAGCACCCACATGGCAGCTAAGAACCGTCTGTAACTCCAATTCCAGGAGAACTCCAGTTCCAGGGGAATCTGAGACCCTCTTCTGACCTCCGTGGCATTACACGACACGGGTGCACAGACCTACATGCAGACAATACATTCATACACATACAGAAATAAATAAATTAAAAAAAACAAAGTAGTGCTGAGTAGAAAGAATCAAGATATTTACAGAAAAGTGCTCACATCATTGAGAGAATGAACTGAAGACAGATAAGAGTTTTGGAAATGTGGTTCTTTTAAAAGAGACAACCATGGGGCTGGAGAGATGGCCTAGCGGTTAAGAGCACCGACTGCTCTTGCAGAGGACCCGGGTTCGATCCCCAGCACCCACATGGCGGCTGAGAACCGTCTGTAACTCCAATTCCAGGAGAACTCCAGTTCCAGGGGAATCCAACGCCCTCTTCTGACCTCCGCGGCATTGCACGACATGGGTGCACAAACCTGCATGCAGACAATACATTCATATACATAAATAAATAATAAAATAAAATAAAAAAATAAAAAAGAGACAACCATAACCTATTAGGATATTGATTAAATAACACAGTTTAGTGTGGACACACATGGGGGGGGGTCCCTGCCACCTTGGGCTGTCCCCCCACTCCCCCAGCACCACCTAGGTCCTTTCTGCTCCTCTGTGCAGGTTGAATTGACTAAAGCAGTGGTTTTGGGGCCGCTTAGACCCCTGGCAGGGGAATTTGCACCACAGTGCTGGGTGGGCACTGTTGAATCAGGCCGGGGACTCGTTGCACGGATTTCAAGAAGATTGCATGTGGATGTTCACACTGTGCTTCAACACCCAGTGGTGGTGCAGGTGCCAGGACAGATGTTTGTTTCTGCTCCCAAGGGCTCAGTCACCAGCAAGTTCTACACTCCCAACATCTTCAGACACACAGATGAGGACTTTCGTGACTTTGTCCCAAAACCTCAAGGAGGAACCTGAGGAAGAAGTAGAACTTGATGAAAGACAGCGGGCACTGGTGCCTGATGATTCTGGAACTTTCTGTGATCAGATGGCAGCAAAGACTTGGAAGAGGTTTTAGAGGAGCCTGATCCTGAACCGGAACTGGAGCAAAAACTCATTATCTGAGAGCCAAGAGAAGAAGCCTGAGCAGGCAGTAGAGGAAACTCTTTCCGGGATGCACAGGGGAGTGCTTCTGCCACGCAGGAGGAGTTGAGGATGGGTTTTCCTGTTTCTGCGACTAAGAGCCTCCCATTCAATGGTGCCGTTCTTGTTCCAGGGATCCCACCCCACGTTGTTAAAGTGCCCCCACTGCCTCATCCAGAATCCATGTCTGAATCTCCCATTTCACCACAGAAGTCTTAGAGAGACCAAAAAGTTCTAGAACAAGTAATAATTAACTATATTCCTTCTCAGAGGAGACCCACCCAATTCTGGAAGCTCGTGAGGAGGGCAAGGTGGAGCCCCGCAGGACCATGTGACCCCCAGACAGTCAGCAGCTCTTCATCCGGAGACTATCAGAAGAGGAGGACAAGACGGAACATGATCCCGATAGCAATAGGCCCGGTGCTCGGATGTGCGGTCTGTCTGAAGGAGACTCCGTGAGATAATCACATCTGGGGACCCCGAGGAGCCCTGCGTTTCTTCAACCAGCCTTTGTGTCTTGGAGCAGTCATAACTATTTGAGTCTGTACACGTTGCATTCTCTTTGGGTGCATGGTGTGTGCCTCACCCTCTGGTTCCTCTCCTGACCTTTTTAGTCTTTTGCTTCCAGTTTTCTGGAACAATATTCTAGGAATAATAGATTTTTAAAGAAGAAGACTGGACTTCTTATGCTTATTTTGCATATGCAGACTGGAGCTTTAAAAATATATATTTTAAATATATTTAATATACAGTGCATTGCCTGTATGTGTGTAATGCACCCATGTTGTGCAATGCCTGAGGAGGTCAGAAGAGGGCGTCAGATCCCCTGGAACTGGAGTTATGGACAGTTGTAAGCTATCTTGTGGGTGCTGGGAATCGAACCTGGGTCTTCTGCCAGAGCCGCCAGTGCTCTTTCCTAATCACTGAGCTGCATCTCCAGCCTCTGGAGTTTTTTTTTTTTTTAGCATCTGTTTCCTGAAAGGAAGTGTCTAACTTATCACTAACATTGAGATGCTTCATTCATTGGACCATTTCTTATTTGTACACATTGGAAAAGTCTGTGAGAAACACAGGAAGCAGGAAAAATGGAAATTGTTTCTTGAGTCACAACTACCTTCTGATGTGGAAAAATTGAAAATCGGCTGTTGTGTCTTTGATGGTATAGGTAGTGGAAAAGTGCTAATAGAAACAACTAACAACTAACTAAATAATGTGATTTAGTGAGCAGGGTTTTTATGGCCTCATTTGTTGTATGAGGAAACACCGATTTTTAAAAGATTTTTAGGTGTATTTGTGTATGCCTGAATGTATTTATTTATTTATTATTTTTAAATTTTACTTATTTTTTATGTATATGAATGTACTGTCTGCATGTAGGTTTGTGCACCCGTGTCGTGCAATGCCGCGGAGGTCAGAAGAGGGTCTTGGATTCCCCTGGAACTGGAGTTCTCTTGGAATTGGAGTTACAGACAGTTCTCAGCTGCCATGTGGGTGCTGGGGATCGAACCTGGGTCCTCTGCAAGAGCAGTCGGCGCTCTTAACCTCTAGGCCATCTCTCCAGCCCCTAATACAACAACTCTGTACTGAAGACTGGGACCCTTGCTGAGATAAACCTGACCATGTGGGTTTTGGTCTTTAGATATGGTTCAAAGGAAGAACATGGAGGTATTCGGAGCTACGGGCTAGAAATGCCCTAGAATGTTGTTGTGAGCCTAATTTACTGGGTCTGCTCTTTGCTCTCTTTGGAATGTTAACAGTTCTTTACTGATTCTCTGAAACTGGGTCACATACATGGAAGCAGATCTAGTCTACAGCTTATCCAGAAATCTTTTAAATTAACTGCTTCATTAATTAGTTTTAAGCTGAGGGGCATCTTGCTGTATAATACAGACTGGCCTGGAACTCACTATGTAGGCTAGGCTGGGTTTGACCTGATCCTCCTGCCACAGCCTAGAATTTGTTGGGATTAAAAGCTTGTGCTACCACAATTGTTTGTTCTTTTTGTTTAAGAACTTTTTTTTTTTTTTTTGGTCTTTTCGAGACAGGGTCTCCCTGTAGCCCCAGCTGTCCTGGAACTCACTCTGTAGACCAGACTGGCCTTGAACTCACAAAGATCCACCTGCCTCTGCCTCCCAAGTGCTAGGATTAAAGGCGTGCGCCACCATGCCCGGCCAGAGCTTTTTTTTTCTTTAAAAATATTTTTACTATTTAACTTTTGTTGTGGTAAGGGCAAGTAGCAGAGATCTCATCTAAAAGATTTCTAAGTGTGTAACACAATATTTCCAATTGCATCTATAGTATTGAACCACACCTCTGGGGATCTTCATCGTCTTCCTTAACTCTGCTTCATGGAAGTGGAATTGTGTGGTATTTTTCCTTCTGTGGCTGGCTTATTACTTAGTATAACGTCTTTAAATTTCATCCAGGCTGTCACATATTAGAGACTTTACTTCTTTTTTAAAAACTTCAAAGGACTCTGTGTGTATCCATCCCATTTTCTTTCTCCGTTGTTCGTCCATAAACATTTAGATATTTCCACATCTTAACTATACGCATAGTGCCACAATGACCGTACAAGCTGTATCCCTTAGATAGTCTGCTTTCATTTCTTTTGGAGAAATTCCAAGAAAGGGAATTGTTGTTTCATATATTCATTATGTTTTTAATTTTTTGGAAGAAGTTCCATACTGCGTTTCATAACAGTTACACCCTTTTGCATTCCCACCAACAGCATACAAGTGTTGCAATCACTCCACACCCTCACCAGGAGCTGGTCTTTTGTTTTTGATAATAGCCAGCATAATGGGTGAGATGATATCTCACTGTGACTTCAATTTGCATTTCCCTGATCTTTAGTGATGTTGAGCATTTTTCATAGATGCTTCATATATCTTCTTTGGATAACTTATTCAAGTTCTTAGCTCAGGTTTTATGTGTGCAATTGTATTGCTTCCAAGTATCTAAGTGCACCTGTTTTATGCAATGCCCACAGAGGCCAGAAGAGGGCATCAGATCCCTTGGAACTGGAGTTCAAGACTGTTGTTATCTGCCATGTAGGTGCTGGGAATCGTACCGGGGTCCTCAGCAAGAGCAGTCAGTGCTTTTACCCACTGAACAATCTTTCCAGCCTTAGCTCAGGTTCTTAATTGTGTTATTAGTTCTTTTACACAAGGAATTCCCATTTGGAGATTAAACTGCTGTTCGGTATGTGGCTTGTAGACATTTTCTCCCATTACTCAGGTAATCTACTATTCTGTGGATGGTTTTATTTATTCTGATGACAGTTTTAGCTTGTCATAGTCTCATATTTTCTACTTTGTTGAGCATGCTTTTGATACTGCAGCCTGATTAGCTCAGCTAGAGACTCTGAGGTCTTTGGCAAACTTTTTCCTCTTCTGAGAGCAGCAGGCAGCTGGGGGCTCTTGCTCGTGTGCTCTGTGCTGAGTGACAGTGCCTGCCAGCCTCACTGGGCCTGGTAGAGCCCCCGGAGAGGGAGTTCTCAAGACTAGTTCTTTATATAGCTCCAGAGAGGTTGGGGAACTGGCTGTGGGAATCAACTCATTCCTTCCTTGGGGGAAGTTGAGAGCTATAACTTTTCTGCTCACTCTTCTTCCGAGGAGAAAGGAAGATCAGTGCAAGCTTATTCCAGATCTTTCAGAGCTTGAAGATTGCTCAGGTGGGAGTCAGTCTTCTAAGAAGCTGCCAAGCCGAGAAATTGGTTCTTCCAGTGATCCTGGGAGCTGTAGATCTCTTCCTGCTCACACGCAGTGCCCTAAAGACAGGGAGAGGCTGTCTCAAATCCCCTTCCTGGAAGACTTAACATTCTCTCAGGGGTTTAGGAAACTTTCAGTTTCTGATTTTTTTCCATTAAGGAAATGTACCCATGAGTTGTTATTACATCAGAGTTTGGGGATGAGTCTAGGACACTCTCTTCTATCATGTTGTTGACATGAGTTCCTCAGAAAACTGTTTTGAGACTACATAGTGTAGTGTTTCCTATTAGATATGTGATACAGAGATAGATCAAAGTCTGGGGGATGCTACAAATGCTAGGGCCTATGAGCGGAATTTCAAGATCAAGAGCATTTCTCTCTTGAAAACTCATCTAACAGGTTGAGATTCCTTACTGAACACCTTTGCTGGGGCAAAATCCTCAGGGAGAAAAAGGAGTCTGTAATCATGACTTAATTTTGGTGTACAGACCTTGAGATTGGCATGTGGTCAACGTTTGCACTTAGAGTTGGCTCAGAGTTTTGGACAGATTATCTTCCTAGTATCAGGGGAGTGGGTACAAAGAAGGCCACATTCTTTCTCTGTCCTTTCTTAAGTTTAACTGTGGGGGAAACAAGTCAAACTTCCAACAAAACAAGACAAAGAATAACAAACAATATAAACCTTATTAAGTCTCTAGTTGTATGGGAATATAGCAGTTAGAATTTAGAGGAAGTGAGGAATGGGATGTTATATGACAGCACAGGATCATGAGCCATCAGATGCGTAGCATGAGGAACACAACAACCTGGTCTCATAATAAATGAACAAAATGAGAATCAGACAGTGGAAAAGAGGTTCAAAGACTGGAGCTGACCCAGGGTAATACATGAACCGTTCATTTCCTGCTTTGGACAAACAAGTTTAAGTAAATATGGGAGAGGGAAAGGAGGAGGAGGGGGAATGGAGGAGGAGGAGAAGGGGTGAGTGAGTGAGCAGATGAGAGGCCTGAATGGTGGTTAGATATTTAATTATATTTTGAAATTAACATTATTTTTTTTTCTCAAATTGACAATAGAATTGTGTTTTTAAAAAGCAGTGCATATCATTTCATCCATATTTACAATTTCTGTATTAAATTTGTGAGTGAAGCGATGAGATAACGTTCAAGCATAAGGGGTATAACTTATTAGAGCTACAAACTGGTAGAGTAGTAGTAGCAGCAGCAGCAGCAGTAGTGTGATTGAGAAAGCACCGGGACCCAGCTGGAACTCCTTCCAGCAAGGCGATGCTCACCAATTCCTTTCTTCAGTGCTTCTTTTTAAGCAGTGTCAAGGACTTTACTCAGGCATAGATATCTGTGCTTCTGATGTCCTAGTGGGTTCTACTTGTGAAAAAGCATTTTTCACAAATGAGAAAATCTAGAGCTAGATGGGGTTAGGACAGGCATTGGCGTTCATCATCCTGCAGGACATAGGCAGTGGAAATGACAGTGATTTGCTTGCTGTCATGAGTATTTGTTTGCAGTAGCTCCTGGACTTGGTAAAAAGTGTCTCTGTAATGGCATGAGAGGGACCCCACCTGGGGTGGCTTTGATCCAGTAAAGGAGCTGCTGCTATCCAGTGTGAGTCCTGGGTGCTCATTTTCTGATTAGACTCCCCTGGTAAGAATGGTGTCAGGTCCCTGTTTTTTTTCTCTGAGGCACAGAGCAAGTGCCAAGCTTTCATTCTCTTCATCATCATTGTGCTCTGTGCTCATCAGCATTTCATCAGCGGGAATGATCCAATTATAAAGGGGAAAGGCTCATTTTGTCTCAGCTTTGGAAGTTTCAGTCTATGGATGACTGGCCCTGTGCTGAGAGTGTATGTCCTGATGAAACTGCAGGGAAGGGGAGGAGGTCTGCTTGCCTTGTAGCCCAGTATTGGATGGGGAATGGGGAAGAGAGGACAAGGCAGGGCTAGGGTCCCACTGATCCCCTTAGGGACATGCCTACAATCAGTGGACGACCTCCCATCAGCCCCACCTCTTAAAGTTTCTGTGCTTTTCCAGTGCACCAGGACAGGGACTGTGCCTTTCACAGACTTTCCAGCAGGTTACCTGCAGCACTCTCTAACACAGATGCTGGCCGTTGCCTCACTGGAAAAAACAATCTGTCTCAGGTTCATCAAATTTTTCCTTTCATGCAGTGATTGAATCCACCCATTCATCCATCTATCAATTTGTATTCATTATGTATCTTGTCATTAAATATGACAAACTGATTTTACATGATATTTTTCACAACTTTTGATTGCCATCATCATCATTTTGGGGGGGAATTTATTACATATTTCATAGGAAAAAGTTATGTCAGAGTCAGAGTAGTCTTAAATATTGACTTATATAACTCAGAAACTGTATATTTTCCGTATCTAAGGTTTTGTTTCTATAAATTCTGGATAAAATACCTTTTCTATGAAAAAAGCTCCTTCAAAAAAGAATCATTAATGATTTTATGTCTTGTTTCAAGATATATAAAGAGTATATATCATTATATATATGTGGATCAATACATATCATTTTAACATGTTAAATGGAAAGAAGAATGCAATACTCTTTCAGGATAATTACAAGTTTGTAATACAGTACAGAATAAAAATGCTGGCTGCAAGCACATCTGTCCTATCTCAACTTCCTATGATTTAAGTACATTTACTTGTGAACAGGAAAGAAAATACGTTTGGAAAAAAAGTCTTAAACACATAATGAGGAGATAAGCATGAATGTTAAAGAGCTGGTGGTTGGTATAATTATCTGAGAGTACTGCAGAAAATTGCTGAAGATTACCGAAGAGTAATCCAGACGGTGACAAAATACAATATCCTACTGTAGTCTTTCTGACTGTATTAAATCCAGCACTCACTTATCTAGTGTTATCTATGCATAGGCCAGGACCCATAAATGCTATTCTATTGAAGAAAGTAACTTGGAAGAGTGAAGCTGGCTTTTAGGTAGATTATTGGATTTGAATTAAGCAGAGATTTATTGGAAGGTATATTTTGATAAAGAGCCTCAAGTGTGGGGTATTAGCACCATCTTGGAGATTTAGAGAGTGTCTACTGTAGTGCAGGCCACACGTGGAAAGGAAAGGCAGGTCAGATGCGTGCTTGCATCCCTGAACAGAAGTTAAAGCCTGGATTCAGGGGTATTTTTTTTCCTATGATAGCTATAGGGATTTAGAAAAAGGGGCATGGGGCTGGAGAGATGGCTTGTGGCTCAAGCACTTTGCTCTTGTAGAAGGCTCAGGTTTAGTTCCCAGTACCTATGGAGGCTCATAAATGTCTGGACTTCAGTTTTAGGGATTACAATGCCCTGTTCTGGCTTCTACAGGCACTGCATGCATGTGACACACACATACATGTAGGCAAACTGCATGCATGTGATGCACACATACGTGTAGGCAAACTCCCATACACATAAAATAAAAACAAATCTTTTTTTTGGTCTTTTTGAGACAGGGTCTCCCTGTAGCCCCAGCTGTCCTGGAACTTGCTGTGTAGTCCAGGCTGGCCTTGAACTCACAGAGATCCCCCTGCCTCTGCCTCCTGAGTGCTGGGATTAAAGGCATGCGCCACCATGCCCGGAGATAGCCAGTCTTTTTTTTTTTTGACCAGAGTCTTTAAAGTGCCTGTGAAGATCTACGACGCAGTCACCTCTCCAGCTCATTGGAATCACAGCTCCTGCTGCTCTTCCGCCCTTCACTCTGCCGGGTCACAGCGTCCTCCTGACCCAGCGTCTCGCAGACCACACATGTTCCTCACCTGGCAACTTTAGCTTTCCCCTCTATATGAGGTGCTTCATCTCCATCAAATACTTGCTCAGCACCATATGTTCAGCATCATCTTCCTTGACTAACTTATTTAAATTGCAATCCATCTTGTATGTCGTCAGCCTTCTCTGTGATTCTACATTGCTGCGCTTTCCTCCAGGGCTCTTGCCAGCTTGCCCGACTGTTTCCTCTGACTCACGCGCCCTACGTGACAGCAGCAGCTTTGCTCTCTTTTACTGACCACTGTGCTCCCAGTGCTCCAGTGAGAAAGCACTGGGGAGAAGGAGGAGAGGATTTATTGTCTGGGTGCCGGCTCCTCTCCTATGGCTTTTGGGGTGCTGTTCTCTATTACGCCTTCATCTCCTAAGGTAGATGTTTATTAACAAACACCCTTCTTGGGACTTCTGGTAACTTTACATTCTTTTACTACGGACTGAATTGTATTCCTTCAAAATTTACCTGTTGACGTCTTAGCCGTATGTGGTAATAGCTGAAGACAGGGTCTTTGGGAGATCATTAGGGTCAAACGAGGTCATGAGGGTGGGTCCCCCAGCATGCTTCTCCCTGCTCTCCTTTTCCAGCCCATCTGAGGACACAGTGGTCAGGCAACCACCTGCAAGTTAAGAAGAAATCCTCACCAGAACACAGCCATGTTGGGACCATTCCCACCTCCAGCCTTCAGAATTGTGGTATGGCAATACGTTGTCATGGCAACAGGAGCTGAGAAGCTGATTTCATCACTAAGAAGAGAAATGCTGGTGTAATAAATTCTGACCCTGTAGAAGCAGCTTTGGAAATGAGTAGTGGGTACAATTTGGGAGGATTTTGAGTTACAATTATGGGCACTAAGGATGATTCTTGTGAAGTCCAATATGGAAACGAATGAAAAGGTGGCTCCTTGCTACAAAGTAGGCAGAGAAGATGGGTGATCATGGTTTTGTGGTTTATCGAAGGGAGGTAATGCGAGGAGTGTGAGATTTCAAAGCAGGGTGTGGACGGAGATGCTCGGTAGAGACATGGCTTACAATAAAACACAAAAGAGTGAGCTGAATCAAAGAAGGAGGAGAAGGGAAAATACATCAGGATCAAGCAAAGAAGGATCTGAAGGTCTGCAAAGTCCTCAGCCTATCCTTAGTTGAAAAATCAAGAAAGCTTTCTGAAAAGAACAGGAAAGCATGACTGAACGACCATTTGACAAGATCAGGGGTGTGACTCCTGGCGTCAACTATTTCTTTTAGCAGAGGCTAGGAATACAGTTAGAATCAGCAAAGTGTCAGCCAGCTTCAGTGAAAGGGGACAGGAGTCAAGCATAATGTAGAAACCCGCTGGGCCCACTGACAAAAACACCTTGTACACCTATGGCGTTAGGTGTCTGCAGATCTTCTGGGTTCCGCCCAGTGTGGATACGTTACTCTTTGCCCTTCCCCAATCTGAATCCCTTCTTAAAATGTCCCAACTTGAAGGTGCCATCTGTTTCTTTCAGAATCCCGATGGAGACAGGGCTTTATAAATATTTTTAAATGAATGAAATAACTATTGATGAAAAAACAGAGTTTTTTTTTTATATTTTTGTTTATCTGAAAGCAACTATGTTTTTTTTTATTATTATTTTTTTATTTATGCTTTGTGCATTTCATACATCATTTTCCAATTCAGTTCAGGCATATCTCCCCTTCCCTTCCTCCCCACCCCCACCCCAACCGAGATCATGCATTCTGCCATGACTGTCCTGCATATCTCTCTCAGTTTTTTTTTCCCATTTTTTTAGCTATAAGTGATAATCCATGAGTACAAGCATCCTTCATGTAAAACCAATTTGCCGGCTGTTGTGCCCAAAAAACACCCACCGCCCCACCTTCCAGCGGGGGGTGAGGGGTTTGTATGTTCAATCAGGTTAAATCAAATGAGGTCCAGACAAACATTGTTGTAGTTTCATCCTTCACCCCATTCGCAGCCTTTACATTCTACCACGCCGCCCTCTTACACAGATTGTTCCATAGGCTTAAAAAAGGGGCAACAGGGGGTTGGGAAATGGAAAAAAAAAAAAAAAGGAAAAAACAAAAAAAGCGCCCAAGAACAGTCCCCACTCTTCTCTGGAGCTGTTGTCTTGGATTCCTGGGTCCAACTTCTGGCTGTTTCCTTTCATGGGCTGAAAGTCTGTCCAGGAATAACCTTTCGATCCTACTAATGAAGCACAGCAATTAGATATATGGGTATTTAGCATATGATTAATTAGCTAATAGTTATGGTGGTACTTTGGTATATGACACATATGTTTAGATGACAAGTTGATTCCACGAACTACACTTTTTTCTTCTGTTAAATATGACGGGTCTTTACTGTGGCTTATGATATCATTCCTAACCTGTAGAGGAGTTAAGCTTGTGGCATCAGCCATAGTTTTGCCTAACCACTGTCTACAGGATTACATGGTGTTTTAGGACTAGTAAAAGTAATATATGGTATATAAACAACTTGGTTTTACAGGACTCTTATAAAAACGGTAATGGATTTGAGTTAAATGGAGTTATAAATAACTTTCACTGTTGGTGTAACACTATTTTTAATGAGTCCTACATGAAACTACCTTCTAGGTGCCACAACAGGTTTTTGATATGAGAGACTGTCTTGCCTCCCCCCCAGAACAAGGAGAAAATATGACGATGATGAGGTTGCTCTCCAAACTGTAAATTGGAGACACTATTATAGAAGGTAATCTCTATAAAACATGGTAAAACTGCCTTCTTTAATTGACTAATAGAATACGAAATGTGAAACGGATTACTCTCGTTCAGAACAATATAACACCAAAGTCCCTTAAAACTATGCGCTTAAGCAAAAATATATCAATACAGGACTCTGACATCAGTAATGGATAATTCCACCAGGGAAGATGTTGGCCAGGGGATCTAAGGTCCCACAAAAGGTAAACGGCTCCTTGCCTCTAAACGGGGATACCTGCAAGAAGAGAGAGGCGATAAGGCTCCTGCTGCTGAAGACCTGACGTTAAAATGGGAAAGATGCATTGAGACCACACATGCAAGTGTACAGATGGCCTCTGGAATACCAGAGAGTGTTACCAAGGGCCACTAAACCAATAAAGCAAATACAGGTCTCCTTGAGTCAAGCAAGACTCCACCGTCAGCACCAGCTACACCTCACCTGCCTGGAAATAATGTGCAGCAGAGGCAGCCATATGCCTGTATATCCCAAATCTAATTGGCTATTGGCTCTCTCCTTGGAGGAAAAAACAGAGTTTTAAGGGCAAAGGTGGTTTTCACAGGTTTTAGATATTTTCAGAGCATAACCATGGTCGTTCTAAGTCTTAACAATTCACTGAATTTAGAATGATTCAGGATATTTTGAATGAATTTAAATATAAAGTTCTAAGCTACTTGGCATGTGAAAATTAGCTATCATCTTTTATTCTTCTAAATTTATTTATATTCATAAATATTTAATTGGTTAATATACCTGCACAGAGCTGAGATGACAATAATTAATTTATAACAAAACGAGGAAATACCATTTTCAGTAGTTTTTGACACAGTTGGTAATTGGAGGTACTTTGTCGTCAGATAAAAGATTACTAATTTGATTTAATTTGCATAAATATTTTATATTATTTGTTACTATGGCACCTGTGGAATGGTTTTATTTCAGCTTAGACAAGAAAAGAAAACCCTCAGCACTAATGAGATTCTTTATACCCATGAGACTTTTTAGGGGCTGGGACATTCCTGCTTATTTTTTTTTAATTTAAAAAAAGTTTTTATTGAATTTTGTGTATTTTATACAGAGCATCTTGACCAGTCTTAATCACCTTTGCATCCTTTTCTCCACCAACACCCTTCCACAGCTGGAATCGATCCATACACTCTGTTATTTGTGTTAATGGCTATGGTGCCAAATTAGTGTCCCTGATCTTTCCTCAGTTCAGGTTCACCCACCGAGCTCTAGTCAGTCTTTCCAGAGTCCCTCACTTTAAGAAGGCTGGTTCTTCCTGAGCCCGGTGTGGTGGCGCACGCCTTTAATCCTAGCATTCGGGAGGCAGAGGCAGGCGGATCTTTGTGAGTTCAAGGTCAGCCTGGTCTACAGAGTGAGTTCCAGGACAGCTGGGGCTACAGGGAGACCCTGTCTCGAAAAGACCAAAAAAAAAAAAAAAAAAAATAGAAGGCTGGTTCTTCCTTACCCAACAGTAATCAACTGCCAATATTTCTTCATGATAGAACTTAGGAACAGGACTTAGTAGTCCCATTTCATTGTAGAGTGCTATCTACTTTGTCCTGAACAAGTTAAGGAAAAAAAGTCTTTAATGCTAGAATATTTTGTTCCTTTCAAGAATACTAATCAAAATGCTTGCTGTTTTAAAGTCTTAGTTTGGTAAGCAATTTAGACCTATAATTTCAAATAAAAAATTACAGTAATTAAAAACACACCGAAGACAATATGCAGATATTGCAGTCCACAGGCAATATGCCCAGGTCTTCAGTAAAACTGAACCAGGTGAAAAATAATTTAAAAATTTAAAGTTCAGCCCCACAATCCTAGTGTCAAGAACATTCTATGCCAGAGACATAGATAAACACATTATTTCTTTCCAGAATGTTAGAATTTATTTAGTAAGAAGAAATTCACAAGGCCCAGTAATCTGGATGAGGAGAATGCAGATTCTTTTATTCCAGCCTCAATTTCTTTTTTTAAAATTTTATTTATTTTTTATGTGTATGAATGTACTGTCTGCATGTAGGTCTGTGCACCCATGTCGTGCAATGCCACAGAGGTCAGAAGAGGGTGTCGGATTCCCCTGGGACCGGAGGAGTCAAAGATGGTTCTCAGCCGCCATGTGGGCGCTGGGGATCGAACCCAGGTCCTCTCCAAGAGCAGTCAGCGTTCTTAACTGCTAGGCCATCTCTCCAGCTCCTCAATTTCTAATAGTCTCTTAAATCATACAGCATACAGTAAACATGTCTATGTATTTACATGCATATATGTGGTTTACAGAATGTATACAAGTTAAAGGGGGTGCAGCAGAGTTAAACAGTTTCAGAAGTGGGCTGAGAGTCTGCATGAACGTGAACCAGACCAGTTCTGGGCAGGAGCTGCTGCAGCAGCTGATGGTGTCATGGAGAGTGAAGCTGTAGCTGAGAAGCTCATCTGGGGCCTGAGAGCAGGAAATGGCAGGGTCATCTCTAGTTGGTGGAATGGTGGATGGGCAGGCCACATCAACAGTGTGTGTGTGTGGGGAGGGTGTGTGTGAGCTGTAGCCCCAGGGACAGTTGGGGACCCTGCTGCTCAGTTGTTGGTGCACGCACTGGGTGTCAGGGGATAGGCTGGTGTGGGACTGTGCCATTTCAATGCTGGGTGTCAGGGGATAGGCTGGTGTGGGACTGTGCCATTTCAATGCTTGGTGTCCATTACTTTAGGGGGTCTAGGTGAGGAAGTTTCTTGGTCTGGTGTGTTACGTTGTTGAGTCTGGTTTCACTGGTATGATGTTAAGGTCTGCGGGTCCCCTCAGTTTCAATTCTCTTCTTACTCCCAGGAAGAAGTGATTTAGCAATCTGTGCTGTGTGGTGCCTGTAAGATTCGAACAGAAAAGGTATTTCCCTAGTGGAAAGCTGTGTGAATTCTGAGAAGAACCTTGGAGCAAAGGTTTAGTGAAAGGGGACAGGGACTGCATGCACCAGATTTTATATTTTATTTTATTATTTTTTGGTCTTTTCAAGACAGGGTCTCTCCATAGTTCCAACTGTCCTGGAACTCGCTATGCAGACCAGGCTGGCCTTGGACTCACAGAGATCCTCTTCCCTCTGCCTCCTGAGTGCTGGGATTAAAGGCATGTGCCACCATGCCCAGCTACCAGATTTTATATTTTAATGAAAAATTTGGCATGGGGCTGGAGGGATGGCTCAGCAGTTTAGAGAACTGGTTGCTCTTACAGAGGACCAGAGCTTGATTCCCGGCACCACATGGCAGCTCATGGCCACCCATAACTTCAGTTTCAGGAGATTCAACGCCCTCTTCCTACCACCATGTACATTGCATGACATGGGTGTACTTACATACATGCAGGCAATACATTCATATACGTACAATAAAAATAAAATAAAAAATAAAATATTAAATAAAAACTTGTGACAATGATTTGGACCTATGTTCTGTGGCAGAAAACTTTCAATAGATTATCTACCACCTATTATCTATCTATCTATCTATCTATCTATCTATCTATCTATCTACCTATCTCTATCTATCTATCATCTAATCTATCATCATTCATCTATCTACCATCTATGTATCTATCTATATATTATCTACCTATCCATCATCTATCTATATCTCTTATCTACCTATCAATCATTTAACATCTATGTATCCATGTATCTATCTAATCTACCTACCTATTTACATGTATATTCTATCATTTATGTATGAGTCAATCTATCAATCCTATCATCTATCTATCTATCTATATATCTATCTATCTCTCATCTATCATGTATCTATCTTCTATCAACCAATCTATCAATCCTATCTATCTATCTACCTATATACATGTATATTCTATCATTTATCTATCATCTATCTATCTTCTAACTATGAGTCAATCAATCCTATCTATCTATCTATCATCGATCTATATCTATCTATTATCTACCTATCAATCATTTAACATCTATGTATCTATGTATCTGTCTATTTATCTAATCTATCTACAGGTCTGTCCTATCATTTATGTATCATCTATCTTCTATCTATAAGTCAATCTATCAATCCTATCATCTATCTCTCTCATGTATCTATCTTCTATCTATGAGTCAATCAATCCTATCTATCTATTTATCTATCTAATCTATCTACCTATCTACTTGTATATTCTATCATTTATCTATCATCTTTCTATGAGTCAATCTATCAATCCTATTATCGATCTATCTATCTCCTATCTATCTATCTATCTCTCATCTATCTATCTGTCTGTCTATCTCTCATCTATCTCTCATTTATCCTATTTATCTATCTCTCTCTCTTATCTATCTACCTATCTCTTATCTATCTATCTATCTATCTATCTATCTATCTATCTATCTATCATCTATCTATGTCTCATCTATCTATCTCTCATCTATCTATCTATCTATCTATCTATCTATCTATCTATCATCTATATTTTGTCACCGATGTGTCTATTATCTATCTGTGTGGGTGATTATCTGTGTGTATCTTCCTATGTACATGACTGTGCATGCATGCCAAGTACGGTTTGAATAGTTTGGAATAAGCTGCTCAGAAAGGTAAATCTAGGTTACTAAGATATTCGCAAGAGCTGTTTACGACAAAGCTTGGTCTTAAAGCACATCCAAGGTTATACTCACATAAGCTGAAATACTTTGATGTTTTGGAAGCTTGGAATGGGACTCTCCAGGACCCTATTCATATAAAGAGCTCACTTATGAAAGACTCTTCCTATTAAGATGGGGCACATTAGTAGCACCACCCTCAAATGCTGGTAGGGAGAAGTTGATTTTGTTTCCTCATGGCCTGGTACATGCTAAGCAGATTTTCCACCTTCTGACCAACATCTCCAGCCCTTGTGAAGGTGATTCAAAGTGTCATGTGCAAGTCACCTGCAGTGTTGCTTATCCAGGTTGGCTTGTGTTCTGGGGGTGGGGGAGCAACAGGGAAACTAGAAATTGTTTCTTCAGGGCTCAGGGGCTGTTGTGGAAGAGAGGGCAGGAGGACTGTAAGAGCCAGGGGTGGTGTGTGACCACAGGGAGGCAGAGTCTTCTAGGCCTCTGGGAACTTCCCATATGAACTTACAGCAGTGGTGACAGCAAGCATATGACCGATGCAAACTCAGATAAGACAAAAACCCAGCACGGAAGTGAGAAATGATAAGAAGTCCAAACTTTAGCTATGCAGTCACTGTCAGTTGATCACTGCTGGGTGAGCAAGTCTTTTTTTAACGGAACGATGTTAGATAGGCTGACCCAGCTCCAGTGGATGAACTCATACTGAGGGACACCTGGGGACAAAATGTCACTCAATAGGCCTTAACATGTATGACAGAATACATGATCTATGGTAGGGGGCTTATGGGGGATGCAGATAGAAGAAGGAGTCTAAATATGATTAAGATTAATTAATGGCCGGGCGTGATGGCACATGCTTTTAATCCTAGCACTTGGAAGGCAGAGACAGGAGGATCTCTGTGAGTTCAAGGCCAGCCTGGTCTACATAGAGAGCTTCGGGCCAGCTGGGACTAAAGGGAGACCCAGTCTCAAAAATACAAAAAAAAAAAAAGATTAATTAATGAAATGCACAAAAATTCAATAAAAATATACATTGAAGGAAAAAAAGTGCTATTGGAGACATGAACCTGTCTAGATGCATAATAGATTTGAGGTCTGAACAGAATTTATTCCTCCTTCCCCTTAGGGGACACAAGGAAACACTTCCGGTTACCTTCATTTCTGCGGAGGGGGCAGGGGACTGTATCCGGCAGGATTCTGTGCACTCAAATTTGTTCGTGGTGGGCGAAGAGTTCACATAAGACCTGCCGCCCACTTCATTCCTTGGTTTCTTGGCTGTTTTACAACTCCACGTAGCCTGAGAAAAGTCCATGCCTATTACTGAAGAGAGTCTGGTTAATGAGACAATATGCAAAACCCAGGTCTACACTGAGTCACGGGTCAGTTCCTCTGCTTGCTCTGCTGCTCCTCCTAGGCTGTCTAGTTGTGTCTCAGCAAGCAATGGAAAGAAGCATTAGGATGGAGGGCACACTGTGCTACAGAGGAGGCTCCTATACCGCCTTGATCCTCTAGCAGGTCCTCCGGATGTTCTGTCTCAGAAGCTCAGAGGGGTGAAGAATCCTCCAGGTCTCAGCACCGCAGGAGGCAGTAGGGACGCAGAAGCCAAACACCCTAAAGTGAATGTCACGATGTGTCACACACACTCTCAGTAGCGTTCTCGCTGTATGCTCAGGCAACGCCCCCACGCAAGGCCCCGTCATCACAGTCCAAGCTCTTGTGATTATGAGAACTGGGGTTACAAGTCAGGCTTGTCCGTGTAATCAGAGTTAGGTTTGCAGACTCTTAGCACTTCAGAAACTTCCTGAGAAATAAACTAGTACTGTGTTTCTTGTTCATCTAGCGTGTCTCAAGGCAATCTGAGCTATGGACACGGTATACTGAGTATAGGGACACAGGTGTGGTCATCTGCTGTACCCACGGTAGGAAAAAATTAAGCGCTACTTCTATTGAGGGCAGCAGGGGGCCAGCAGGGGAGGGCCCAGGAGTGATGTCACACCTATCAAAAGACCCCATCAGAGGCATCGTCACCGAAATAGCCTGTTCACCAGGCTTCCTCGGGTGGAGCACTTGCTGACATCGTTGGCATTGCCCCTCACAGCCAGAACCAAGGTTTCAGCGAGAGAGTCAGACACAGAGCCAAGCGTCTGTGTTAACTAGCACACTTGTGGGAAACTGCAGAACATGATGCTTCGGGGGTCGTTATTATTATTTTTTTTGTGAGTCTTGTGAGATTAGGCTTTGAGTTTTGCAGTCTAGGTTAGCTTCAAGCTCACTCTGTGGCTGAGGCTAACCTTGAATTATTGGTCCTCTTGACTCAGTCTCCCAAATATTGGGTTTGTAGGTATGCACCTTGATACCTGGCTTTGGGAGAAGCTATTGGGTGTGTGTATGGGGTGGGGGATCGGGACGATGTTCATAATAAATGAACAAAGAATTAGAAAAGTGTTTCCATAAATGACTCAATGTCAGTCCTGCCTGGTGGAATCCGGGCAAAGCCCAGGATCAGAGCAGGTGCTTTGTGCCCCCTTCCCTTTTTTTTTTTTTTCCACATAAACTTATTTATTTATTTTTAACAAATCTAGACCCATGTTCCCGCTCATTCCCCCACCCCACCAGAGTTCGTGCATTCTGCCAAACATGCTTTCCATCTCTTAGTCTTTCTCAATATTTTCCATGGGGAAGTTGACTGTTTTGAGCAGAAGTTCACTGTTTCAGTCAGTTCTTTGATGCAGTATTTTCTGTTGTTGTTGTTGTTTCCAAAATGAATTATGCCCAAACTGCTTAGTGACAAAAGCCCAGGGGCCCTTACACAAGAAATACTTACACTGGGTAATTGGCACTAGTTCAGAAGATGAGGGATACATGCATCGTTTGTTTTCTGGGGACTGTGTTTACTTCCTCAGCATGTGTGTTTTTATTTTGGTTCTTTTCTTTGCTATTCTTTTTTTCCTTGGTTTCTTCTCTCAGTTTTTCTCTTTTCTCTTTCTTCTCTTCTTTTTTTAGTTTTTCCATTTTTGTCCAGCCTTTCCGCAAAGCTCGTGATTTGTCTTTCTTTACTGCTGCATAGATTCCAATTGGTGTATATTACCATTTTCTCTATCCACTCATCAGTTGAGGGAACTTGCGTTAGCTTCCAGTGTTCTTTCTATGTGAAAAGAGCTGCAAAAAACATTGTGCATGTATCCTTTGGCGGTAGAGAGTCTTGTAGGGTATCATACCCAGAGATGGGTATGGCTGGGGTCAGTGTGCAAGTCATTCCAAGTCTTCCAAGGGTTCTCCACACTGCCTTTCATAGTGGTTGTACACGTTTACTTACCACCAGCAGTGTGATGAGGTTTACCCCTTTCCCCAACAACCTTCCCCGCAATTGATATCATTTGTTTTCTTGATCTTAGCCAGCGTTTTCGGAGTAAGATAGACTTAAAGTGGTTTTCATTCTGCATTTCCTTAAGATTAGTGATGTTTGAGCAGTTCTTGAGTTTTGTTCTCAGACATCTCTAATTCCTCGCTTGTGAAAGTCTCTGTTCAGTTCTTTGCTCCATCTATGGTAGCGGTCATTGTGTTCTTTTTCTTTGTTTTCTGAGTAGTTTTATATTCGGAAATCACATGCTTGTCAGATGGATCTGCAGTGAAGTTTCCTCCACTCTTTGGGGATTTCTCTCAATTCCTTATTGTTTCTTTTGATGTACAGAAGCTTTTGTTGTGTTGAATAGGTCCCATTTTGTCATGTTCGATCTTAATTCTTGTGCAGCTGCTGTCTGATTTAGGAAGTCTTTTTCCCTACGCCTATGTCTTGTAGTCTGCCAACTTTTTCTTCTTATCACTTCAGAGTTGTGGGTTCACGTGGAGGTCTTACCATCTGGAGTTGGACTTTTGTACAGGGTGAGAGGTAGGGGTTTTAATTTCATTCTTCTACAAGTGGTGACCAGTTTTTGCAACACCACTTGCTGAAGATGCTGTCTTTTCTCCAGTTGTGGTTTTCTTGCCCCCTTGTCAAATATGAGAGTGGCTGAAATTGTATGTGCTCAGATTGATCTTCGGTTTTGTTCCATGGGTCAACAGGTTGTTTTTGGCCAGTACCAGGCTGTTTTTATGACTATAGCCTGTAGTTAGTTTAAAATGGTATAGAGATGCCCTCCTGTGTAGATCTTTTCACTCAGGATTGATTTAGCTATTCGGGGTCTTTTGTTTTTCCAAATGAATTTAAGAACTTTTGTTTCCAAGCCTGTGAAGAAACTCTTGGGGATTTTGATTGGATTGCATAAATCTATACAAGATTTTGGTAAAATGGACATTTTTTCAATGTTAATTTTCCCACCATGAGCATGGGAGGTTTCCATCTTCTGAGGTCTACTTCAATTTCTTTCTTTAAGGGTTTAAAATTTTTTTAGAGATCTTTGGTATTTTTGTTAGTTGTTCCTGTTTCTAGGTATCTTATTGTTTTTAAGGCTATTGTGGAGTGGGAAGGTCTCTTTGAATTCTTTCTCCAGTTGCTTGTTGTTGGTATAAAGAAAGGCCATTGATTTTCTAAGTGAATTTTGTATCCTCCACTTTGCTGAAGCTGTTAATCGTTTTACGGAGTTTTTTCTGTTGAGTTTTTTGCATCCCTTAAGTAAACAATCATATCAGCACAATAGGGATAGTTTGACTTCCTCTTTTCAATTAGTACTCCTTTAATATCCTTTTCTTGCCTTATTGCCTAGCAAGTTTCAAGCACTAGGGAAAGGGAGTGGTGATAGGGGGCAGCTTGCCGGTTCCTACCTTTAAAGGGAATGTTTCTGTCATTTCCCCATTAGGATGATATTGGCCGTGGGTTTCCTGTATATGGTTTTGATTAATTGAGGAATGATCCCTCCATCCAATTCCTTCTAGGACTTTAAGCATGAAGGGGATGCTGATTTTGTCAAAGGCTTTTTTCAGCATCAATCGAGATGATGGTGTGGTTTTGTCTTTATTCAATTTATGTGTTTGATTAGTTTATTGATTTTGTATGTTGAACCATCCCTGCACTCTGTATGAATCCAACTGGTCATGATGGAGTGATCTCTTGATGTGGGCTGTATGCGATTTGCCAGTATTCTGTTTAGAATTTTGGCATCTGTGTTTCATGAGGGAGATGGGTCTATAATTCTCCTTTTTAGTTGGATCTTTGCCTGGTTTTGGTAATAGAGTGATGTTGGTCGTAGAAGGAATTTGGGAGAATTCCCCTGATTGTACTTCTAAACAGTTTAGAATAATGGTTGTAAGTCTTTTTGAAATGTTTTATAGAATTCTGCTGTGAAACCGCTGGCCTGGGCTTTTTTTAGTTGGGAGGCTTCTTACTACATCCTCTATTTCTCATAGTTTATGGGTCTGTTTAAGCTGCTGGTCTCCTCTTGGCCAAGCTTTGGTGATTCCCAGGATTTCAGATATCATCCATTCTTCTAGTTTCAAACTTAGAATAAGGTTTCTTGTAATATTCCCATAAATTTTCTTGATCTTTTCCTTGTCCGTTGTGATATTTCCCTTTCATCACAGATTGTATTGATTTGGAGTTGTTCCTTCTTTCTTTGTGTTACTGGGCTAGAGGTCTGTCTATCTTGTTTATTCTTTCAAAGAACCAACTTTTGGCTTCATTGATTTTTTTTATTGTTTTCTTTTGTCTCTCTTTCTTGATTTTTGTTATTTTCTTGTCTGTTGCGTTTAGGGTTCATCTGTTGTTGCCTCTCAAGTGCTTTTAGCTGTAGTGTTAGATCATTCACTTGTGCTCTTTCTGTTTTTCTAATGTAGGCACCCAGGCTTATAATTTCCCTCTTAGGACTGCTTTTAAGGTACCCATAGGTTTTGTTGTGTTGTATTGTCTGTTTCAGTTCCAGGAATGTTTTATTTCTTTCTTTATCTCTTCCTTGACCCATTTATATATTCAGGATGTGTTGTTTAGTCTCCATGTGTTCTTGTAGGCAGGCAGGGCTTGTCCTGGGGTTGATGTGTGCTTCATGCACTGTGGTCTGACAGGATGCATGAAATTAATTTCAATCTTTTTGTATTTGTAGAGGTTTCTCTGTGTCCTAGGATGTGGTCGATTTGGAGAATGTTCGTGGGGTGCTGAGTAGAAAGTGTATCCTGGTATTAGGATGGAAATGTTTGGTAGAGGTCTAGAGGTCCATTTGGTGTATCTATCTTCGTTCAGATGTCTCTTGTTTATTTTTTGTCCTGTGGACCTATCCAAAGGACTCAGTGGGGTATTGAAGTCCCCACATGAGTGTGCCTGGGTTAGTCTGTGAATGTTGTCCGGAGAGTCTTATAAAGTTTGGTGCACCAGAATTTGGGGCATATATGTTAATAATTGTGAAATCTTCTTGGTGGATTGTTCCCTTTGATAAATGTAATGGCCTTCTCTTGTCTCTTCTGATTTCTTTTACTTTGAAGTCATTTTATCCGATATTAAAATAGCAACACCTGCTTTCTTTTTGTGACCATTTGCTTGGAATATTTTTTTCCTCCATTCACTTTAAGGTGGTGCCTGTCCTTGAAGGTAAGATGTGTTTCTTGTAGACAGCATATGATGGATTCTGTTCCTAATCAGTATCCCCGTCTTTGTCTTTTGATTGGGGAATTTAGTCCATTAATATTAAGGTTATGACTGATAGGTTTTGTGTTGCTTCCTTTTGCCTTATTATCCATCTGCGGTTTTGATTTAGGTTTCTACTTCTGCAGTTTAGGCTTTTTATGATTTCTCTTTCTAGGTGCCTGGGGTTGGTTGCTCCCTTTCTTCTGTTCTTTGGATTGCTTCCAGTATCTCTGAAGGTTGGTTTTCCGGACATGTATCTTTCAAGTTGTTTATGTCATGGAAGATTTTCCTCTCTCCTTCCACTAGATTGACATTTTTGCTGGGTATAGTAACCTGGGCTGCATCCATTGTCCCTCAACACGGGGAATGCTTGCGCCCAGGTTCTTCTTGCCTTCATCGTTTGCCAGGAGAAGTCCGTTGTTATTCTGATAGGTTTCCCCTATAGGTCACTTGTTGTTTCTCTTGTCGCTTAGAATTTTTTCTTTGTTTGGGTGTCGCATTTTAACTATGATGTGGCGTGGAGAATTTCTTTTCTGATCTTGTCTATTTGGAGTTCTGTGTGCTTCTTGTATTGGTATGGGTTGGTCCTTTTTTAGTTTGGGGAAGTGTTTCTCATCTATTATTGGTTGAAGATCTGATCAATACCTTCTCGTGGGATTCTTCTCCTTCCTCTCTTCCTGATGATGGAGGTTTGTTCTTTCATAGTGTCCCACAGCTCCTGGTTGTTCTGTTTTTGTGTATTTTTAATTTTCATAATCTTCCCTTGAGGTTTTTAGTTGTTCTGTGTTTTCCTCCAGGTCTGATATTCTTTGTTCTGCTTCCTCCATCTGCTTCTGAGGCTTTTTCATTCCTTTTCCTCTTGAATGGATCAGTGTTTGATTTCCTTTTTCTTTCCTCTCTGATTTCTTTAGTGTTTCTATTTCTTTTGGAGCTTCTCGATCTCTTTTGTAGCTCTTTTGTTTGCTGTTGGTTTCTTTTCTTTTTCAGCATGGGATCTTTTCAGTGTTTCTACTTCCTCCGGAGCTTGTCATTCTCTCTCTCGGTCCTCATTCTCTTTTCTTAGTTCTTTAATTTGTTCTTTTATGATCTTGTAGTTCTTAAGTATGTTCCAATTGTGTTTCTGATGTTCTGTGTCCTGGGGCATCCCCGGAGGGATCCCACTGCAGGAGTCTCCATAGGGTTGGTACTTGGCGGATTATCCTGCCCTTTCCAGTGTGTCTCTTCTTCGGGATCCTGGCATATGGGCCTTCCCTGCCTGTATTCCGTTGTGAGTCCTAAATGCCTCTTTACTGTGTTGAAGGCGTGCTTTGCTGCCTCCTTCAGATCCTTCTTCGTAATCTCAGTTGGCGGGGGGGGGGCTCTTCAGCCACCCCCGGCACCTGCCGCTGGGCCAGGAGATCTCAAATCTCAAGAGTCACACACGTGCCTTTAATACCGCTGGGAGGATAACTCCCCCGCCCCCACAGCCACTAGATCTAATCAAGCCAAAGACCACACCTTTAATCCCAGCTGGGAGGATAACTCCAACCTCACAGCCACAGAGGCCAATCAAACCAAAGACAGCAGGACCAAAGGATCAACAATCAGCTCGCCAAGACACCCAGTTCCTACCTGTCTCCCCCTCTTCCTGCCGCTGGGCTCAGGAGATCTCAAATCTCGCCCCCTTCCCTTTTAACAACAGTTGTATCTAATTTGATAGTCAACTTTGGTGCATAAAAAACTCCTTTTGCCTGGCGTGGTGGGACCTGTCTTTAATCCCAGCACTTAAGAGGCAGAGGCAGGTGGATCTCTCTGGGTTCAAGGCCAGCCTGGTGTACATAGTGAGTTCCATGACCTCTGGGGCTACAGAGAGACCCTGTCTCAAAAAGACAGAAAAAGCCAAATATTTTATATTTGTTTGATCATCTTAATCTTTATTATTTGTTATTGTTGACTATGAAGGGGGCTTTGACCTCTGTGTTTTACATTTTGAATTCTTCTGCATTCTTGAATCTATTAATGAAAATTATAATGGGTGTGATGTCCCCATCTGGTGTACATGTGACAGGTGGGACTAGTGGGATAACTATGTATGTGGATGGTGAGGGAGGGATGGGCAGAGGCAGGATCTAGCAATAACATTGAAGTTTCAGGTTTTACCACATTAAATAATAAGTTCACAAAGTGTACTTTTTTTTTGTCTTTTTGAGACAGGGTCTCCCTTTAGCTCCAGCTGGCCTGGAGCTTGCTATGTAGACCAGACTGGTCTTGAACTCACAGAGATCTGCTTGCCTTTGCCTCCCGAGTGCTGAGAATAAAGGCGTGTGCCACCATGCCTGGCTTAAAGTCTCCTTTTAAAGTACCACGTATTTAATTCTTAGTCTGGTGCATGTCACATAAATTGAAACTTTAAAAATCTTTTATTATTTTTGTTTTATGTGTATCAGTGTCATGCAATGCCCTCAGAGGTCAAGTAGAGGTCACTGGATCCCCCGGATATCTTGCCATATGGGTGCTGGGAACTGAACCCAGGTCCTCAGCAAGAGCAGCCAGGGCTCTTAACTGCTGAGCCATCTCTCCAGCTCATATCTGTAAACTTTTGATGAGTAAATGTTTATAATAAGTGAAGAATTGTTAACAATTTGTGTTACTGTCTAGACAGCATGTGAGATAAACAGTCTGCCAGGAATTGCATTCAGAGGTGACTGAAGCAGGAAGACAGAAGAATCTGAGAAGGCTGAGAAGAGATTGAAGATGCGCAGGAAGAGTGATGTCAATGGGTCACTCCAAACTCCAAACCTGCCGCTCATCAGCAAACTCTTGAGTTTTGCTCGGTGTATATCTCTGTGTCTTCAAACAGGAAAGAATCGAACATGCATTTTCTGGTGATATTGAGAAAAAAAAAAAAACCCAAAATGATTCAGAGCGTAAGACAGATTCTTGGCCACATCTGCACAATTCATGTAAAAAAAAAATCTAGGACACGACTGTCAGACTCATGAACTCACAGCATAATGTGGATGCCAGCATAAGATGCACACGTGGTCAAGCCAGTAGATTGCCCAGCACGGATGGGGAGGGCTCGGAGGCGCCACCTCTAGCTGAGGAGATATTGACAGTTGAAGGCTCTGGGGGAGGAGAGTCATTTTGCTGTGAGGGTGTGGCCTTGCATAGTGGCCCATGCTCCATTGGAAGGCTGCATAACTGTCACAGAGAATTTTCCTGGGGTGGGGGTACCCACGCATGTAGTGTCCCGCTCTGCCTTGGCTGCTATTGGTTTCCCCGTCACTAGGCAAAGCACTGAGCAGATTTTCTAATCTTAGTTTCAGGAAAGACTAGAGAGTTTGCCTACAAAGTAGATGGAGACACCTTTTACATGACGAACAGCACTTCTCCTTTCCCTACGTGGCCTTCTGGAGTCCTGGCATGAATTATGTCCTCCACCCGTGATGGGAAAGTAATTGATCAGAGACCCCCAGCCCTGAGGGGTGGGCTTTTTTATGCCCCTCACCCCAACATGGTGCCAGAGTTCGTCGTGTTCTTATGAGCACCTTGGGAATGGCAGGATTGCCCAACCCTCGTTGTGGTTTGCCTTTAGTCCCTCTAAGTAAACCAGACTCCATCTTTGTAGTTCGAAGCTTGTCCATTGATAAATCCATTTCAAAGATATATTTTATCCCACAACAACCAAGCATATATGGCAGCAGTAATTGGACGGAATGGGCTGGACAGGGAAAAAGAGGACTTGATTTGGGGCGGGGGAGGGGGGGGAATAGTTGTATACATGAATGACATTCTCAAAGGATAGATAAGTAAAACCAGCCAGATCTAAGCATTCCTGTAAGTGATGAAATGAAGACACAAGCCTAACTTCAGCACTGGAGAGATGTTCAGCAGTTAAGAGCACTGGCTGCTTAGGCAGAGGCTCAGGGTTTGGTTCTCAGCACCTACCTGGGTGCTAACAACCGCCAGAAACTCTGGTTCCAAGGTATCTCTCGCCCTCTTCTGGCCTCAATGGGCATGCATGCATGGATGCATCTAGTACATGCAGGCCAAACACTCATACACATAAAATAAAAAGAAAAACATTTAAAAAAACACCCTGACCTCTTGGCCCACTCAAATATTTTCATCATGATGAGGCCCCATCTCTTTTGGTGGGGTCCCCTGAACTGTGGGGTCAGAGCGGAGGAGCTGCTGAAATGGCAGCCACTCATTGTCCTTCCTATGTAGTGACTTCAGAACAGCACAGGACTGCCAACAGTACCAGAAAATTCATAGCAAGTGTTTTTAAAGGCCTTCTTTATTGGAATGAAGAGCTGCTTTGGTCTTCCAAAGGGAACAGCTGTCATTTTCAAGCTGAATTCCTAGTTGTACATTTGATAAAGCTTTGTCCTAGAAACACTACAACCGACTCTTGGATTTAATGGTGATAATGTGTTCAGTTTCTTGAAATTAGAGTGTAGTTAAAATTCAAAATACAAAATTGGTGATGATAAGAAAAAAGCTCTCTATTCTCTGTACCCAATAAGTAATGACAGCATATTTCCATGAAGTGATTGGATGTCTTTTGTTATCTTAATGGTCTCAAAAAATTCTCACATCTGTGGTGATGTGCTTATTTCTCAGAAATTTTGCCTTAGACCTTGTTCTTCTGTAGTTTATTTTGAAGCAGTCACAATGGAGCTATGTCTATCTTCTATGTCATGTGCTTCACCCATGCTCTCTGAATCTCCATTTTTCTCTGATCTCTCTTACTGTCCTGAATCTGTTAGATAAATTGATTAATTTCTTTTCTCTTTACTCCTATGTTCAAATTACTTGTCTTTTTTTTTTATAAGGTCTTAGACTTTATATTCCAATGCTTCTTCTGACTTTCTAATTTCTTTGAAAATTGTTTGTTACATTTTATTTGTTGACTCTATCTCTGTCTATCTCTCTGTCTCTGTCTCTCCCCCCTCTCTCCCTAAGTTAAAGTTCTCTCCTTCTAATGTGTGGTCCTAGGGATAGAACCGAGCTCCTCAGGTTTGGGTACAAGTGTCTTTCCTACTGAGCCATCTTGCTAGCCTTGTTTTAACTTCTACCATTATAGATCACGTTTCCATCCCTAAGATGACTGCTTATTCCTACTCTGTTCCTTTTCAATAGAACCCTGTTCTTATTTCACACATTTGATTTATTCCACTGTCTCTCGGAGTACACTGGTACATTTTCTGTGATGTTTCTTTCCTACAGAGTCATAGTTTCCTTTCTTTTCTATTTATTTGTGTCATTCTCCATCTTTTGTGTTAAAGTTTTTTTTTCAGGCTTTGATAATTATTGTCACCGACTCTTATTTAAAAACCAGGGACATTTCCAATTAGAAGCTCTGAACGGATGTGTGGACCCTTTTGATTGTAAACTTCTGTTTGGGCAGTCATGTCAGAAGTTTGAGCAGCTCATGATTTTTGAATCTGTCTTTTGTTTCTCTGGGCTGTTGAGATGCTGTAGAGAAGGTTCTTCAGGCTCCTGCCTGGTGGGTAGATGCTGGTCCGCTTCCACACTGAGATCCTTTTGTGGAAGGAGACTGGGGTTTCTCCACTCAGAGTATTTCTTTTTTTTCTTTTCTTTTTTCTTTCTTTTTTTTTGGTCTTTTCGAGACAGGGTCTCCATGTATGTAGCCCCAGCTGTCCTGGAACTCACTCCGTAGACCAGGCTGGCCTTGAACTCACAAAGATCCATCTGCCTTTGCCTCCCAAGTTCTAGGATTAAAGGCGTGCACCATCATGCCTGGCCACTCAGAGTATTTCTTTGGAGAGAAGAGAACACTAATGTTGCTCAGTGTATCAATAGAGTTCAAAATCAAATTATACAATAATTTGGAGATTGTGTATCTTTATTCTGTCTCTTCCCCTTGAGATCCACAAAGGAGTTACAGGTTATCTTGTCCACTCATTTTTATTGTTCAGTAGTATTCTGTGGTGTGGATGGTCCACTGTTCTTTTATTAATTTTCTTCTTTTTTTTTTTTTTTTTTTTTTTTTTTGAGATGGTCTTGGTGTGCAGCTCAGGTTAGCCTTGACCTCAGCCTCAGCCTGCTGGGTACTAGGATTCAAAGTGTGTGCCATCAGATTTTGCCATCTAGGACTAAAAGACACCTGAATCGTTTCTAGATTTTGAGCATTGTGACTAACACTGCTGTAAATTCACATGTACAACATCCTGTGGTATGGTGTGGTATGTGTGTGTGTGTGTGTGTGTGTGTGTGTGTGTGTATAGAAGTTCCTTTACTTATGGGAGAAAAGGTCCCACTGTGATTTTTTTTAGTAGTATGGAAAATGCATACTTAGCTTCAAAAGAAATTTTCCATAGTGTGCATCTTGGATTTGTACCAGTAATGTAAGAATGATGATGCTTCTCTGCACAATTTCCAGCACTTGGTGCTTGCTTACATTTAATTGGGTTGTTTATTTTCTTATTATTGAGTTTGGAGAGTTGTTAACACTTTCTGGATACAAGTTCTTTATCAGATATTATTTATAAATACTGTCGCTGAGCACACTGCTTTCCTTCCTTTATCATGATCTTTTATAGAACATAATTTTTAATGAAGTCTACTTTGTTATTGTTTTTAATTATGGACTATGCTTTTGGAGATTGATTAGCTTAACCTAAGGCAGCAAAGATTTTATTCTGTTCTTGTGCTCTGTCTCTGTCTCTCTTGAGTAGCCTACGGTGACCTGCAGCTCACTAGGTGGTGAACTTCCAATCCTTCTGCCTCCACATACCCAGCCACAACTGGCTTTATCTTATTTTCTTTTTTTTTTTAAATATGTGTATGAGTGTATTGTCTGCATGTAGGTTTGTGCACCAGTGTTGTGCAATGCCATGGAGGTCAGAAGAGGGAGTCAGATTCCCTTGAAACTGGAGTTAAAGATGGTTCTTAGCTGCCATGTGGGTGCTGGGAATCGAACCAGGGTCCTCTGCAAGAGCAGTTGGCACTCTTAACCCTGAGCCATCTCTCTAGCTCCTCTATTGTCTTTTAGCTGTTTAAAGCTTTAGGTCATATATTTGTGACTTTGACTACTTTTGAATTAATAGCCTTCATATAATAATTACATGTTATATAATTATATTGTACATTTAGTGATATAATTATTATTATGTTTACATAGTAAAGTTTTTGGATTATTGCTCCCTTTTCACATGCGGCCATTGATTTGCTGTCAGACCTTAATATTAAAAGACTGTCCTTCCTCTACGACGTCGCCTTGTAGCTCTGTGAAAAATCAATTTATCATGTTTTTGAGGCTCTATTTCAAGACGGTCTATTCTGTTCCACTAATCTGAAAATACTTTTGCCAACACCACAAATTTACAGTGAATTGAAAGTCAGAGAGTATGCATCTTACTTTGTGTTTCTTTCTGAAGAAAAATTTTGTATTTTAGTTTCTTCATATTTCCATACACATTTTAGAGTCAGTTTGTTTTGTTAATATTAAAAAAATCCTGGTAAGAGGTTGATTGGATTGTAATGAGGTACTTGTCATTTTTGCAGTGTTGTATTAAGTTACAATGATTTAGGTCTTTCTTGATTTCCTTTATTTATAGTCAGTGATACCCAGTTCTTGTGATACTTTCTCACATTCATGTCTAAGTAGTTCTTATTTTGATGTTATTATTAGCGGTAGTAGTTATCAATTTTCTCCAAGTGATTTTTTTGGCACTTAATTTTCTTATTTATTTATTTATTTTTCTTTTTTATGTGTATGAATGTACTGTCTGCATGTAGGTTGATGCACCCATGTCGTGCAATGTCTCGGAGGTCAGAAGAGGGCGTCAGATTCCCCTGGAACTGGAGTTAAAGATGGTTCTTAGCTGCCATGTAGGTGCTGGGAATCGAACCGGGTCCTCTGCAAGAGCAATCAGTGCTAACCACTGAGCCATCTCTCCAGCCCCATTGGCACTTAATTTCCTTTTCTTTCTTTTTTTTTAAATTTTATTTATTTTTTATGTGTATGAATGTACTGTCTGCATGTAAGTCTGTGCACCCGTGTCGTGCAATGCCGAGGAGGACAGAAGAGGGTGTCGGATTCCCCTGGAACTGGAGTTACGGACGGTTCTCAGCCGCCATGTGGGTGCTGGGGATCGAACCCGGGTCCTCTGCAAGAGCAGTCGGCACTCTTACCCACTGAGCCATCTCTCCAGCCCCATTAGCAATTAATTTTCAAGGTTTACTATATTACCTAGCATAGACTAAACAGTCAGTAAATACTTGCTGACTGATATTACAAAGTTTGAGTTTCCTTTCTGAACCTATTTATTGTGTAATTTTGGCAAGACATGCAACTTTTCCAAGCCACATTTTATACATCTGAAAATAAAGCACTGTAGACATATTTGGTCTGGATTTGTAAGCCTAACTATATTTTATGCCTACAGAGGCAGTCTGACTCGAGTTGCCGAAGCATGCTTTCTTCCCATCTGATTCCACATGACTGAGGAATTAGGAGGGGAAAACTTACGAAAAAATGTCTTAATTCAGTAATCTAGCTAAATTACTCTTAGCACAAGATGCTTGAAACTTATAAAATGTGTATTTTTTGGCATTCTGGGACTGAGATGGGTGGGGCAGAGTCATGATGCCGCCACTCATTTCTTCTTCTAACTCATGACGTTAGGGGAGTAATTTAGCATGATCCGGACATTCTCCAAGATACGCATGGCCAAGGCTCTGATCAAGATCATCCTACCTGACACTCTACGGTTCTTGGAATTATTTGAAGTAGAACAATGTGGCAAGAATTCCAAATTATGGTGAGCCATTCCCACCAACTGGTCTCTTCTTTTATCTCAAATTATTCCCGTTTCGCTAGTCACTCGTCGAGGTTACTGCAGAAGTGGTCTACTTTTCATCAGCTATTTATTTGCAAAATTGCTCCAAAGAAGTAGAAGCCTAAGTTTAAACTTATTTAAAAAGAGTGAGAAAGTTTGGTAACACTGGAACTTCATCCCTCTTGTGGCCACATCTCTTTGACAAGTAGAGAGTTTTTGCCTTTCTTTTATTCAAATTATTGCATCCTAAATAAAACTTTGACTGTTAGCCAGGCATGGTGGCACATGTCTTTAATCTCAGCACTTGGGAGGCAGAGGCAGGCGGATCTCTGTGAGTTCAAGGCCAGCCTGGTCTACATAGCAAGTTCTAGGACAGCCAGAGCTACAGGAAGACCAAACCAAACCAAACAAAACAAAACTTTGTTAAAATGAGGATAATCACAATTGCATGTTTAGAAAGAAATCTTTCCAGAGTTTATCTTTTCACTAGTATTCTTTGACCATCTCTGCAAAAAGACCTCCTCAGTCCTTTGATACCATGTCACTCTTCTTAGCCCTGGGCACAAATGCAGCTGAAGTGAAGGGCACAAAGTGACCAAGATGAACTCCTCACACTCACTGAAACAGAAGTGAATTTTTCTTATTTTTTTATTGATCTATTTCACATTCTATACATTTTTTTTTTTTTTTTTTTTGGTATTTTGAGACGGGTCCCCTTAGTCCACTAGCTGGCTTGGAGATGCTTCATTGAGACTAGGCTGGCCTCGAACTCACAGTATCTAAGGACTGAGGAGGTCTTCATCTGCCCTTCACCCCTCTTCATGACCTCCCTCCCAGTAGGCCCCTGGTTGCCAACCCCCCCCACGTCATGACCTCCCTCTCAGTCGCCCCCCCCCCCAGGTCCTTGCTTCATCATCCTTTGTAATTATACAGTTGTTCCATGCCTGGCAGAACTTGCACAGAGGAAAAAGCCATAAGACAGATAACAGAAATGTCCTGGGGCTAGGCCTGCAGATCCATGACATGCAATAGTGAAAGGTAATTGGAGTCAAGGAGCTCCGTCCAGGAAGCCACTGTTTTCAGGGTTAAATGGATATTTAATAATTGAAGACAAAATAAATTATAATGCCCAGTGAGATCTCAAAAGACAGACATTGTCCTCAGTAGTGTTAGAAACTATATGACACACTTTCTAGTCAAAGAAGTTGATAAAGTCATCAACAGACCCGACTGATATGCAACACATTTGTGGCTTTAGTGTCTAAGGAAGGTTGCTAACACAGGCTTCACTGTAAAAGCATTGTAGAGTTGAAGTCAAGTCCATGAAGATTCCAATCTGATGGTAAGAGAACCAAGGTTCAGAGAGGTTTCAAATTCTACAACATCAGAAATAGAGGTGGGACCAGGATTTAAAATGGAGAATTGGCCGGGTGTGGTGGTGCACACCTTTAATCCCAGCACTCAGGAGACAGAGGCAGGCGAACCTCTGTGAGCTCTAAGCCAGATGGGACTAAAGGGAGACCCTGTCTCAAAAAGAAAAAAAAAAAAAAAAAAGGGGGAATTGTCCCTCACACCTGGAAACTGAAATGGTAGTGCTGTTTCTATTTCATCTATGCTCTACGAGGGTGAAGAGGATGAAGACTTTTACAAGAAGCTAGACTTACTGTGTTCCAAGCTTTCTGTACTCTATGCTTCTCTATTTGACTTCTACTTATTGGAGTGTTTTAGTAACCCTCCCAGAGGATATTTGTGCAATTAAACTAATAACCTTTCCTTGGAAACATAGATATTTTATGAAGGTAGAGCTAGTTTCATCCAGTATTTGGTTAAGGTGTGGAAGACAGCAAACCTGTCTTCAGTCCATTTGTGGCCATCATCCATCATCATAATTTTCCGTAGTTTTCCTTCTAGTACTTGAAGGTCATGTAATTTTTGACTGTTCTATAAAGCATCCAGAGTTCAGATTCTTATTCTATTATGTTGTGTGCTGAATAATGTAAATAGCTGCATTTTCTATTTGCTTACTACTGTCCTTAATTAAAAATATTCTAGCGTTTTACATTAATCTTAATTTCAATTACATCTCCTCTGTTTCCCTCACACACCACCTCCAACAGCCTGGGTAACAGTACACTCCATTTCAAGCAAGGATGCTTCTTTAATTCATCAACCATGTGGTCAATTAATTAGCAAAAGTTCTTGAACACATGTCAAGTCTTGCTGAAGTGGCAAGTTACTTTCCATCTCCACTTCATCTTATGCTTTGTCTTTTTGACTAGTCATCTGGTAAAGTGATGAATGATGTAATGTAGCTCTAGGTCAGAGCATTTTAAAACAGAAATCTGAGCCTAAAACATTCTAAACCACATTTCCTCTATGTTTACGCAGTACTTATACAATTCCCTAGGACCCAATGCCAATTCCTTGTGTCTTTTTAGACATTAGCATTTGAATGTTGTTACTGAAATTTGGGCATTTGTCATCCCTAAGCGAGGTTATGGGGTTGTTCCTTGAGGTCCTTCTAGTGTCTAAGGATTAATTTATTTTGTAACCTTCCAAGACTCTTATCCTCTAGTAAAGGAAGGCTTGTGTTGGTACCCAAACATGCCTGAGGGCTTTCCTTTACCCATCCTGCTACATGAAAGATTATGTCTTTATAAAAATTAGAGTTAGCCTGTATTGATTATGCACAGTAATAGGTTTCATTATGACATTTTCATACATATATATTCTTTTTTTTTTTTTTTTTTTTTTTTTTTTTTTTTTTTTTTTTTTTTGGTCTTTTTGAGATAGGCCCTCCCTGTAGCTCTGGCTGTCCTAGAACTTGCAATGTAGACCAGGCTGGCCTTGAACTTACAAAGATCTGCCTGCCTCTGCCTCCCAAGTGCTAGGATTAAAGGTGTGCACCACCACGCCCGGCATACATATATTCTTTATGTTGATCAATTTGTCCCTCACTACCTTCTGTTGTCCTTCTCCACATCCTCCATCCCCTCCATCTTCCCAACTAGTACTCCTTCTCTCATGTCTTTTTTTTTTGTGTGACCCAATGAGTTAACTAAGGTTGTATACAGGAACATGGCAACTTGCCAGTGGCTACCTCATTGAAGAAAATGCTTCTCTCTCTCCCAGAAATTAGTTCACTCTCAATAGTTCCTCTGTTAGGGGTTGGGCTTTGTAAGCCCCTCCCCCTAGCAGCCATTCATTGCCTGTAAATCCTCAGAGAGGGTGGGCCCTCATGAGCCCCTCCCTCATCTATCACAGAATGATATGAGCACAGTCTTGGGCAGGAAACCACCTCTGCTGTGAGTTCATGAGTGTCACCCTTCCCTGTGGCTCTTAAACTTCTTATTCACTCTTCTGCCACATTTCCTGAACCTTGGTGAGACGGAGGAGGCACTGGATCATAAGGTAGTTCTATTTTCAGTTTCTTGAAGAACCTCCATACTGATCTCCATAGTGGCTGCACAAGTTTAGAATAGATAAGGGTTCTTTTTCCCACATCCTCCCCAGCATTTGTTATTATTTATTTTCTTGATGGTAGGGTGGGATAAATCTCAAAGCAGCTTTCATGTGCATTTTCCTGATGGGTAAAAAAGTTGAACACATTTCCAGACATTTATTGGCCATTTATAGTTCTTCTGAGAATTATCCATTTAGTTCATCAGCCCATTTATTGATTGGAAATGTATGTTTTGGTGATCATTTTTCATTCTTTATATACCATAAATATTAATCTCCTTTATGCTGTATATATTTGGCAAACTTTCCCCCTGAAGGCTATTTCTTCATTTGTATGATTTATTTTTTTTTGCGGAATACTTTTGACTTCATACAGTACTATTGTACACCCTCGAGGTTATTTCCTGGACTGTTAGAGTTTTTCTCTGAAACTTGATCTTTTTTTTTTTTTATTAGTGAGGCTTTCTATTGAGTTTTTAAATTTAACTTACAGAGGTTTTCATTTCCAGTATTTCTGTTTCTTTTCTGAATTCCAGTTTCATATCCTGTATTGTTTTCCTTAATTCATTCAGCTGTTTGTTTTCTCTTTGAATTCATTCAGGAGAAATCATGTTCTCTGCAGCTTTCTTGAACAGTCTTTTAATCATTCTTTTAATTCTTTGTTGGAGATTTTATCAGCTTCCTTCTCTTGGAATCCATTATTCTGGAATCACTGGAGGAGTGATGTGGTTTTGAATTTTTATATTTTTTTGTTTCTGAATTGGAACTTTTGCATCTGACATTAAACCATTCATTGGACATTTAAAAATCTCTTATGTTCTAGTGCTCCATAAAGCCAGTTTCCAGGGATGAATTCCAAGGACAACTTCCAGAGGCTCAGCGAAGGGTAGTCATTGAGGTTGTTGCTGATCATGAACAAGCCGTGTGCCAGATGTCTGTCAGAACTCCTTTGCTTCCTTGTGTAACAGGATCGTCTGATGGCCCTACTTTGCATTGTGGTCTGCGGTCTAGGATGGTTTTCACACATTCCATGTCTCCCAGTTCATATGCCATGTAATGGCCCATGTTCTAGGCAAGAAGACTTAGAGCAGAGGTGGCAGAGAAGTTGGCTTAGTCATTGACCTCAGGCTCAGGACCTTCAGAGTCTGCAGTTACCTTGGGTGATGTGCTCAGCTCCTAGCCACCAAAGATAGGACTACCACGTAGGGCCAGAGCTAAGTTTCTTGCCACCTGTACTTTGTGATGTGTCTGTCTTTGGCTCTTCTCTTCTTCAGCCCTGTCTCCTTCACAGTTATCCACTCTAGAGCTGTGGCAGATTGTCCAAGGGTCCATGACTTGTAATTGTTCCTGTAAGTGGGCTCCCAGAGTACTTTCTTATGATGATGCTGGTCTTCAGCCCTTTGAGACACGAGAGTGACAAAGTAGACCTCTCTGCTGCTGAGCTGCCATGTCACAGGAGCCACCATCTCACCAGAAGCTCCAGCTGGATTTCAGGATTGCAAGAACCAATCGTGGCCTTGTCACGTGGGTGGGACTACCAGTCCCTTCCCCTGGGGCCTCCTGGCTTACCTCTTGAATGAAGCTTCTGCTTTCCCACAATTCCCCACTGGGCATCTGTGGCTGGATCTATGTGCTGCTTGCTCCTATTTCTTTCTTCATCCTTTCCAGCTTTTCTATTACCCCCACTCTCCTGTGATTTCTGACGACCTTCCAGGGTTCTGTGTTCGGAGTAGTCATTCTTTAGTGTCCTGACCATCTCATTGATCACGTCACAGAGGCAACATGTAACCCACTACCTTAAGAAAGACCTCAGTTTCATGTTGGAATGCCTTCTACACATCTGAAAGACACTGGGTGCTCATGGGCATCCTGGGGACCTGGCAGCCAGGAAGGTCCAGTTTAGGCATGCAGAGGGTGGTAGTGGAGTTTGAACACAGGGGAGCCAAGACTGTGCCCAGCTGGGGATACCATTACACTGGCAACAGCCTCTGCCTCGGGTTTTTAAGCTATCAGTGGCAGACAGCAAAGCTGGGACACCATATGCCAGTACCTCTCACTCCGTTCAAAGAAGAAGGTCTGGGCTAGATAGAACAGAATGAATGAGGTACCCAAGCAAGCCGAGCCAGCCAAGATGAGAGGAAGTCCTGATGGTGTTTCATGAATGGATAGTGCTCCCAAGTCTGCTAAATGACAGATCAGTAAGAGTGTTAGATACTTTTCTTGTTGCTGTGACAAGAAACCCGGCACAAAAAACTATAGAAGGAGAGTTTATTTTGGCTTGTGGTTTAAGGGGCTATAGTTGATCACAGTGTCAAAGTCACAGCAGCTAGAGTGGTAGGTGCCTGGCCCTAGAGTGTCCACAGTAAGGAAGGCCAAAATAAATGCATGCCAACTGTTTCCTCCTTTTCATTCACACTGTAACCCCGGTCCATGGGATGATGCTACTCACGTTCAGGTGGATCTTCTTTCCCCAACTAAAGCTTGCTGGAAGCATTCTTGTAGATTTGCTTAGAGGTGTGTCTTCTAGATCATTCTAAATGCTGTCATGTTGACAATCAAGATTACTCATCACAAGTCCATCCGGTGTCAACTTGATACCCAAAAACATTGCTTTTCAGTCACTGATTGTCAGGATGGGACTCTGGATCAAGCACTGTGGGGTTTTGCGCCACAGACCCGCAAGCTTCTTTGTGGAGCCAGGATGGACTGATCCCCTGCTCTCCAAGTGAGATCCCATACCCCAAGGCCTCCCCTTTGATGTATTGAACAGACAAAATGTCACACTTCCTATTTACCAAAACACACCTGGGAATTCTGCAGAGTCCCTGGAGTGCTCAGCCAGACGGCAAGCAGCAGCAGGAAGGGGGAGGGAGAAGGTACCAGGGAGCCTGCAGAGAGGAGGAAGGGCGAACTCAGTAAGAGCCCTTTGGGTAAATACTAAAGAGAAATATAACTGTGTCATGTGGTAAATTGATTTTTAATTTTAAAAATATTTTATTTTTATTTTGCTTATTTTAATTATTTATTTATTTATTTTTTTTATTTTTATTCTATTTATGAGTGTATTGCCTGCACATATAAATGCATTTATGTTGTGCAGTGCCCATGGTTGCCATAACAGGGTGTCAGATCTCCTGGAACTGGAGTTACAGACTGTAGTTAGCTGCCATGTGGGTGCTGAGAATTGAGTCTGGGTCCTCTGCAAAATCAGTTAGCCATCTCTCCAGCCCTGCCTCCTTCTAAAAAATATTTTATTTATTATATTTAATTTATATGTATGAGTGTATTGCCTGCATGTGTGTATGTGCTCCTGTGCATCCAATAACTGCAGAGGTCAGAAGAGGCAGAAGAGGGCATCAGATACCCTGGAACTGGAGTAGCTAGCTGCCATTGGGTTGTTAGCCACCACGTGGTGCTGGGAACTGAACCCAGGTCCTCCGCAAGAGCAGCCAGTGCTCTTAACCACTGAGCCATCTCTCTAGCCCGATTTCTAGTATATTTATTATTATTATTGTAAGGTTATGGCGCGCTCCCCCCAGAATGAAAAGTCACGAGGTCTGAGTTCTTCGGAGCAAAGTTTAATTCAGAATAGCCGGGGCTAGGCTAAGGGGAGAGGTAGAGCCAAGCCCAGAATGGCGTCTGGCTTGGGAATTTAAGGGAGAAGATGGGGATGGGATTCAGGGGGAGTGGGGGTGGGTCGGAGTCTGGAATCTGGCTTCCGAAGGGTGAAGAGCGAGGTGGAAGATTCCTGAGTAATCAGGGGTGGCCTGCTTTAGCATAACCAAAGGCCATGCCTGGTAGAGCAGGTTCTTGGACCTCCGGTCTTAGGTGTCTCTGCATTCTGATGGGCTTCTGGAGCTCACCCTGACATTCCAGCCTTTTGTTCCTATAGGGAAAAAGGGCGGAGATCGTCTTCTGTAGCTACTTCAAGCTGGACAGGGGAGAAGTTCTGGGGGAACAGCTGTCAGGCTGGAGGGTTAGAGTCCAGTTTTTCATTTTGGCTGCTTGGGGTACTCTGCCCAGTGGGTTTGGTCCAGATCGATAGTGGCCAGTACTTAGTGGATGTTTTCTCTGCAACTGAAAGGACAAGCTGGTTGAGTCTTACATGAGTATACCAGTGCAGGGACTTCACAGTACAAACAAGGGGCTACAGGGTGCATTAGCAATTGGAGGGTCCCGGTCTAGGGAATGCAGAGGGAAAAGGATGAGGAATTGGAAAAAGTTTTAGTACACAGAGCTCTAGAATAAGGGCCAGCTTTAATACACGGGGCTCCAGAATGAGAGCCATAACCATGAGAATATAAAAGGTGGTATTTTCTGGCACGGCACATTAGATCTGTCATCTCTGAGATATTTTCTAACATGACACAGTAGATCTCTCACCTATTTCTCTGATAACCTATTTCATTTTCTCTTCTTTAGATTACAGTTTTCTGTTGGGGTGTTTAAAAACCACAGTTAGCTCAGATAACTGAAGTTAGTTTTGGTGTTAAGGTCAGTTGAGGTTCTGGTCCTTAATGGGTCACTCAGGCCTTGCACCTGGCTCTCTTCACCAGTTCCATCTATGTGAGAACAGGGTCAGGCCTTGCTTGACCAGAGCTTCCCTTTGAAGCATGAGGAGTCTCTCCTCTATATGGACTTTCCTCCTTTGACTGGACACTGGCAGGATGAAGTCCCTTTAAGTGAATCTCCAAGACTTCCCTGGCTTGGGATGACTGGTGACTCGCTGCCACAGGACATGTACAAAGTTGCGTATGCAAGACCCTAGGACCCAAGTCGACCTCAGAGGGTGGGGGCCAAAATATTGTCCCATCAAATCCCTCTTGTCAAATCAAATTAGAGCTTTAAGTGTGGTTGTTAAACCTCCAAGAGGATTGTTTGAATTAATTTGGTACATTACCATACAACTCCTAAGTAAAACTTGAACATTGACTTAAGCACTGTTAATAAATTCTTAATTGCTGTGGCAAAAATATTCTGACTAATAATAAAAGCTCATGGTAGGGGCCTGGTAGTGGCTGTAGCACAGGCTAGGAAAGGATGCTAGCTCGTATTCAGCCTATTGTATACAATATAGAAATATCTGGCCAAGAATGGCATTGCCCACAATGGGCACAGGCCAGTCCAATTAAGGCAATTATTGAGGTTTCTCAGCTCAGGTGTATCAAGTTGACATTAAACCTATGCAGTAAGTCCTACAATTTGTTCTTTAAGGTCTATGAAGGTCATTTAGGTACTCAAAGTACAATGATTTAAACCATGCAAGGCAAAAGTTTCTAACAACATAGGCCATGAAACAAACCCAAGATAATAAAGGGGTTAAAAGTACCTTCTCAAATGAAGGCCATATCACTTGTCCCCAGATTTTGAATTATAGCTTTGAAAAGGAAAGGGAAGGGGGGGCATTGTCACATACCAGCAGCAGGCAGATAATACTCAGGGCTCACCCAAATTGGTTACATTTGCACTGTCCGTGTGGTCACCGGAAGCAAAACCTAATTTTTCCCAAAGATATTAAAAGTAACATGTGCAAAGTATAACAGATATACAAAACAATTTTAGTATATATGGGTAACTATATGTCTGTTTCACTTCAGGCTGTAACTAGGTATATAGTACCTGGTAGGTGGAACACAATTTCTTGTATATGTCATAATTACATTATAGAATTTTTAAAAGTGAACAGTACTTCATGCATACACTCATAAATAAGGTTCTAATAAATACATTTGGCGATGACACTTTGTAAAGGTTGTGCTAAGCAAAGGCACATGCATTGTAATCATACAGATAGATCTTAATATGCTGTTTAACAATGTCATACACACATATTTATGCACACATTTCTTTAAGAGATTTTATCCTAGCAGTTGTATTGAACCATCATATGCATTGGAAAAAACACCTTTAGAAACATTATTTAAAAACATGCAGCTCTGATTAATTGTGCTGCCAAGGCTAAGATGACATCTTGCACCTTTGGTTTTAAAACTATGATCTTATTGAAATACTTTAACAAGTGATGGAAAACAGAATTATATATAATAATTAAAGAACTGACAATATCAAAGGTACTTAGGCTGTTTCATTGGAGGGAAGGGATTGCAGGGGAAGCAATGTGTCACTGTCCAAGTACCAGAGTATGAATGAATCCAGGGATTTTTTAAAAGTGGTCTCTGGTCAGAAGGACGGTGGCATAGCACAGGAGAGAAAAAAAAATGTTAGTGAACCCGTAAGGGTCAAAAAATCAGGTCTTCAGACGTCTGGAAACAAGAAAAAAATGGAAGAGAAAATTTTTAGTTGTAATACCTGTGGAAAAATACTTTGGACAGAGAAGAAATAAAACCTTCAGATAAACAGTGTAGAAACCTAGGAACCCGGGTTCAAATCAGGCCTTTGAAAAAAAAATTTTAGAGGCATGCCAAAAGTAAACTTAATTTTTGTTTGTGCGCAACATAGAATAAAACAAGTTTGAAGTGGCCACTTTGTTTTGACAAAAAACACAGAACATGGACACATGACAGTTACAAAGACACATTGAAGAACGGTTATGACAAACGGTTATAACACACAGACAGGTTTGGACAGACACATGACCTAACTGTATCCATTAACTCTGGACAGTGGGAAAATCCCCTTTTATCTAAAGTTGCCCTTCCTTGTCCAGGGCTGTAGACAATTATCACATTTACAAAGAATCACTTAGAGTTTAAGACATTTGCTTAGGTGGAAAATAGACTGTATGTTTTACTGTGCTTTGCAGCACAGCCTGTTTTTGTACACCTGCAAAGGATGGTGGACTGGGTAAGCAGGAAAATCTGATGGCTTGTGTATATTACCTGCTAATTTAATGAGAATAAATTTAGTTAGTGGAAAAATCAAAAGATCCCAGCCAAGTGAAAGATTACTCCCTGAGGGAAATGCTGGATGCTAGTGAGGCAGGGTGTGGTCAGCAGACCTTCTTAATCTCAGACACAGGGGCTTGTATCCTGAAGCAGACAAAATGGATTTCTGAATAAAATGGGGTTTAAAAGGAAAAAACAATGAAATGGAAAATGTCAAAATCTGAAAATAATCCCTTAAAATTTAGGCAAGTTTTGTAAACAAAATATAAAAAACCCAAAATTGTGAAAGGATCAGAATATGCCATTAAATAAATTGCAAGAGAATTAGAATATAGAAATATAGTATTAGTTATTACAAGGTCTGATGTAAATTCAGGCTTCCTGCCACGTGGTCTTACTGTGGCTCAGCAGAAATGGGGCAGGTGTGCGGCAGACTGGGGAGGAGAGAGCTGTACGAAGGAAGTAAAGTTTTTTAGCCTCAGAAGCAGAGGGAGAAGGGAGGAGTACAAGGGGAATGAAGTGTAGAGAGAGAGAGAGAGAGAGAGAGAGAGAGAGAGAGAGAGAGAGAGAGAGAGAGAAGGGATGTCTGGAGAAATACTTGGCTGGCAAGTTCAGGGGTTGCAAAATGTCATGGAGACAGGCAGAGAGAAGGAGGGAGAAGATGGAGGGAAGCAGGAGAGAGTACTGCAAAACAATGAGGGTCTCTGAAGCAGAACGGGAGGCTAAAATGAAGGAAGAATTGGAGGGTAGACAGGCAGAGAGAAGGAGGGAGAAGGAAGACGGAGGAAAGCAGGAGAGAGTACCGCCTTTGCGCGGGAACCCAGTTCAAGCCTGTGGATTTAAAACAATGAGGGACTAATGCTGAGAGAAGCAGAGGGAGAAGGGAGGAGTACAAGGGGAATGAAGTGGAGAGAGAGAGAGAGAGAGAGAGAGAGAGAGAGAGAGAGAGAGAGAAGGGATGTCTGGAGAAATACTTGGCTGGCAAGTTCAGGGGTTGCAAAATGTCATGGAGACAGAGAGAAGGAGGGAGAAGATGGAGGGAAGCAGGAGAGAGTACCGCAAAACAATGAGGGTCTCTGAAGCAGAACGGGAGGCTAAAATGAAGGAAGAATTGGAGGGTAGACAGGCAGAGAGAAGGAGGGAGAAGGAAGACGGAGGAAAGCAGGAGAGAGTACCACCTTTGTGCGGGAACCCAGTTCAAGCCTGTGGATTGAAAACAATGAGGGGTTAATGCTGAGAGAAGCAGAGGGAGAAGGGAGGAGTACAAGGGGAATGAAGTGGGGGAGAGAGAGAGAGAGAGAGAGAGAGAGAGAGAGAGAGAGAGAGAGATCTGGAGAAATACTTGGCTGGCAAGTCCAGGGGTTGCAAAATGTAGCATGCTTTACTTACACCTGGGACTGCCAGCGAGAGCCGCCTGCAGACACGTGGTGGGACCAGACGGCATGGCAGGGGACAGGGAGAAAGGGGTGGGATGGGGACAAAGACAGAGAGAGAGACACACACACACACACACACAGAGGAAAGACTAGGTCGGCCACCCAAGGTCAAAAGCAGAGGTGGAGTTCTGGTCTAGTGTATAGGGAGGGGGACGGAAGGCTTGAGAGGAATAGAGAGAGGGACATGAGTGAAGAGCAAAGAATGCCTGTACACACAAGCATTCTGACCATTTACCAGAGCGCTGGCAGAAGTCTCTCAAAGCTGAGAATTTGGAGATCTAAGGTACCTGTCTCAGGCCAGACAATATTTTTAGCTAATTGGTATCCTGGCCAGATAGTGGAGCAAAGTCTCACAAGGACCTTAGGGTTGATGTCCTTGGAGAGGTTTAGTTTCCTTAAAGAGTGTAGGAGACACTCCAAGGGTGTGAGGCCTAGGGCCTCTGTTTTAGAATGTGAGGCTCCCATATTAGGAGTCAGAGGATGAGGAAGAGGGGAGAAGAGAGGGAGAGGGAGAGAGAGAGAGAGAGAGAGAGAGAGAGAGAGAGAGAGAGAGGTCTGTAGGAAGGAAAATAGATTCTTTTAGTCTCAGTACCCAGGCAAGACCTAAGGCGCATCCACCTTATATCTAGGTGGGCGCTCAGAGACCCCAGGTCTGTGTGACCAGTGTGGGAATCTCTGAAATCTGGGCTTGCATATCTGTGAAGTCGGCGTCCCGAAAATCACAGAGGAAGCCAAAATTCGGGTCCAGAGTCTGTCCCCAGTGTCCTGGTAATAGACAGCAAACTGGACAGGGAAAAGGGGAGAGGATTCCCTGATTTAGCCGGCACTCAGGGATCCAAAATGGAATGGAACGGGAGACTAAAAGAATGGAAAAAGAGGATCGGAGAGAGCAGTAGTTAGAACAGGAAGCGTCGAGGCAGAGGGGGCAGCTAGAGGGGGCAGAACATACACAGGGTTACACAGAAGGTAGGGGTGGGAGATGGCATCTCCCCTCACTCAGGTGCCCGTCCGGCCGGCCACCCGCTAGGCGACTTAAGAAGTCTTACCATGAGGGCCACACGTATAAACCCCGTGCTCGGTCATCACGAGTGTGATGAGTGCCCTATGAGGTGAAATGACTTGCAGCGGAACCACGGATTAGGGCCCAATCAGATTCCGTAGCCCGAGAGCTGTGGAACCATAACACGCACTCAACTCTCACGCACAGTCACACGGGAATAGAGTAGGGTAGGATAAGGAGAGGAGAGAAGGTACCTGTGGCCAAATTCTGGTGGATGTTGTCGAGGCCTGCTCTTGGTGTCTGGCTTACCAGCTACTCCGAAGCTGCTCCGAGGGGCGGGGAGGGGGGGGGGGGGGGGGGGGGAGGCGATCCGAGTCACTGTCACCAGAATGTAAGGTTATGGTGCGCTCCCCCCGGAATGAAAAGTCACGAGGTCTTGAGTTCTTCGGAGCAAATTTAATTTCAGAGTAGCCGGGGCTAGGCTCAGGGGAAGAGTGTAGAGCCAGCCCAGAATGGCGTCTGGCTTGGGAATTTAAGAGGAGAGGTGGGATGGGATTCAGTGAGGAGTGGGGGTGGTCGGAGTCTGGAATCTGGTTCCGAAGGGTGAGGGCGCGAGGTGGAAGATTCCTGAGTAATCCGGGGTGGCCTGCTTTAGCATACCAAAGGCATGCCTGGTAGCACAGGTTCTTGGACCTCCATCTCTAGGTGTCTCTGCATTCAATGGGGCTTCTGGAACTCACACCCTACGACTACATTATTGATTAATTATTATTAATTATTATTAATGATTGGTTTTATTAATTTTATTTCTTTCCGTATGTGTAAGAATGTATGTCGCGATGCAGGTTGTGACCCCACCGTGATCGTGCAACGGCCGGGAGGTTCAGAAGAGGTCTCGTCCCGGGATCACTGGAGATGGTTCTCTCTCGGGAATGGAGTTTCAGATGTTGCTGACCCGCCATGTGGTGCTGGGGATCGAACCCGGGTCCTCTGTAAGAGCGGTCCAGCGCTCTGTAACCTAGGCCGATCTCTCCACCGGATTAGATATTATATTGTGAAACTTCCATACCATTTTTCACAGTGGCTAGATGAGTAACATTTTGCCATCAGTATATAAGGGTTCCCTTTTTTCTTTGTTCTTTTTTGTTTGCTTTTTATTATTTTTGTTTCTGTGAAACAGGTTCTCACTTAGAGCCCCTGGCTGTCTAAACCTCAACTATGTTTACACCAGGGTGGCCTCTAATGGCGTTAATTCTTTGTGCCAGCATTTTGTTATTTATGTCTCTTAAAATTTATTTATTTTTATTTATGTGTACATAGTTTTTTTTTTTTTTTTTTTTTTTTTTTTTTTTTTTTTTTGTCTGCATGTAGGTCGTAACTGAGGTCAGAGAGGGTGATTGGTTACCTTGGAACTGGAGTTCATCCGAAGTTGGGTTTAGGTGAGTACCACATGTAGGTGCTGGGAATCAAACACTGGGTTCGCTGCAAGAGCAACCCAGTATTCCTTGAACCATGATGCTATCTCTCGTGTGTTCCAGTTATTTAGTTTACTTTGATGTCATTTTGACTAAGGATAAGTGTGGAAATTTTAATGTGTCTATTGATTACATCTTTTCTTTGCGGTTGTACTTTTTATTTTTTTTTCTCTTGATTTTATATTCTTTTTTATTTATTTTTTTAATATTTTTTATTGATGCTTTGTGTATTTCATACTCAGTTTTCCAATTCAGTTCAGGCATATATCCTTTTCCTTCCCCCCACACCCCCCCTACCTGCCCAGACATGCATCCTGCCCTTAAATCTTTGCTGCAGCATTCTCTGTGTTTTTGTGGTTTTGATTTTCTTTTATAAAAAATAAGTGAAGTTTTTGAGTACAGGCATCTTCATTAAACAACATTTGCAAGTAAGTTGTGGCACCACCCACACAGCTCATGGGTCCCAACCATCCAGCAGGGGAGCTTGTATGTTCACTCAAGATGATCAAATTGAGTGTCCAGTCCCTATATTGTTGTAGTTTCACCATTCACCGCCAATCGCGGCCCCTTACATTCTACCCTAGCTCCCCCTTCTCACAATTGTCCTCTAGGCTTAGAAAAGAGGGCAAGGGATGAGAACAAAAAGTCTACTTATCTCTGGAGCTGTTGTCTTGGCTCCTAGTCCAATTTGCGGGTGGCTATTCTTTCATGGCTGACAGCGTTCGCCAGGCATAACTTTGATCCTGCTAATTGAAGAACACGCAATTAGTTATATAGGTATTTAACAGTGTATATATAGGTCCTTTCGGTCCTCAATGAAGCCAAGCGCAATTAAATATAGGTATTTAAACAGTACTAAGTTTTATGGTAAGTTACTTCGGTATAGACACAGATGTTTGGATGTATATGTTAATCCATGAATTACATTTTTCTTCTTTAGTATACAGGGTTTCCTGTGGTTGTATAACATCGCCTAACCATTAGAGGATGTAAGATTGTGGATCAGCAGTGGGTTACTTTCCTCAAGAGAGAACTAATAGCCAATTGAATGTTTGGGGATATACAGAGCATATGGCTGCCACTGCTGCACAGTATTTCCTGGCAGGTGAGGTGTAGCTGGTGCTGACTGATGATTCCTTGCGTTGAGCTCACGGAGACCTATTTGGCTTTATTGTTTAGTTGGCCTTTTGTAACACCTCTGTGTCATTCCAGAGACCATCTGTAACTTGCAAGGCGGTCTCCATACATCTTTCCCTGTTTACATGAGGTCTTCAACAGCAGGGCCTTATCGCCTCTCTTCCTGCAGATATCCCAGTTTGGAGGCAAGGAGCCTTTACCTTTTGTGGGGGCTTGGATCCCCTGGCCAACATCTCCTTGGTAGAATAATCCATTGTTGATGTCAGAGCTCCTGTATTAATATATTATATAATTTTTATCAAGCATTTGTATAACCCACACCATGGTTCCAGGTCAAACCCAATCCCCCATGCCCTGTCCTCCAATCAGAACCCATGACTTACAACATCTAAGCTAAGCCCTATCCAGTCAAGCTCCCAAACCCAGACATCCTTCTGTGCAAATAGATACACTGGAGTCTAGTCAACACACCTAGGTAAGGCATACTCTTCCTCACCCAAGAGTACTCAGTCTCTTGTAGTTCTCCTTGGCTTATACCCAAAGGACTCATCATACTGTAAAGATACCTGTACATCCATGTTTGTTGCTGCCCTCTTCACAATAGTGAAGACATGGAAACAACCTAAATGTCCCACAACAGATGAATGGATAATGAAAATATGGTACACATGCACAATGGAGTACTTACTCAGCAGGAAGAAAAGATGAAATTATGAAATTTGCAGGTAAATGGATAGAACTAGACAATGTTATTCTGAGTGAAGTAACACAAAGACAGAAAACCAGGTGATGTGTGTTCTCCATCATTTGTGGATTATAGCACCAATCCCCTTACATGAGTATATATATCCTGATGAAACATCATGAGCCATGAAATTGGAAAGGATACATGGAAGTAAAGGAAAAGAGAGAACCCAAAGAAGGGGACAGTAGGGAGCAGATGTTACTAGGGGGGGAGGTGGGGAGGGTGGGAGTGTTGGGTTTGGAAGGGAGGAAGGGGAGCACGGTGGCAGGTGGGGGAGGTCAGGAGAGGGGGAAGGTGGGGATGATGGGGGTGCTGGGGCTGGGGAAGAAGGAAGGGTTTGGGTAGGGAAAAAGAAAGAATAGAGGTGATTGAACCTTGAGAGGCCAGGGAACTCAGATTGTAATATGATGCCTCTGAGACCCCACGAAAAATTCACACACACTGTCTGAACATTAGTGCATGGGTGGTGCAACCTGGGGGCGTGTGGCAGGGAACACAGTGCAGGACAGAGGACGTCTCCCTTTGAATGGTTGATGAAAGCAATCCAAGAGACTCTCAGAACAGTACAGGCTACCTCCAAAGCTCTTGATTATCTACCAGAAATAGAAAATAAGACCCTACTGCTTTGGGCAGGACATACTTCAGTGCTAGGACTTAGATTAATGGAACAGGAACTGACCTGGAAGCCTTCTTCCTGAAGTTTAGCACTCATAAGGCTAGACAATGTACACATTGCTGAGGGAGAAGGTCAGTCAATGGTAGAACCCTGCCCCAAGGCCCAACAACCATGATGACTGCCCAGCAAATGACCTCTATTGGTGCAGTAGAGGCACTGTTGTCTGTGGGATGGTCAACAGCTATCTATCTAATTGTAGCTGGAACCCTCTCAATGAGAGTGAACTCATGAGAACCACTGTAAACTCAGCCAAATGCACAGGGCTGGAGAGAACATAGAGCCTAGAGAAAAGCCTATCGGGGTCACATCTCTAGACAAATGAAATTTCCTGGCATACACTAACTATGGAGTCTTGTATTTACAGACAAGCATATTGTGTGCTACTTATCGAAGACACTATTTGCAGCAGATGGGGGCCACTGCAGAATCCCACAGCTGGTCAGACACAGAACATCTACATCTGAATGTTCCCCATTTCTGTGAGACACATCTACAGTTGAACCTCTATCCTTGGAGTGAGGTGCAGAGAGAAAATGAGTACATCCCTCAGTTCTCACGAGTGAGGCTTCCTCACACAATGGAGTGCGACTCAAGTGGGGGGCCAGAGCTGGTCAAGCTTTGAATTTCAGTTTCTGAGAATTGCTTTTTTTTTCTTTCATTATTGTGTTTACATTCCTCCCATAAATGAACTCCAGAGGCAGGTGGACTGTGTTGGACAACCTTCTCCTCCTACCAATTTTCTACATTAGTTACTTGTTGCTGTGGCAGAATATCTGATGAAAGCAACTAAGGGAAAGCTTTATTTCAGTTCACATTTTGTGGGGAGACAGTCCATCATGATAGAGAAATCATGGCTTCAGGGGAAATCACGACTTCAGGGGCAGGAGACGGCTGCTCAGACTTCATCCCCAGTAAGAAAGTAGGCAAGTCTCAGTTCTGGCAATCAAGGGGATCCATTTCAATAAGGAAGGTCAAAGAGTGGAGGAGGGACAAGGTTCAGAGCTTCTGTGTTTCCATAAGTTGTGACCATAAAGAAACCAAGACAGTATTATCAGAAGGGATATTTCAAGGGAAGCAAAAATTTAGATTGTTTTGTATTTACTCTGATTTTTCAAAATTTCATACAAAAATGAGCCCAGCTGTGGTGTACATCAGTGTTTAGACTTCTGATCTAGAAACTCTCAGTAAGAACAATGAGTGAGCTTCACTTTAATTCTGAAGGCCAGGCTAAGGGAGAACACTTGAAGCAGGCTTGTCAGTGTCATCACATCAGCTTCCCACAGAGGACCTATTGTAAGTCACCTTGACAGTCCACAGGGTGGTATATCCACTCAGACAACCTCTGGGCAGATTTCAGCAAAAGAATTTCATCTGAAGCAAGCCAGCTTATTATGACAATTCTCCAATAGACATGAGATCAGATAGACAAAGAATCAGACCAGGTAACTGAGGAACTTGCAGCCATCTCTCTTGGAGGCTGAGAAAGCCTGTTTGGGGATAAACATTCTTAAAGCTATTCAGTTAGAATCCGAAGTCCTGTTGGATTCTTTCCAACATAACACATGCACACTGTGAAAGGTCGGTCTGTGTCTCCAAAAGAGGCCAGGTTCATGGCAGTAGCTGCAAGTTCATCATGGAGGGAGAAGGGGTCATGGCTGTAGCATAGTGTTTTCCTCTGGGCCTGACACGGCTGTCAGCCATCACTCTGGCTTTGTAGTTGAGACGATGACCTAGGCAGAATGACATTGTGCTATGCCTACGGCAGTGGTCAGGGCATTAGTAATTCTCCCAGGGAAAGAATGGGGAGGGGGACAGGATCCTAGCCTGGGGTTTCTGGTACCATTCCTTCACATGTCCAAACTCTATGGGAGGTGCTTGAGTATACAGGGGATAAGAGTCAACTAAGAGGACTCCATGATGTAGATCTAGATTCTGTGCATCATTCCCCATGATGGAGTGGGATAGCTCAGTGACGCATGTGTTTCTACATTACTCCTGTTAGTAGCTCCTGACCTATGCTCCTGTGATTAAGTTCAGTAAACTTACCAAGCCGCTGAACTGGACTCAGGTAGAATCTTTTGTGTTGTTTTGTTTTTGCCTGTCAATAGTACCCTATTTGGGGTTAATAGTCATTTTTTTACAGTTCCACAGCAAAAGTAACACTATAGTTGCTCACCTTGTGAATTTGCCATCCATCTGAAGAAGTACATGAGAACTCCACTCCAATAATAAAATCAACATCTCTTGCTGCTGTCTGCTTGTTGGGTCTGCCAACTCTTGTCTTTGGGGTATACTTTCACTTTGTTTAAGTGCAATAAAGCTGACTGTCATCTCTGCATCTGCTTTGAATGCTCTCCTTGGTGGACCAAGAACCACTTGGCTCCCTAGGTATGATCACATGTGGAATTCAACATCCTCAAAGAAAGATCATTTTACTGTTTGTGTTTCAATGTGCACAGTTGTACAGGCTGGTGGTAACTCTGATGAGAGAGGTGAGTTCAAAGAATGTCCAGTTAGCTTGGAAATCAGATAAAAGTCAGCCAGGAACAGGGCATTCCTAGTTCAATTGCACCTTTTGTTTTTAAATTGTGAAGCCATGAAGTCTGGCGTGGTGGTGCACACCTTTAATCCCAGTACTCCAGGGAGGCAGAGGCAGGCAGATCTCTGTGAATTCTGGTCTACATAGTGAGCTACAGGTCAGCTGGGACTAAAGGGAGACCCTGTCTCAAAAAGACCAAAAAATTGTGAAGCCATTTCTTTCTTTTCTTGATATTTTTACAGTTATTAAAAGAAAAAAAAAAACTAGCTTCTTTTTCCAAAGGGTGTCAGCCTCCATTTGTAGAGCTGACTATCCCTGGTCTCCTCTTCAGAAGACACTTGAGTTTCCATGTGATAACCATTCCTTGTGGCTTGATTATCTTTACACCATAAATCCTTTTTCCACCTCCTTGTCATCCTCCTCTGCCTCCTCTTCTGTCTCTTTTTCTTCTTCCTTCTCTCTCTCTCTTTCTCTGTGTCTCTTTCAGTTTATTTTTTCCCCTGTTTTCTTTTTCTTTTGAGACAGGGTCTCCCTGGCCTAGAACTCTCAAAGTAGACGAGGCTAGCCACAATCTCACAGAGATCTAGCTCCCTCTGCCTCATGAGTGCTAGGATTAAAGGTGTCTGTGGTGTGTGTGTGTGTGTGTGTGTGTGAGAGAGAGAGAGAGAGAGAGAGAGAGAGAGAGAGAGAGAGAGAAAGAGAGACCAGGGAGGCCAGAAGAATATGTAGGATCCCCGAGAGCTGTAGTCATAGGTAGTTGTGAGGCACTGGACTCAGGTGCTGAAGAGTAGCCAGTGTTCTTTTTTTTTTTTTTATTAATTTTTATTTATTTCTGTATGTGTATGAATGTACTGTATGCATGTAGGTCTGTGCACCCGTGTCGTGCAATGCCACGGAGGTCAGAAGAGGGTCTCGGATTCCCCTGGAACTGGAGTTCTCCTGGAATTGGAGTTTCAGACGGTTCTCGGCCGCCATGTGGGTGCTGGGGATCGAACCCAGGTCCTCCGTAAGAGCGGTCAGCGCTCTTAACCGCTAGGCCATCTCTCCAGCCCCTAGCCAGTGTTCTTACCCAGCGCTCCCTCTCCAGCCCCTGCGGCCAGGGTTCTTACTCAGCGCTCCCTCTCAAGCCCCTGCAGCCAGTGTTCTTACCCAGCGCATCCTCTCCAGCCCCTGCAGTCAGTGTTCTTACCCAGCGTCCTCTCCAGCCCCTGCAGCCAGTGTTCTTAGCCAGCGCGTCCTCTCCAGCCCCTGAAGCCAGTGTTCTTACCCAGCGTCCTCTCCAGCCCCTGCGGCCAGTGTTCTTAGCCAGCGCGTCCTCTCCAGCCCCTGAAGCCAGTGTTCTTAGCCAGCGCGTCCTCTCCAGCCCCTGAAGCCAGAGTTCTTACCCAGCGTCCTCTCCAATCCCTGCAGCCAGTGTTCTTACCCAGCGTCCTCTCCAGCCCCTGCGGCCAGTGTTCTTACCCAGCGCGTCCTCTCCAGCCCCTGGAGCCAGGGTTCTTACCCAGCGCATCCTCTCCAGCCCCTGCAGCCAGTGTTCTTACCCAGCGCGTCCTCTCCAGCCCCTGCAGCCAGTGTTCTTACCCAGCTCGTCCTCTCCAGCCCCTGCGGCCAGTGTTCTTACCCAGCGCGTCCTCACCAGCCCCTGCAGCCAGTGTTCTTACCCAGCGTCCTCTCCAGCCCCTGCAGCCAGGGTTCTTACGCAGCACATCCTCTCCAGGCCCTGCGGCCAGTGTTCTTACCCAGCGCGTCCTCTCCAGCCCCTGCAGCCAGGGTTCTTACCCAGCGCGTCCTCCCCAGCCCCTGCAGCCAGTGTTCTTACCCAGCGCATCCTCTCCAGCCCCTGCAGCCAGTGTTCTTACCCAGCGCATCCTCTCCAGCCCCTGGAGCTGGCCTGGAACTCTCAAACCTCCGCCTCAGCTTTCCAAAGGCTGGCATTACAGGCATCTACCAATGTGCTTCAAGGTGAAGGACTCCTTGTAGGTGAGGGGTGTTCCGTCTCTCACATTTCATTTTGCTCTTTGCACGTGCCTTTTTCTTGCTGTGGTATCAAGATTCTGCCCAATGTTTCTGCTCTTCCCTGTCTCCCTTCTGTCTCTCCAGCTTTCTCCTCCCTCCGGCCCCATCCCTCTCACGTTGTTGTCTGTTAATCTGAATGGCTTCCATCTCGGTTCCACACAGCTTCCTTTCTGCTTCTCTCTAGTTCAACAGTCTGGTCCCTGATCCTCGCTCCATGCACCTGTCTGCATTCAGTTCCCTCCAAGTGTGGCTTTTAGAGTTCACCAGTTTAAGATGGGATGGGATGACATAGCAAATGTAATTTCCCAATTGTTTCTTTACTAGGTATTTTCAGGCTTGTGATAGTTCCAAGGAGTGGAAAATGAGTGACAGTTTTCTCGCGAATATGAAACTATTTTTCAAAAGCATTAGGGGAAGATCGTGTATGGAGTTATTGACCTTTGGCACCAGGGATTTCTGGTAGCAGCTGTCTTATTTTCACATTCTTTATAGACATTTTTTAATCTGAGAAAAATGCTCATAGCTCCCAAGTGGAATTTCGTGCTGAAAATGAGAACAAAGCAGCTTGTTCGGTTTCCATGGAGCCTCTCTCTCGAGGCCAAAAGAAGTGAGCGATGTGCTCATGGAGACGGGTCTGACTGCCCTGTGACCCCAGTGTGACCCCAGCAGGACTGTGAGGGCTTTGTGCTCATTTCCCGTGCTCTGCCCCGCTGTCCCTCACAGGCAGGTCCCATGGTGATAAGTCATGAGATGTTCCTACTGAGTCCCCTTTCTCTGGTGTGACAAAGGTGGACGGTAGCTAGTCAGAGCCATGAACTTGGAAGGAAGGTCTGTGGCAGAGGGCGGCTTCTCCAAAGTCTTTTGCTTTCCCATTCTCAGATCCATAAACCAAGAATAGAACACCTCCTTTAAGTTTTGATGAGTTCAGCTAAGACTGTTTGATAAAAAGTGCTAAGGATTTTATACAGCCCAAAGGACTTTTTCTAATGGTGATAATAAGCCCCCCCCCCACCATCTTATGTAGCACAGGTTGGCCTTGAGTGCCTCTGTTATGAAGATGACCTTGAACTTCTGATCCCACCTCTAAGTACTAGCATGATAGGCATGCACCACCACGCCCTGCTGCATAATCAGTACCCTTTCCCTGACACTCATTTGTTTAGTCCTTCATATCTTCTACGATTCTTCCTTCTCCTGGAGTTTTGCATTACTGTTTACTGTCTGAGGACCGACCTACTCCACTTTGCCTATTCCATCCCTCAGTTTTCTTTAGATATTTCAGGTCCTCTGAAAATGGATGAAAGGTTATGTAAACCACATTTAAGGTTTCTTACATACTGTATGTAAGCACAAATAAAATCAATTCAGGATTGCAGTAGGGGGTGATGAGAAAGTCACAATGAAGTTTGAAATTATAAACAAAGATCATGTTGGGTCAAATGTCCAGGGGAAGCCGAGTGTCTACAAACTGTGACCCCAACAGTTACATCCTAATTAGTCTATTCCTCATATATAAGAACAAGCTAAGGAAAGTCTGTCATTATTAACTTTTTGGGAATCTAATTTCATAAACTTTCTATTGACTCTGTTTTCCTCCAAAGAACCTTTCCAATAACCTTTAATAATAAATTATTTTTTTCCAGGTACCTACCTCATTTATTTTGGTTTTAAGTCAACATTTTCCACAGTAACACTAGTCCCAAGAGATACTCTATGAAAAAACAATTTCATGACCAATTAAAAATAGGAAATGTACAAATATAACCCCAAGAAACAAAGGTTTTCACCATCAGAAATGCAAATTAGAATGAGTTTAACCCAAGATTTTCCAACAGCTTAGAAGAAAAGCAGTGTCTTTGGGACCATCTTCTAGGAAACATAGCTATAAGTGATTCACTAAATGCTTATGACAATAATGTTATGAAAAATCTTATCTGTAGGACATCATTATTGTCACATAGGAGCAACATTCATAAGAGCTAAATTGATAAGTACCTAGGATTGTGCTATTCCAAATGGTACCCGCCAGTCACATATGGCAATTGAACACTTGAAAGGTAGTTACTATCCCATGAGGTTCTTTGTAAGTATGAAATACACATCAGATTTGGAGGGTAACATGGGAAAAATTTTGAATATATCAGCAATTGTTCTTGCCTTAATTGCATATTGCAATTTTATCTTAGAGATACTTGGCTAAGCATATAGTATTAAAATCAACTCCTGTTTTATTATTTAAAATATTTTAAAAGTTACATTCAGTCATTTACTTTGTGTGTGAGTGTGGGGGCAGCGGCATGTGCATGCCAGCTGGGGTGCTCATGTAGAGGTCAAAGGACAATTTATGAGACTTGATTCTCTCCTTCAACCCCGTGGGTCCCTGGGATCAAACTCAGTCAGGCCTGCAGGATTGGCAGCAAGCACCTTTTGCTCGCTGATTCTCTCGCCAGCCCTCTTTATTTTTTTTAGGGTGGGAACTAAAAATTTTAAATTAGGGCTGAAGAGGTAGCTTAGTAGGTAAAAGCACTTGTTGATCTTGTAGAGGACCCAAATTCAGTTCAAAGCACCCAGGCTGGGTAGCTCACAACCACCTGTAACTCCAGCTTCAAGGGATCCAACACATTCTTCAACACATGCACCCATTTACCATGAAATACAAGCACACAGACACATGCACATACATATAAATAAAAATTAAAATTACTCGTAGGTCCTGTTATCATGAATTGGAGAATACTGCCCTAGAAAGAAAGAAGATTATATATATTTGAGCAGATAAAATGCCCTCCCTCCCCTGATCTCTCCTTATGCTGCACCTGGTGGAGGGCTGTTACATATTATGAACACGTTTGGTCTCCCCAGAATGACTTCTGAAGGCGGTATGTGTCTTGGCTTCACCTTCACATCTGAGTGCATAGCGAAATATGAATCTTGGGTGTTTGCTGCAGGAGAAGAAATCATCTAAGGAAGTGACGTGTGTAAGTAAGAGATTACAGGGTCAATGATTTTGGACAAGTGTGGCATCTTTCCTGTAAGCAGGAATCTTATTTTTCTGAGTTTTCACAAGTGTCAGTACTGAGCACGATTGTTGACAGGACCACTAACTCTGACTGCTCATTTCATTTGTTTCAGCGATGCCAACTTATTTGGGAGAGTAAGACTTGAAGCTAGGATTAAATTAAGGTAGCTCTAATTCCAATTAGGAGGAATTGCCAGTGTTGGCTCAGACTCTGCTTCTTCCCTTTTGTGTGAGAGAGCAGTACTGAGTGCCTTATTGATGAGTAAATCACTTATTTTATCAGAAAACTGCTGGCAACAACATCCCAATACGTATATCTGTATTTAAAAAAAAACTAACCATTAAACTTTTTATGTAGGGACATTGCCAACAATAAGGAAAAGAAATATTTACTCACCTCACATGAAATTAATGCTATATAGCTATGTGATTGACACATTCAAAACCTGTATATTTGGGGCTGGGGAGATGGCTTAGCAGTTAGGAGCACTTGATACTCTTCCAGGGAAACTTAAGTTCTATTCCCAGCACCCATAGTGGGCAGCTTACAACTGCTTATTATCCAGCTCCAGTGCTTTCTTCTGGGCCTTAGGCACTGCACTCATGTGACACCACACACACACACACACACACACACACACACATAAATAAAAATAAATATTTTAAAATATCTATTTTTATAAAAATGCAAATTTTTACTTGCAAAGAAAATAAATTATAATATATATAATGTTAAAGAGAAATAATATGTTTAGAAACACAATCAACAAATTTTAAAAATAGTATCAATCAGTGATTGAATGCAAGTAAAGAATTAAAATATAGGGGCTGGAGAGATGGCCTAGTGGTTAAGAACACCACACTGACTGCTCTTTTGCAGAGGACCCGGGTTTGATCCATAGCACCCACATGGCAGCTGAGAACTGTCTTTAACTCCAGTTCCAGGGGAATCAGACACCCTCTTCTGACCTCTGTGGCATTGCTTGACACAGGTGCACAAACCTACATGCAGACAGTACACTCATACACATAAAAAATTAAAAAAATATTAAAAAAAGAAAGTATAGTGGCTAGAAGATCAGCCAGGGGTGCACACTCTCTGTGCCCAGCCACCTAGGTGGGTCTGTGCCATGTAGGCCATTGGCAGCCCACCTTGGCAGGCACTGCCCAATGCTAGGACCATAGAGAGGAACTGCATGCATGGATAGAAAGTCAGCCAGAGACACACACTCTGTGTGGCCACCTGCCCAGGTTGGTCTGTGCCATGCAGGCTGTTGATGGCCCACCTTGGCAGGTGCTGCCCAGCACTAGGACCATAGAGAGGAACAGTGTGCATGGCTAGAAGGTCAGCCAGGGGCACACACACTCAGTGCCCAACTGCCCAGGTGGGGACCAGGGCACGGGCCAAAGGATTCAAACCCTACAACCCCTCCCTCCTGCTCAAGCTACTGATACTGAGGTGGAAAGTATAAACTGCTGGTGCTGCAGTTTACTGCTATTGGGAGGATTCAGCAGTGTCAGTGATTGGAGGCTGCATAGCCAATACTGAGGGAGAAACCAACAGGAAGTAAACTGAGTGACCAACCAGTCCTCCATATTAACATTTGAGATTAGCAACAGAAGGCAAACAAATAAACAAAGGGGGAAAAACAACAACAACAACACAATACACATGCCAAAAACACAACGGAAAACAACAATATGGGAAAAGCTCGAAGTAAATCCCCACCGAATTCAACCAATCCTGTAGAAGATCCCCAAAACGAGATCTCCCTGGAAGGGAACCAAGACACCGAGCTTAGAAGAAAAATTGTAGACATATTCAAAGACTATAAAGGACAAATCAGAGAACTAAAGGGAGAGAATGAAAAAACTCATGAAGGAACTAGAAGGAAAGAATGTTAAACTCCAGAAAGAACTAAAAGGATAGACTGATAAACTCTGAAAAGAACTAGAGGAAGAGAAATATAAACTCCGAAAAGAACTAGAGGGAGAGAATGACAAACTTGAGAAGGAAGTGGAAACATTGAAAAGATCTCAGGCTGAAAGGAAAAAAGAAACCGACCAGCAAAGCAAGGAGCTACAAGAAAAGAATGAAAAGCTCCAAAAGGAAGAAATCACAGGATGAAATAAAAAAGGAAATTGAACATTCATTCAATCAGCAGGAAAGGATGGGAAAAGGCATCAGAAGCAGAGTGGAAGAAGCAGAAAAAAGAATATCAGACCTCCAGGATAACACAGTGCAGCTAGAAACCTCAAGTAAAGATTATGAAAAATTTAAAAAGACACAAGAGTGGAACAACCAGGAAACGTGGGACACTATGAAAAGACCAAACCTCCACATCATAGGGATAGAGGAAGGAGAAGAATCCCAAGAGAATGGTATTGATCAGATCTTCAACAGAATAATAGAAGAAAACTTCTCCAAACTGAAAAAAAAAGACAAACCCATAGAAATACAAGAAGCACATAGAACACCAAATAGACAAGACCAGAAAAGAAATTCCCCACGTCATATCATAGATAAAACACTAGATGCTCAAAACAAGGACAAAATACTGAAAGCCACAAGAGAAAAACAAGTTACATATAAGAGCAAACCCATCAGAATCACACCTGACTTCTCAGTGCAAACCATGAAAGCCAGAAGAACATGGACCAAAGTATTCCCATTACTAAATGACTTTAGATGCCATCCCAGATTACTATAGTCAGCAAAAATGTCAATCATAGTTGAAGGAGAAAGAAAAATCTTTCATGACATAAACAAAATGAAAGAAAGCATGTCAAAAAAAAACAACACTTCAGAAAATACTTGAAGCATTTCAAAGAAGAGAGGAAAGGAACAACTATCCTTAAGCAACCCAAGAGAGAAATTACTAAAAACATAATAGAGTAAATAAATACCTAGACCAGGAATGCAAATGAATAACAAGTTGAAAGGAAACAACACACATCTCTCAATAATAACCTTAAATATTAATGGTCTAAACTCCCCAATCAAAAGACATAGACTGGGAGAATGGATAAGGAAACAGAATCCATCAATATGCTGCTTCCAAGAAACCCATCTCACCCTCAAGGACAGACAGCACCTTAGAATGAAAGGATGGAAAAAAAAATATTCCAAGCAAATGGTACCAAAAAGCAAGCAGGGGTGGCTATTCTAATATCAGAAAAAATAGACCTCAGAGTAAAATTAATCAGAAAAGACAAAGAGGGCCATTATATCCTTATCAATGGAACAATTAACCAAGAAGATTTCACAGTCTTAAATATTTATACACCAGGGCTGGAGAGATGGCTCAGTGGTTAAGAGCACCAACTGCTCTTAAGAGAACCCAGGTTCAATTACCAGCATCCACATGGCAGCTAAGAACTGTCTTTAACTCCAGTTCAGGAGAATCCAACGCCCTCTTCTGACCTCCGTGGACATTGCATGACATGGATGCACCAACCTACATGCATACAGTACACTCATACACATAAAAAAAGATAAATAAAAAAAATATTTATGCACCGAACTCTCTTTGGTGCCCCAAACCTTTTAAACACAATCCTTCAGGACCTCAAGACACAGATTAATCTCAGTACACTAATAGTGGGGGGGCTTCAATACCACACTGAGCCACCTGGATAGGTCAACTGTACAAAAAATAAGCAGAGAGACATTAGAACTGAACAATACAATACACCAAATGGACTCACAGATAGCTACAGAATATTCCATCCAAACACCAGAGAATATACTTTGTACTCAGCACCCCATGGAACATTATCCAAAATCGACCATATACTGGGACACAAAAGAAACCTCAACAAATACAAAAAGATTGAAATTATTCCATGCATTCTATCAGACTACAGTGCAATAAAGCTCAGTATTAACACCAGGGTAAGCCCTACTAACTATAAGAACACATGGACCAGGTCAGGCCCTCCTCCGGTTGGCCTGGGCCTTGGCCATGGCAAGTGGCAACAGCTCCGGAGCGATGGCCTCTGCCAATCTGAATGCGGTGAGGGAGACCATGGACGTCCTGCTTGAGATTTCAAGAATTTTAAATACTGGTTTAGATATGGAAACTCTGTCTATTTTCATACGGCTTTGTGAACAAGGAATTAACCCAGAAGCTTTGTCGTCTGTTATTAAGGAACTTCGCAAGGCTACTGAAGCACTAAAGGCTGCTGAAAATACGACAAGCTGACTTTTTGCGGAAATCCTGGTGAGATCTGTCAAGCTCTGCGGGGAAGATTGCATTATAGTCAAGGATGTACACTGAAATTACTACTTGCAGTGTAGAAAATATTTCCTTTGAAGACTTATAAAACCATAGCTTTATAAATCAGCAGGAAGTGGCTTAAGAGAGAACTGTCAGATATATTACATTGAATCTCACTTTTTTGTTAATGGCCCCAATGGTTTGGCATTGCTGTGATCCTTATTTATAACTCTGATAGCTTTAGTTTTCGAAGCAGACTTGTCTATCAGATGTGCACATCTGCTGTGCATGATTGAAGTTAGTGGAACCCATCAGGAGAGATGTAATAGTAGTTATGACTTGTTGACATTTCCATTATAAGCGTTAATTTTGAATTATTTATGAATAACAACTATGGATTTATGTTACATTGGGCTGAAAGTTGACAGGATTCAGCTCTCATTTGTGAATTTTGATTTAGATTCCCAATGTATTTTTAATTTCCTTAACAGAGACTATTTAGTTTTGTAGGCAGTTTGGGGCAGTTAAAAGTATAAAACAGATCATTTTTATATTGACTAAAAACCAAAACTTCTAGAAACTTGGATTTTTAAAAGTAAGTTAGGGCTTAGCTTAGGATTATTTGTAGTTTGAACTTTTTAAATCTCATGAGAATGTTAGTTGAGAATATTTTCCATCCTAAATTTAATACCATATAAAGGCCTAAAAAATTATGTATAGAATGAAATAGCCAACCTGTAAAATTCCCTTTTACTTTTCTTACATGAAAGAAGTGGGTAATGCTTACCTAGTAAATCTTGAGTGGCTATTTAATCATTGTATAGGTAGTGTGTTTCAATAGATTCATAATAGTTTCTGAAGAAGCAAGGATTTCTGCTTATTAAAAACTAATGAAATACGGGGCTAGAGATATGGCTCAGTGTTATGAGCACTGGCTGCTCTTGCAGAGGACCTGGGTTCAATTCCCAGCACCCACATGGTGACTAAAAGCTATTCCTAACTCTAGTTAAGGGAATCTGACCTTTTCTTTTAACCTCTGAGTGCCTTAGTTGAAAATATTCTCAACTAACATTCTCATGAGATTTAAAAAGTTCAAACTACAAATAATCCTAAGCTAAGCCCTAACTTACTTTTAAAAATCCAAGTTTCTAGAAGTTTTGATTTTTAGTCAGTATAAAAATGATCTGTTTTATACTTTTAACTGCCCCAAACTGCCTACAAAACTAAATAGTCTCTGTTAAGGAAATTAAAAATACATTGGGAATCTAAATCAAAATTCACAAATGAGAGCTGAATCCTGTCAACTTTCAGCCCAATGTAACATAAATCCATGGGTGCACTTGCATATATGCAGCCAATGCACTCATAGATATAAAATGAAAATAACAAATAAAGTGCTTTTTTAAAAATAATGAAATGGGGTCTGGAGAGATGGCCTAGTGGTTAAGAGCGCCGACTGCTCTTACAGAGGACCCAGGTTCGATCCCCAGCACCCACATGGCGGCCGAAAACCGTCTGAGACTCTGATTCCAGGAGAACTCCAGTTCCAGGGGAATCTGACACCCTTTTCTGACCTCCGCGGCATTGCATGACATGGGTGCACAGACCTTCATGCAGACAGTACATTCATACACATACAGAAATAAATAAAATTAAATAAAAAAATTAAAAATAATGAAATGTATTATGAATTTTAAGTATGACTTTCCAGAATAATTTTATGTGTCATTATTATTATTATTGGTCTTTTTTGAGATAGGGTCTCCCTGTAGCCCCAGCTGTCCTGGAACTCACTATGTAGACCAGGCTGACTTTGAACTCACAGAGATCTGCCTGACTCTGCCTCCAGAGTGCTGGGATTAAAGGTGTGAGCCACCATGCCCAGCATGTGTCATTATTTTTACCATTAACATTTTAACTCTTTAACATGATAGTTCAAAAATAAATTTAAAAAAATTTACAATAGCATTGGTTCTGTTCCTATCACATAATCTCAGTGGAATTTTCTTTTTGGAAGGTTAATGTGTATTTAATCTGATTTTATTTTTTCTTAAGTTTTAACTATCTGATGCCAAGCATTCACTCTCCTGTAACAGCTTGTTCAAGCAAGCTGAAATGTTTTATAAGATTTAGCAATATACCAATAGCCACCTTCTCTGCTGTTTTAAGGCTGTTGATCAGTAATCCTTGCTACTCAGGAGGCTGAGGTAGAAGAATCATCTGTTCAAGGCTAGCCTGGGTTTTATATATATAGGCAACATAGTGAGACTGTCGCATGAGGAAATCTTGGCATTTGGCTATTTTGACTTATTTAGTACATGGCATCTTTACCCAGTAAACTAAATGTCTGTTATTGGCAGAACAAGCTGAGGAGACAATAAGCATTCATGATAAGCATTTGAGTCGTGGTAAGCAGTGCATATGTTGCATATTATTTATGAAATCAAAGCTATAAAAAAAAGAAAAAGAGAAGAAACAGTAAAAAAACAAAAACAAAACAAATCAAAGCTAGTACTTCTCTTGGACTCAAATTTGTATTTGCTTTCAGAGTTGATAGTTTTATTTATAATTTTATAGATTAAGTTACTTATATATGAAACAAAGTAGGAAAATATATATTGAGAAAGGGTTATGTTTACAGAAGACTGCCGTATTGTGACATTTCTTAAATGTAAACATATATTTTAATGAACACTAAAGTAGTATTTAAGAAACCAGTGATACAATTACAGTATCATGTATGTTGTCAATGACAAAAATAAAATCATTTTGTTGTTACTGGCAGGTTACTTTTCATGTAATATATGCTTCTGTTAATTCAGATGTGTTTCTGTACATAGTCTATAAATATTAAAGCACTGTGTGTAAAAAAAATCACATGGAGACTAAACAGAATACTGAACAATGAGTGGGTCAGAGAAGAAATAAAGAATGAAATAGGGGCTGGAGAGATAGCCTAGCGGTTAAGAGCACCGACTGCTCTCACAGAGGACCTGGGTTCGATCTCCAGCACTCACATGGCAGCTAAGAACCGTCTGTAACTCCAATACCAGGAGAACTCCAATTCCAGGGGAATCCAAGACACTCTTCTAACCTCCGAGGCATTGCACGACACGGGTGCACAAACCTACAAGCAGACAGTACATTCATACACATACAAAAATAAAAATTAAAAAAAGAATGAAATAAAAGCATTCCTGGAACTAAACAAAAATGACAATACAACACAACAAGTACCTGTGGGATACAGTCCTAAGAGGGAAAATTAATAGCCTTAAGTGCCCACATTAAAAAAAAAAAGAAAGAAAACGAATAAATGATCTAACACTGCAGCTAAAAACACTTGAAAGACAACAACAAATGAACTCTAAATGCAACAGACAGGAAGAAATAACAAAAATCAGAGCAGAAATCAATGAAATAGAAACAAAGGAAAACAATACAAAAAAATTAATGAATCCAAAAGCTGGTTCTTTGAAAAGATAAACAAAATAGACAGACCTCTAGCCCAGTTAACCAAAAGAAAAAAAGAGCAACTCCAAATCAATAGCATTTGTGATGAAAGGGGGAACATCACAACAGATAAAAGATTCAGACAATCATACAAGAATACTTTAAAAATCTATACTCTACTAAATTTGAAAACCTAAGAGAAATGGATGAATATCTGAAATCCCAGGATTCACCAAAGCTTAACCAAGAAGAGATTGACAACTTACACAGACCCATAGTACTTGAAGAAATTGAAGATATAATAAAAAACCTCCCAGCTAAAAAAAGCCCAGGCCCAGATGGTTTCACAACAGAATTCTATAAAACATTTAAAGAGGTCTTACAACCATTACTACTCAAACTTTTCAGAAGGATACAGACAGAGGGAAATATCCCAAATTCCTTCTACGAAGCCAGCATCACTCTAATACCAAAACCAGGCAAAGACACAAACAAGAAAGAAAACCTTAGACCCATATTATTGATGAACACAGATGTAAAAATTCTCAACAAAATACTTGCAAATCTCATACAGACCCACATCAAGAAGATCATCCATCATGACCAGGTTGGATTCATATCAGAGATGCAGGGGTGGTTCAACATACGTAAATCAATAAATATCATAAAACACATAAATGGACTTAAAGACAAAAACCACACAATCATCTCAATGGATGCAGACAAAGCTTTTGACAAAATCCAGCATCCCTTCATGCTTAAAGTCTTAGAGGGAATTGGACCGGAGGGATCATTCCTCAATGTATTCAAAGCCATATACAAGAAACCCACAGCCAACATCATCCTAAATGGAGAAAAGTTGGAAGCATTCCCGTTAAAGGCAAGAACATGGCAAGGCTGTCCGCTATCGCCACTCGTCTTTAATATATTGCTTGAAATGCTTGCAAGGGCAATAAGGCAAGAAAGCAAAATTAAAGGAGAACTAATTGGAAGAGAGGAAGTAAACTATCCCTTTTTGCAGATGATATGATAGTTTACCTAAGGGATGCTAAAAACTCCACCAGAAAACTCTTAGAAATGATCAAAAGTTTCAGTGAAGTGGTGGGATACAAAATAAATCTAGAAAAATCAGTAGCCTTCCTTTACACCAACAATAAGCAACTGGAGAAGGAATATAAGAAGACAGTTCCAATTATAATAGCTTCAAAAAAATAAAATACCTAGGAATAAACTTAACCAAAGACACCAAAGACCTCTACAACAAAAATTTTAAAACTCTGAAGAAGGAGATTGAAAATGACATCAGAAGATGGAAAGACCACCCATGCTCATGGATTGGAAAAATTAATATAGTAAAAATGTGCATTCTACCCAAATTAATATACAGAGTCAATGCAATCCCAATCAAAATCCCCATGAGCTTTTTCACAGACTTAGAAAAAAAATTCTTAAATTCATATGGAAAAACAAAATACCCCAAATAGCTAAAGCAACCCTGAGTGAAAAGTGCAATACTGGGGGGATTACATTACCAGACATCAAACTGTGTTACAGGGCTATATTCATAAAGACAGCCTGGTACTGGCAAAAAAACCCAGAACCATTGACCAATGGAACAAAATTGAAGATCCAAACTTGAGCTCATGTAACTTCAGCCACCTCATATTTGACAAAGGGGCCGATAAAGGTCAATGGTGGAAAGAGCATCTTCAGCAAATGGTGTTGGCAAAGTTGATCACCATTTGTAGAAGAACAAAATTAAACCCCTACCTCTCACCCTGTACAAAAATAAACTCCAAGTGGATCAAAGATCTCAACCTAAAACCTGAAACCCTGAAGGTGATAGAAGAAAAAGTCAGCAGCAACCTACAAGACATAGGTGTAGGAAAAGACTTTCTCAGTCAAACAGCAGCTGCACAGGAAATAAGGACAACAGTTGACAAGTGGGACCTCATCAAACTCAAAATCTTTTGTACAGTTAAAGAAACAATCAAGGAAGTGAAGAGAAAAACCACAGAGTGGGAAGAAACCTTCACCACTGATACTTCAGACAAAACATTAACATCCAGAATATATAAGCTACTTAAAAAAACAAACAAATGACCTACTCAAAAGATGGAGTAAAGAACTGAACAGAGACTTCACCAGTAAGGAAGTAAAGATGGCTGAGAAACATCTTAAAAAGTGTTCAACATCATTAATAAGGAAATGCAAATTAAAACCACACTAAGGTATCATCTCACTCTAATAAGACTAGCCAAGATCAAGAAAACAAAAGACACCAAATGCTGAAGAGGTTGTTGGGAAAGGGGAACATCATCCACTGCTGGTGGGAATGTAAACTGGTAATCCACTGTGGAAAGCAGTGTGGAGAAACCTTAAAAAAACTCAAAATGAGCTTTCCACCTGACCCAGCCATACCACTCCTGGGTATATACCCACAAGACGCACCCTACTGCAAAGATACATGCACAGCTATGTTTATTGCAGCTCTCTTCACAATAGCAAAGATCTGGAACCAACCCAAATGCCCCTCAACAGATGAGTGGATAACAAAGATGTTGTACATCTACACAATGGAGTTCTATGCAGCAGTAAAGAAAGATGACATTTTGAGCTTTGCTGGTATATGGATGGAACTTGAAGCAATTATACTAAGCGAAGTAACACAGTCCCGGAAAAAAAAAAAAGGTGAATGGTTTCTCTCATTTGTGGATGCTAACACCAAATCCCCAGTTGGCAGGCAAACTGAGCAACTTTATTATTATATTTCATTTTATCTGAAAGCAACTGTGCTATTACAATGTGAATCTATAAATGAGCTCTAGAATTGTCCTACCACTTATACTCACACAGTGTAATTACCATATATGGATGGAAGATATAGTCATATGTAAAGTTACACGACTTTACACCTGCATGCAAATTTACTGTTAAAATGTGAATCTCTAAATGTGTTTAGGAATCAACCTATAGTTTATTTTCAGAATTTGTAATTTTGACTTATGTGTGGAGTGTATATATGCATATTTTGGAATAATGTAAAATAAAAAAATTATTAAAAAAAGTTAAAGTATAGTGAAGCTGGGTGTGGTGGTGCACACCTTTAATTCCAGCACTCAGGAGGCAGAGGCAGGTGGATATCTGGGAGTTTAAGGCCACCCTGCTCTACAGAGAGAACTCCAGGCCAGCTGAGAATAAAGGGAGACCCTGTCTCAAAAAAGACACACACAAAAAAGTATAGTGAGAACTTTAACACAAGCCTGTAGAGAAAACAGAATGGAGAAAATTAACAAACAAAATTTAAAGGATTAAAGGTCGCCTTCTAGACAGATATGAACATCCAGAAAAGAAGGACACCATAGCACTGGCCAGGATAAAAATACAGACCTGCAGAACGTAAGAATCAAAAAGATGTGAACGCTATGACAGAAAAAGGCACCCTTACTTGTAATGCCAATTAATGTGACCATCAGCTTCATAGCATAGCGCAGCAATGCCAAAAATAACAATGAGGTATTGTCAGAGAAGTGAGGGAAAGTATTTGGTTGATGGCTTGTGTTCTTTTAAAAATTTATTTATTGTTTTTATTTTATGTGTATGAGTGTATTGCCTGCGTGTAAGTGCACCATGTCATGCAGTGCTGGAAGAGGTCAGAAGAGGGTGTTGCATCTCCTGGAACTGGAATTATGGATGGTCCTTAGCAACCATGAGTTTTGTCATTAATCCACTAACCACTGCCCACTGCAGTAAGAAGTTTCTAAGCATGACTATTTAGCATAACAACAGGAGTAGATTCCCCACTCAGAGGGCATACCTTGTCTGCCCAAACCTGGGTCCTCTGTAAGAGCAGCCAGTGCTCTTAACTGCTGAGCCATCTCTCAAGCCCAGGCTTCTATTTCTATAACCAGCTAGACTGTTGTGAAAGAGCAAGGAGAGGGCAAAAAGAAATTACACATGAGCCATACAAGGGCTGAGAGGCTTTTATTTTTTAAATGTTTGGTAATTTTCTACATTTATGTAAAGAATTTTAGTCATTTCCTCCCTCACCCTCCCTCACCCTCCCTCACCCTCCCTCACCCTCCCTCATCCTCCCTCATCCTCCCTCATCCTCCCTTGCCCTCCCTCATCTCCCTTCTTCATCTCTCTTCCTCATCCCCTCCCTCACCTCCTTCCCTCATCCCCCTTCCTTGTTCTCTCTTTCACCCCCTCCCTCACCCTCTCTCTCTCCCACTGTCACATTTCTCAACAAGTCTCTCCTACTTTTACATCTTCTTTTTGTGTGTGACCCACCACACTTAATTAGAATTCCTTGTCTGAGTATGGGAGGGGGAAGTTACTTAATGGAATGAGAGCAACTTGTCTGTGCTTACACCACTGAAGACAATGACACCATCTTCCCCCATGAGCATTAATTGCCCGTAGTCCCTCTGGGGCCTCACAGACCTGTCCATCACGCATGATGGAATGTCAGCAGACAAGGTATGCCCTCTGAGTGGGGAACTACTCCTGTCGTTGTGCTAAATAGTCATGCTTAGAAACTTCTTACTGCAGTGGGCAGTGATTAGTGGATTAATGACAAAACTCATAAATGACCAAATAGCCATTTACACACCAACAAGAGTTGGTGGCATGCTAAGAGGTTTTTTCTAGCAATGGTCTCTTGCTAAAAGATATATCAAAAGTTTTCCTTATCCAAAAAATAATAAACACTGGGTAAAATGAGGTAAAAGAACTTAAAATGTGAATGAAGTTGAATATGAAATTCAATTTAGCACTTAACTACTGGATATAAAGATAACGAGTAACAAATACATTACATCTAGGTCACAATGCCAATATAATCACACTGCATTGTGGAAACTGACTAGTGTTGAGGACGATATCATTTTCAGGAAGGAAATATCAAAGATCTTTGAATTTAGAAAACAAAGATTCAAATACAAATGTTACAAATTTAAGAGCAATTCCTTCTTCCCTCCAGAAGAAGAGTAGGGGCTATGGAAGTATCTAAATATTTATTAATTTAAGGAAACACAGTGAAATGAAATATGAGTAAAGAAATAAAATGGTTGATAAAAGTATATGCTCATAACACAATACTTGCTAAGCCTCCTGGCAGCAACTAAGTTCCCCTCAGTTTTGACTACCAAAATACAGAATAAGATCATGCAACCCCACATACCATCTATCACTTCCTGACCACAGTCCCTGGGCTGCTACGTGCTCTGGTATATCTCTATGGTCCCTTCGAGGACACATTGTTGGTGGCTCTCAGTGGAATCTAGAGTTAAGGTTTGGGGATTTGGAGCATGTCCCATCATTTTCCCTTGTCTTAGATCTCCCTCCGGGATATGCAATCGGGTTCCCAGAAAGCTAATCCAATTAATTCCCTAGGAAGCATACTATTTGAACTGCACCGATCACATGATCTGGCAAGTTCTGGTTCCTGTTTGGAATGATGGGGTCATATATTCACAGTGGAGGGGAAGACTGGGTATGGTAACATACATGTGTGATCCCGGTGCTTGGGAGGTTGAGGCAGGAGGGTTGTGAGTTGGAGGAAGAGATTGACCTCATAGTGTGAGTAAAGCAAAATAAAACAAAACAAAGCACACAATAGATGGGAATAAAGAAAAGTTTTAGATACACGGTCTGTTCTAGTTTATCTTCAATTGCTGTGACAAACACTCTGACCAAAACCAGCTTGGGAAGGAAAGGATTTGTCTCACATCTCCCAGGTCATAGTTCGTCACTGAGGGAGCCCCAGGTAGAATCTCCTGGGCAGGAACCTGGAGGCAGGAGCACAGGCCATGGAGGAATGTTGCTTACTGGCTTGCTTCCCTGGCCCATGCTCATCTTGCTTTCTTATATACAATACAGAACTACCTGCTCAGGGGTGGCCCCACCCACAGTGGACTGGGTCATCCCACATCACTCAATGATCAAGAAAATATCTCACAGACATGGCTGCAGGCCAGTCCAATGGAGGCAATTCCCCAAATGAAGCTCCTTCAACCCAGGTGTGTCAGGTTGACAACTAAAGCTGTTCAGCACACGGTCATTATAGATTACAGGAAGAAGAGAAATGAGAAAGAGAAAGTCTTCTTGATATGCAAGCCAATTAATAAACTCGTTGAACCCTTGCACAGTCAGCCCTCCAGCCCACCACAGCAGGCTGAAAGCCGTATGCTTTCATTTTGTCTTTTCTGATGTCAGATGCCTAGACTGACTTGGTTATTTTCTTTCTCTCCATCTAGCAAATTTTCATTCCTTACATTTTTCTGGTCACAAAATTAAGCATGTTTTGGCAGAAAGGAGAGAGCAGAAAAGCCCAATAAAAGTTCTATCACTGGCATTAACAGTTTTGATATGCTTCTGTTCCAAGAGCTTCAGTATTTAAGAAAACATTCGTTCTTTATTTGCTTGCAAATGCGAGATGCTTGTTGGGTTCCGTGTCGTTCTTGGGGTCTCCAGTGACAAGCATATGGTGAACACTCAGTAGATTGATGGGCAGATGCATAAATGAATGGGGTCATGAATAAATGATACTCATTGGGGGAAATGCATGTTCAAATTCAGAGCTCAGTTACAGAGACCCTGGTGCACAAAGGATGAATGGAAAATAAGGTGGGTCTTGAGTAATCTGAACTCCAAGAAACAGCAGAGCATATTTTACTGTGAAATGAAATCCATCAACCCTCAATAAAGAATTTATGTTTCCAGGGAAAATCATTGAATGATGTTCAAATAAGAACCCATGGTACAGCAGCCGTAGTGTCATCGCTTGAACCTCAGTCTGAGGGAAATCATGTCAGCAGACGCGGTCACCAGCAGGGTGTGTCCCTGTTCTGTGCTATTACTTTTTATAATGAGGTTTTTACATATAATGCATCAAACTCTAGGTAGGCTGAGCTTTCAGGTCTTTTAACTTATAGCAAGAATAAGACTAGTTTAAAAGTTTCTCTTGGAAGGAGAAAAGTTCTTGTTAATCTTAGCAGTATTGTTTTCCCCCCTCCCTTCGTGTCATACAGCATAGATTCAAGTTTAGTTTCTTGTTACTTTTAAACGTGAAGTGGTAAAAGTATTGTCTTATTTTTCTTTCTGTTTTAATTAAATTTTAGTTTAGAATACAGAACAATGGAGATCTCTTCCTTTCTTCTCATGATCTCTTTTCTGCACTCCTGACTTACAAAAACACATAGGAACACACACAGATACACACACGCACACATTATAAATTTAGGATTTGCATATTAGAAGGAAATCTGTATTTGTTTTCTCACATATTTTGTTTAATATAATGTCTTCTCTTTTCCTGAAAATGTCATAATTTTACTTTTCTCTCTGGCTGCATAAATTCCCACTGTGCATGTGAATTCCCCTTTTCTTTAACCATTCATGGCTGATGGGCATTTATGATAGTTTCATTTTTTGTACTGTGAATGAATATGGATGTGCAAGTTATTTCTGAGTTGTATTGACTTAGAGTTCTTTGGTTAGATACCAAAGGATGGTAGGGACAGGTCAGGTTTGAAATTCTAGTTAATTCTTTTGAGAAACCTACATGGTGATTCCATAGCGGCTTCTCCTGTTTGTAGACACAGCGTCCCCGAGAAAGGTTCCTCTTTCCCCACGTTTGCCCGTGGTTCCTTGACACTACCCCTTGGACTATATGAGATGGAATCTCAAGGCAGTTTTAATTTGCATTTCCCCAATGGCTAAAGATTTTGACTATGTTTTCAAATGTTTAATGGTCATTGTATTTCTTCTTTTGAAAACTGTCTACTCAGTTCATTAGTTCATTTATTGGTTGGATAATTTTCGGGTTTCACATTTTGAGTTCTTTATATATTCTGGATATTGATCCCATCTGATGTGTGGTTGGTGAAGATTTTCCCTCATTTTGTAGCTGCCTGCTCACCCTGATGATGGGGTTCTTTGCTGATTTAAGTTTCTTACTTTCATATAATCCCATGTGTAAATTCTTGTGCTAATATATAACATCCTTCTGTCATGTGGTTGCAGTATGCTTCTTGTATTCCTAGCTTGTTCATGACTTTTACATGAGGGGATGCTTGACTTTGTCAAGGGCTTTTTCTGCATCAATCGAGACAATCATGTGATTTCTGTCCATAAGCCCATTTATGTGCTGAATTACACTTATTGATTCACATACGCTGAACTAGCCTTACATCTCTTGGGGGACACCAACTTGTTTATGGTGCATGATCTTCTTTCTGTGTTCTTTGATCCAAATTACAGGGCATTAACTGAGAGATTTTGCATCTGTGTCCACGAGAGAACTTGGTCTACAGCTTTCTTTCATTCCAGTTTTGGTTGTTAAGTAGCTCCACAGAACGAGACGATCGCCAGATATTGAGACCTTCAAGTGAAGCGGTTCGTAATCGGCGTTTGCAAATAGCTCCCTACTACAGATGACATTCTTGTATCACTATTGTCGACGGAGGGGGTGCCCGGTCTCCTCTCGCGCAGGTGAAACAGAGATCGCTCTGTCTCTTAAAGGGAATTTAGCAAAATTTTTCCCTTTTTTTTTTTTTTTTTTTTTTTGTTGATGAGTGTACTGTCTGCATGTAGGTTTGTGCACCATGTCATGCAATGCCGTGGAAGTCAAGAAGAGGGCGTCAGATTCCTGGAACTGGAGTTAAAGAACGGTTCTCTGTGGGCGTGGTGGCGCACGCCTTTAATCCTAGCAACTTGGGAGGCAGAGGCAGGCGGATCTTTGTGAGTTCAAGGCCAGCCTGGTCTACAGAGTGAGTTCCAGGACAGCTGGGACTACAGGGAGACCTGTCTCAAAAACACCAAAAAAAAAAAAAAAAAAAAAAAAAAAAAGACGGTTCTCAGCCACCATGTGGGTGCTGGGGATCAAACCCAGGACCTCTGCAAGAGCAGTCGGTGCTCTTAATCGCTAGGCCATCTCTCCAGCCCAATTTTTCCCTTTCTATTTTATGGGTTGGAGAGTATTTGTGTTAGCTTTCAAATGTTTGGTAGTATTTGGCAGTGAATCTCTCTAGTCCTGGGCTTTTCTTTGCTGGATGAATTTCCTTTCCCAATTCAATTTTATTGATTGCTATGGATCATTTAAAGTTGTTTATATCTTCTTGGTTTAATTTTGATAAGTTATACAAATCTAAAAATCTTCCATTTCTTCTAGATTTTCTAGGTTTTTTTGACATAAATTTTCATTTTTTTTTTTTTTTTTCAGATCAGAATCGCCTTGGTAATCAGCGGCACGGGACACACCCGGCCTTGTCTATCTGATCAATTCATCACTTCTGAGCGCCGGACTCACAGGACCAGCTCTGGGACCTTGGGAACCCCGGTGCTGCCACCGCCCAGGGGGCCTCACCAGACATAAATTTTCAAAATACCCCTTAATGATTCTGTACATTTTATTGGAATCTGAAGCAACCTTCCCCTTTTCATCTGAAATTTTCTGGATTTGAATCATCTTTCTCTTAGGTTAGTTTGGCTAGCAGCTTGTACCTGTGAGTGTGTGTGTGTGTGTGTGTGTGTGTGTGTGTGCGCGTGTGATTAGTTTTTGACGATCTTTTGCTTAGAGGTGAAATTTCAGTTAATTAGGGGGAAGGACACATGGGAAAAGAACATAAAACAATTGTTTTTGAATTACAATTCTTTTGTTAAATTAAACTCTACTGGATAAAATAGTGGTTAGATAGTTATTTTATAATAATCAGCATTAAAATCCATCTATTTAATGATAAATATGAACATTTAGTATGCATTAGACACTATATTAAATACTTTAAATACCTGATATTCAATTGTCATCATAACTGGTGTTTTTTTGAAGCACGGCCTCATGTAGCCCAGGCTGGCCTCAAACTTGCTATGTAGCCAAGGATGACTTTGAAGTCCTGACCAACCTACCTTCATTTTCTAACCAGTAGGTTTGCATGGATCAGCAAGACCTACTCCTAAAGGTCATGGATGCTAAGAAGCTTGATCAATACTAAGTGTTGTGCCAGAATTCAAGAATTATTCCATAACTCAGGGACCAGTATTTTCCAGCTGACCATGTTGCGATGCAGAATCATTCATCTGTAGAACGATCACCCACAATGAGGGAAATGCACAGGGATTATAACATCAATACATGAAACTCCTTGGCGTGGTTTCAGATTCCTTATCAAAGCTCACCTTTACAGGGTACTGCACATCCAGTTCTTGTGTACTGTCAAAGATCTACTTATGCTGGGCGTGGTGGTGCCCGCCTTTAATCCTAGCACTTGGGAGGCAGAGGCAGGGGGATCTTTGAGAGTTCGAGGCCAGCCTGGTCTACAGAGTGAGTTGCAGGACAGTTGGGGCTACAGGGAAACCCTGTCTCAAAAAGACCAAAAGAAAAAAAAAAGATCTACTTATGCAGTCCCCAAAACCTATTAAAATTGTTTTGTATACAGATTTGCATACTAATACATATGTATATGAGGCCTGATTATCTTTATGCATTTCAATCCCAAACCACATAGAATTTGATTGTTTAGAGAACCCACTTGAGCGGTGTGGTGGCATAAGCCTTTAATCCTAGCACTTGGGAGGCAGAGGCAGGCGGATCTCTATGAGTTCAAAGACAGCCTGGTCTACAGAGTAAGCTCCAGGCCAGCTGGGACTAAAGGGAGACCCTGTCTCAAAAATACCAAAAAAAAAAAGAAAGAAAGAAAAACCATTTGAGAATTCCGTTGGCTCTTATGAAGCTATAAAGATGTGAAATGCTACTATGCTCACTTCACATTTTGAAAATTTCTTCATAAATTATTACTTATGCTAATGTGTAATAAATGCATTTTAGGTGCCTAGCATGGTGGCACACGCCTTTAAATAATTAAAAAAATTTTTTATTTATTTTCATATATGTATGAATGTACTGTCTGCATGTAGACTCTGCATCATGCACGGTGCACCCGTGTCGTGCAATGCTGCAGAGGTGAGAAGAGGAATAGGATTCCCCTGGAACTGGAGATAAAGATGGTTTTCAGCCACCATGTGGGTGCTGGGGATCGAACCTGGGTCCTCTGCAAGAGCAGTTGGCACTCTCAACCACTAGGCTATCTTTCCAGCCCCAGCACACGCCTTTAATCCCAGCATTGAGGAGGCAGGCGGATCTCTGTGAGTTCAAGGCCAGCCTGGTCTACATAATGAGCTCCAGGCCAGCTGGGACTAAAGGGAGACTCTGTCTCAAAAATACAAAAAAAAAAAAAAAAAAAGTGTTTTACAATGTATATAATGATGTTTTAAATATTTCTCAATTTTAATTGTTTTCATATTAAGACTTTTTTTCCTGGTTTTTGTTTTGTGCTTCTCAATGAGGTCTCATTTGCAGCCCAGGCTGGATTTGAACTTAGTTTATAGCACAGCGTTCCTGCGAATTTTTGAAATTCTTGAGTCCTGGGATGGTAAGCGTATGCCACCATGCCCAGCTTGAATCATTTTTTAAAAAATTATTTTTATTAAGTTTTTTTGTTGTTTTTTTATTATTTTATTTGTTTATTTTTAGGGATTCTACAATATAATAAACACAGTTGTTTGCAGACAACATCGATGTTACTCAGTTGTCATACAATTAGGTATCCGTGCACTTTTGCAAGTATCTATGTCCAAATTTTGAAAACCCAAGGTTCCCCATAGTCCAGTTGGAGAAGCTTGTATGCACAGGCATGTTGATCAATTAGGAGTCCAGACTATCTTCCTGTGTCTCATGATTCACCCCTATCATCCGGCAGCACTTACATTCTAACACGACTCCTCTTCTGCAATTTGTTCCCTGGGCTTTGGGAAAGGGGCACAAAGTGGGTGAGAAGAAAACAGTCCCTTTCTTGGAGTTGTCATTTTGGACTCTAGTCTGTTCGGTTGTTTCCTTCATGGGTTGACAGCTTTTCCAGTGATACCTTTTTAGTCATACCTAACAAAGCACAAGCAATTGGATGTATAGGCATTTAAGCGTACTAATATTATGTCAAGCTAAGCTGTGAGCCTAGACCACAGATGCTTGGCTGGTATGCTAATCCGCAAACTGTGGTCTCTCCATAAAGGGTGAAAAGTTCTTATTGGGCTTATAACATCTCCTAAGCACTAGAGGACATAAGCTTGTGGCATCCACTGTGAGTATTTCTCCAAAGAGAGCTAATAGCCAATTAATTTGATATATGACACTTGGCTGCCACTTGCACACAGTATCTCCAGGCTGTTGAGGTGTAGCTGATACTGACGGGGGAGTCTTGCTTGTCTCAGGGAGACCACTATTTTGCTGTATTGCCTTAGTGGCCTTTGGTAACGCTTTCTGCATTTCAGAGGCCAGTTAGTATGTCTAGAAGTGACGTTCTCAAACATTTTTGCCTGCTCACACCAGGTCTTCGACAACAGGGACTTACGTGCCTTCTCCTTGCCTACTCCCACTTATAGGCAAAAGGCCTTTATAATTTGAGGGGGTGGGTTTGAATCCCCTAGCCAACATCTCCTAGGCAGAATAATCTCATTGCTGATGTCAGAGCTTTCCTGTAGTAATTATTTTGCTGCATTACACAGCGTAAACCATCTTTACTATTGAATTGGGGCTCAGATAGAGATTATCCTTTCCATTCCTATGCCTATCAGTCAATTAAACAAGGGTATGTTATACTTGTTTTATAGGAAATTACCCACTGTAACAATTGGCCTAATTAACCGTTAGGGAATGATTTCATTACCATCATGTTTTTTCTTTTTCCTATAAAGGGGAGAGGTAGGAAAAGGTTTCTCAGTATCGGAAGGTAAACTTCACTAGGGGCCCGTTATAAACAGTTAACCCCAATACTTTCAGAGAGATGCTCAGTTTCTGTGACTCAGGCAGTCTGAGGCTCCTCTTTCTTTTAATGTTCAGATGGGTCAGCCTCTCTGCTGGCATTTCCCAGTCATCCTGCACAGCCATAAATGTATGTTTTCAGGCATTTAGATTGGTGATTTTTACTTGTGGGAACATAAAATTCTCCTCCCATTGTTAGTTTCAAGATCTCAAAAACTGAAAATTTATCACTAGGATTTGAACACAGAGTTTTCATTTGATCCCAGAAAGGATACTACCCCACCTCCCACCTCCCTCTTTTTTTTTTTTTTTTTTAGGTTTTTATGTTTTGACCTATAGATGCCTAATTTATTAAACATACTCATAAACAGGAGCCAAGGCATAGCTTTCATTAAATTTACCCAAACTGTTTCTAATTGACTGTATGCTACTTATTTGGGAAGGAAAATTTAAGCTTAGTTCCTTTAAATTGTCCTACAAGTAAAAGAAAGTGTTTACAATGTGATGTTGTATAATTCAGAAAAAATAGAGGCCAGTTGGGTACCTTACCCATACAAATTTAAATTAACACAATTAAATTATATTCCAATCTACGTTCAAATTGTATTGCCATTTTTCACCAAAACCTACCCCTAAATTTAACTAATCTAAACATTCATAAGCCTTAAAATATCCTATACTTTGTGGATTAAGCTTGGGTCAGAGTTGAGTACGCCTAAATAAATTTGTACCCAAAAACACTTTGCTCTTTAAAGCTATATGACTGGACTGACTTCTACTTATTTGGGAAGAATAATTCAAGCTTAGTTCCTTTAAATTGCTCCTACAAGTAAAATAAAGTTTTACACTGTGATGTTGTATAATTCAGAAAATATAGAGACCAATGATACAAATTATAAATAAACAACTAGCATTTTATTATTCCCAGTTAGTTCAAATGTATTACCATTTTCACCAAAACCTACACCCAAATTTAACTACATCTAAACATTTCACTAGGCCTTAAAATATCCTATACTATATGGATAAAGCTTGGGCAGAGTTGAGTACCTGCTAAATAAATTTTACTTCCAATCATACACTTTGCTCTTTAGAGCTTTAGACTGGATTATGACTTCAGAGAATACAGTCCTAACTTAGCTCCCACATATGTTTATTTTAGTGTTATATCTCTATTGAATACCCTCTCTAGTTAAATAAGTGCTGTATATGTTATTATTAATGCAAACTAATTTTTGTTAATGCTAGTCTTTTTGAGACAGGGTCTCCTTGTATGTCCAGGTACTCCTGGAACTCACTCTATAGATCCGGCTGCCTTGAACTCACAAAGATCCACCTGCCTCTGCCTCCCACAAGTGCTGATGAATTAAGGTGTGCACCCCACGCCAGCTGCGCTCATTTATCTTCTTTTTAAACTACTGCAATTATCTTACGAGTGGATTTTAATGACTTATCTTCCTCCAGCTCTTGGCTTTCTTCTGATGCCTGGCATGAAAACTTGCTTTAAGGACTTTTCAGTATCTAGCTCCTTTTTTTTTTTTTTTTTTAGCACAAGCATCTTCATATAAAACCAATTTGCAAGTCAGTTGTAACCATTTGCCAACGCACACAGCCCAAGGCTCCCCCATCCAGCTGAGGTGCTTGCATATTCAATCAAGTTTGACTCAAATAATGTCCAGCATATTGTCGTTGTTTTACAATTCACCCCAATCGCAGCCCTATATTTTACCACTCTCCCCTCTTCTGCAGATTGTTCCTCTAGGCTTAGACGACGGGCACAGGTCGGACAGAGAAGCATACACAGTCTACTTGTCTGGAGATGTCATTTTGGACTCTATCCAGTTCGGCTGTTTCCTTTCATGGGCTGACATATCAGCGCCCAGGGATAAGCTTTCACATTCGTACAATGAAGCACAAGTGTTATCACTATATATATATATATCATTATATATATTGTATTGTATCGTATTTAAACCTTGCAGTTACTATGGTAGGTTACTTTGGTATAGACACAGATGTTTGGTGGTAGTTACTCCACTGGATTACTTCTTTTGCCCTGAGAAAGATGACAGGTCTTACTGGGCAATAACATCTCCTATCACTAGAGGGTATAACATTGTGGCAACATCCATGAGCTTATTCCTCCAAGGAGAGAGCTAATAATCAAATAAATTTGTGTATACGAGACCTAGGCTGCCACTGCTGCACATGTATCTCCAAGAGGTGAGGGTAGATGATGTTGGTGGCGGGTCTTGCTTGATTAAGGAGACCAACAGCTTTGACCTATGTTGGTTCGGACCTGTTCCGCTGTACACTCTTGCGACGTTCACGAGGAACGAACGATAGCCAACGTGTACTGCAAGCGGATTCGTATACACGTCTTCCCATTGCTATCAACTACAGGTCTGACACGGACAGTGGGGCGTCGCGTTCACGCCTACTACTTCGTATCATGTGCTGTAACTAGGCAAGCGAAGGCCTTACTTTTGGAAGGTCTGGGCTTGGGTCCCCGTTGCCAACCCATCTCTTGGCAGAATAAATCATTTCTATCAGTGCTCTCCTGTATAATATATCTTTGCTCATATGCACCACTTAAAGAGACATTAGTAGTGTCTATTTGGTTCTGAATAGAGAATATCCTTTTCAGTTCCTATGTTATTAGTTCAATTAAGCTGAAAAGCAGTTTTACCAGTTTCATAAGAGATTACCTCTTATACAGTCATCTTAATTTACAGTTAGAGGATGACTCCATTACCACCTGTTTTTCTTTGTTCTATGAAAAAGAGTTAAGGCGGTCTCTCATATTCAAACTGTGCATGCACCTAGAAGGTAAAGTTCACTCGAAACTCACTGTAAACAGGATTGTACACCTATGTTTCAGAGATGTTTGATGCCTGTCAGCAGTCTGAGGCTTTTCACCCTTTTAATGTTAGATGGTCAACTTCTTCTGCTGGTATTTCTTGGTACAACCTACAGGAAATGGAAGGTGTCTCCTTTCTTTCTCAGCTTTGATTGGTGATTTTCGTTTTGCCTGTGGGAACCATTACACATCTTTTCCATACGTTAGTCTTAAGATAATTGAAAGTTTTGACAAAAAGCTTTTAATATGTAACTGTATCCCCTATTTTTTAAATTTTTTTTTTAATTTTTTAATTTTTTGACCCATGAGTCTTCAAAAAGGCAGTTGTAGTTACTACATCCTATAGGCAGGACAACGTGTAAAAATTTCATCAAAGGTTGTCCTTGCTTTTTGGGTGACTGTATGGGGTTAATTGGGAAGCAAACTTAATATCCTATTAAGTTACTAATAATAACGTGGATGGGATCTTACAAGAGCTCACCATATGAGAACATTGGATGTAACGCAAAATGATTAAATAAGCAAACATTTTAATTATTTAATATTTTTTTAGTTTGACCCTCGCTTTCTCCTCCCAACTCCGTTACATTCATCATTTGGCGGAGCAACTTTCTTTGGTTATATTACATCCCACTCTTCAGAATAGGAATATTAGCTGGAGTATGTGGAGAAGAACAAGAGGAAGTTATGTGGATATAAGCGTTGATAATGGGGAGCGGAGGAGGTAAAATCTGCATTGACTACGAACGGGATTGAGAGGGACCGTAGTACAGAAGGACCGTTTCAGTGGATGGACACAGTCGGCGTCAGGAACCTGAGGGGACTTGGCGGTGGGCGGGATGGAGGGGAGCAAAGTATTGGACCATGGGCCTGACTGTCGAGCCGGACGCGGATGTGCTCTGCCCTTTTTTTGGCTCCGTTCATATGGGGTTGAGGTGTCTGATTGTTTTTCCTCTTGCTTTCTTTCCCCTTTTCCCTTTCCCCCTTCCTCCCCCCCCCTTTTCTTTCTCCTTCCCCTTCCCTTCACCATTCGCTTTCGCTGCCCCTGTCTTCTTATTCTCCCTTCCAAAATATTATTTTTTGATCTACATACGAGAGGCCCATTTGTTCGGCTGTTACTTCATGTAAATAATCCTTCCCGCTGCCATCCATTTACCTGAAAGATATGATCTTTCTTGTATTGCTGCAATCATGAACTCCATTGTGGTACATTGAACACATTTTTTCTAGCATCGTCAGTTGAGGCGGCATTCGCGGATGGTTCCGCTTTCGCTATTGTGAACAGAACAGAGCTTGTCCAATAAATATAGCTGCTGACTGATTTTTGCCAGTAAGATGTCTTGTGGGTATATAACCCAGAGCCTGGATGACGGGGTCTATATGGCAAAGCTCATTTTGAGTCTTCCAAGGTTCTCCACCACTGCTTTCCATAGTGGCCTGTACAAGTTTTACATTCCCGCAGCAATGGATGAGTGTGCCCTTTCCAACAAATCTCCAACTTGGGTTATCATTGTTTTCTTGATCCTGGCCAGACTTATGGGAGTGAGGTGATATTTAGAGTGGTCTTAATTGCATTTCCTCTAATTACTTAGATGATGTTGAACAGTTTTTAAGTGTTTCCCTCAGCCATCTTTATTTCTCCTTGTGAATGTCTCTATTATCAGCCCTTTGCTTCATCTTTTGAGTGATTCATTTGTTTCTTTTTTCTTTGCTTTTTACGTTTAGTTTGTTATACTCTGGAATTAATGCTTTGTCAGATGTACGCAAGTAAAGGTTTCTCCCCATCCAGTGGGTTTTCTATCTTCTTCCTTTATTGTTTTCTTTGAACTGTACAGAAGCTTATTTGAGTTAATGACCGCGCGTCCCACCCACTTGTCAATGTCCATTCTTATTTCTTGTGCAGTGGTGTCTGATTTAGGAAGTCTTTCCTACGCTATGTTTGTAGTCTGTGCCAAGTTTTTCCTTTCTACTACCTCACAGATTTTAGGTTTCCATGTTGAGTCTTTAATATCTGGAATTGACTTTTGTTGCGGTGAGAGGAGTGGTTTAATTTCATTATTTCATAACGTGATGATGCATTTTGCCCGCAACCAACTTGAGATGCTGACGATGCTGTCCTTCCTCCATTGTGGTCTTCTTGGCCCCTTTATCAATATGAGGTAGCTGAAGTTTGTCTGTGCTTAGGTTTCGGGTCTTCAGTTTTATGTCCATTGGTCAACTGCTCTGTTTTTGTTCCAGTACCAAGCTTTTTGTTTCTTTTATATGACTATAGCCTTGTGATAGTTTGAACGTCTGGGTATAGAGATCATCTACCCCGTTATTGCATCTTTTTGTCAGGGTGCTTTGGTATTTTTTTTGTTTTTTTTTTTTTTTCATTTGAATTGATTTTTTTCCCAAACCTGTGAAGAATGTCTTGGGGATTTAATTGGGTATTGCATTTAAATTGTAACGAGTTTTTAGTGCAATCGGACTTTGTACTATATTTATTTGTACCAATCCACGAGCATGGGAGGTTTGTCCGTCTGTCTGATGTCTTCTTCATACATTTTCTTCTTCAGAGAGGTTTAAATTTTTTGTAGAGATCCTTGGTGTACTTTGGTTAGTTTGTTTCCTAGGTATCTTTGTTTTTGAGGCTATTTTTAAGTGGAGAAGTTTCCTCGTAGATCGCTTCAGTCTGCTTACTATTGGATTTGAAAGTGCTCAAAAAAAAGGGCTACTGATTTTTCTAGATTTATTTTGTATCCTGCCACTTACTGAAAGCTTAATTATTTTAATTTCTGTGGAGTTTCTAGTCATCCCTTAAGTAGAAATCATATCATCAGCAAAATGGATAGCGCTTTGACTTCCTCTTTTCTGATTTAGACTCCTTTTTAATTTCACTTTTCTTTGTTCTTATTGCCTAGCAAGGGTTTCAAGCCACTAATCGAATAGGGTGGTGGACAGGGGGCAAGCTTGCCAAGTTTCCTTGCCCTTAAGGGAATGCTTGCTGTTCACTTCCCGCTTTAGGATGGATGTATTCGGCTGTGGGTTTCATGTATCTGTCTTGATACATTGAGGACTGATCCTCCAATCAATTCCCTCCAGGACTTAAAAAATGAAGGATGTTGATATTTTGTCAAAGGCTTTTCTATGCATCACTTGAGATGATTGTGTGGTTTTGGTTTTTTGTCTTCAGTCATTATTATCGTTCGATATTTATGATTTTCATATGTTGAACCATCCCTGCATCTCTGGATGTCAGAATCCAACTTGATCATGATGGATGATCTTCTTGATGTGGGTCTGTATGCGCATTTTGCCATGTATCCTGTTTAGAATTTCTGGCTTCTGTGTTCACTATGAGATGGGTCTATTAGTTCTCCTTTTTGGTTTGTTGTATCAGGTTTTGGTAGTAGTGTGATGCGGCATCTCATAGAAGAATTTGCGGGAGAACTCCCTCCCATTTGTACCTCTTTTTTTTTTGCCATTGTATTCCTTCTAAACAAACCTTGAGTAGTAATGTGTTGTAGGCGTTTGTTGTTGAACATATTTTATAGAATTGCGTGGGAACATCTGGGCCTGGGCATTTTTGTGGTTGGGAGGCTTCTTATTACATATCCAATTTCTTCATATATTATTGGACCATTTATAGGATGTAGTCACTTTCTTTGTTAGCTTTGGTGATGTCACAGATTTCAGATATTACTTCCCATTTTCTTGCTAGGTTTTCAAATGTGAGTATAGGTTTTTTGAAGTAATCCCTTATGGTCCTGTATGTATCTTTGTGTCATTGTTGTTGTTGATTTCCCTTTTCATCCACCTGACTCTATCTTGATTTGGAGTTGTTCCTTTTTTCCTTTGTTACCCGGGCTGAAGTCTGTTTAGTCTTTTTATCTTCAACGAACCAATTTTGGATTCATTGATTTCTTTTGTTTTTTCTTTGTTTCTATCTCCATTGCATCTCTGCTATATTGATTTCTGTTATGTTCTGCGCATTTTAGGTTCATTTTGTTGTTGTCTTCAAGTATTTAGGCTGCATTGGTTAGATCCATTCACTTGTGCTTTCTGTTTTTTTTTTTTGTGCTTTTGAGTTAATTCTCTGTAGGACTGCCTTTAACGTCTGTCCCTAGGTTTTGATTGTGTTTTACTTATCTTGTCATCAGTTCCAGGAATGTTTTTATTTTTGTCTTTATTATCTTCCTTGATCTATTCATATTCAGAGCGGTTGTTGTTTATCTCCATGTGTTCTTGTGCTTGTAGGGCTATCCTGGTGTTGATATTGAGTTTTATTGCACGTGGTCTTTTTTTTTAGAATTTTTCCTCTAGTATTTCTCTTTTATTTTTTAGTTTTTTTGTGTCCCCGTATATGATCTATTGATTGAGAGAGAAATGTTCCATGGGGTGCTGAGCTATCGCAAGTCTTAATTTCTCTGGTGTTTGGGTCGAACTAATATTCGATAGATGTCTGTGGATCCATTTGGTGTATGTACATTCAGTTCAGATGTCTCTTTGTTTATCCTTTTCCTGTTGATCTGTCTAATGGATTAGTGGGGTACTTGAAGTCCCCTACTTATTAGTGTGCTGGGGTTGATTTAGCCTTGAGATCCTGCAGAATTGGCCTTACAACAGGTTTGTCGTGCTGGCGCTTTTCGGTGAGTCTATTTCATGGATTATTGAGATCTTCATCGTCATTGTTCCTTTACATACAGATGTAATGCCATCTTTTGTCTCTTTTGATTTCGTTTGCTTTGAAGGGGATCCCATTGTATCTATCTCCTACAGGGTTGGTAGAGCTTGGTGTGGAATTATCCTGCACCTTTCCCATGTTGTCCCTTCGTCGTGTCCCTGGCATGTGGATTTCCGTTTTGTGATTCACATCACAAATGCCTTTTCAGTGTGTTGAAGGCTGAAAGCTTGTTTTGTTTTGCTTACCTCCTTCTGATGATTCCCCCACCTCCTTGTTTATGGAGTGTTGACTTGTCTAGGTTTTCAGGCTTTCACTTTTGTTTATAGATTGGATATTGGAAGTCTAAGTCACTCTTCCTTTCCTGTTGTGAGAGTTCTCCTAATCCCCTGGATACTCTCTCTTCCTCAATTCCAGTTGTTGGCAGGGGGGGCATGGGGGTTACCCGAGTCAGGCACCAGAGTCAGACCCAAACTCAGGATCACTTCCGGCTGTGAGGGGGGAAGGGCGACCCGCCGGGCTTAGGGCTACGATCTAGCCTCTGCTAGCCACCAGACCCTCTGCCACAGACCCGAAAATCAATTGTCCAGCACCACAAAAGTCAATCTGTCCTAAGCTTTTACCTGCCTGGAGCCGTGTCGGGCTGCTCCTGGTGATCCTATCAGTTCCGGAACCTGAGTCCGAACAGACGACCCCACTCTGGTACCCGAGTCAGGCACCAGAGTCAGACCCAAACTCAGGACCACTTCTGGCTGCGTGGGGGGAAGGGTGACCCGCTGGCAAATCAATTGTCCAGCACTACAAAAGTCAATCTGTCCTAAGCTTTTACCTGCCTGGAGCAGTATCGGGCTGCTTCAGGTGATCCTATCTTTACTAGGTTTTGTTGGTTTCACACAACAGTTCTTAATCTAGTTTAGATCCCCTCCCCCATTCACCCCCCCACACCGGACCTCATGTACTCCAACACACATGTTAGGTTCTTTATACCCTCATGCCCTTCAGCACAAGTCCATCCACTGGGGTCTAGTCGGCCCATCTAGAGATCTTAAGGAAGGTCCACTCTCCCTCACCAGCAGCTATCAGTCTCCAACAGCCCCCAGGCTCGAGCCAGCTGGCTGCCCATTCCCTTGCTCCACTCTGGACCCTTGTGTGTTGAATCAGTTTTTATTGACACATGTTTATGCATAACATGATGAATTCAATACACGCGCATGTTACATAAGGACAAATCAGGGTAATTAGCATGCTGCCATCCTATCCATTGCATTTTCTTTGTAGGGAGAGCATTGCAGCACCCTACGATGTATAACCCAATATTGCTACCAGAGTCACCCTACTGGGAAGTTCGAATACTAACACTGTTTACTCCTATGCTCTTGAAAATCTGCACCTATCGATCAGTTTCTTACCCAAGCTCCCCACCCCCCTCCTTCCAGGGCTTTAGTGAACTTACTTTTTTGGACTCTGTACCTCTATGGGGCTAACTTAGATTTGTTATAACAGGCAGGATCAGACAATGCTTCTGAGTTTAATACGATCTCTTTCAGATTCACCCAAGTTATTATAAGTGATGTGATTCATTCTTTTCTAGGGATGAAGAGTATTCCATTGTGCACATGTTCCGCATTCAAATATTTTTTTTTTGTTTTTTTGTTTTTTGTCTTTTTTTGAGACAGGGTCTCCCTGTAGCCCCAGCTGTCCTGGAACTCACTCTGTAGACCAGGCTGGCCTTGAACTCACAAAGATCCGCCTGTCTCTGCCTCAAATATTTAAGTTTATTAGCAACTTTGGCTGTGTGGACAGTGTTATGATAAGTGTCTGAGTGAAGGTCTCTTTTTGGCACATTGGTTTCATTTTTTTCTTTGGGTGGATGCCACTACTGGGAATTGTATGCAAACTTTTAGTTTCAAGGGTACCTCATACTGTTTTCCATAATGACTGTCCTAACATTCCCATTGACAGAGTATGTAATAGTGGGATGGGGCCACCTTCTCTACAACCTCACCAGCACTTGTTATTGCTCATCTTTTGAATGATAGCACACTAACTTCCTTGAGAGAACTTTTATCTCATAGTATTGGCATGCTTTCCCTTGATAAGAGAAGCTAAGTTATCTTTTCATGTATCCATTGGTCACCTGTATCATCTCCTGAGAAATGTTTGTTCAACTGTTAGGCCCGTTTTTTAAAAATGGATTATTTGCAGAGTACTTTAGTGATTTGCTTTTGTTTTTGTTTCCGAGATGTTTGAGGTCCGGATGTGCATTGGATCCTACCCCTTGTCAGCTGTACACTTTACAAACATTTCCCCCAGTCTACCAGTTTAATATCATTACACTGTTTCCTTGCAACGCAGACTCAGTTTGGTTTGATGTAATATCATTTGCCTGTTTTCGGTTTTGTTGACTGTGCTTCTGATGTGCTATCCAAAGCAATCCTTGCCCATGCCAATGTCAGCATTGCCCCCTAGCATTCTGTGGTGGGTTGGATGAGGAGTCCTCCACGTGGTCAAGTATTTGAACTCTTGCTCAGCTGTGGTGCTGTTTGCAGAGGTTCGGAAGTGTGGTCTTGCTGGAAGAATCATGGTGCTCTGGGAGGGTTTCCAGAGTCTGTAACCATGTTCCAACTCCATTGTCCATTTCTCTGCTTCCTGTTTCTGCTTGGAGATGTGAATGGTTTGTGCTGCAGCTACTTCTCCAGTTGATGGACTTGTCCCCTCTGGAAGCATAAGCCCAATGAACTCTTCCTAGGTCATGGTGATTTATCACAGAAACAGAAAAATGACTAATACATGTTTCCTGTAATAATTTCAAGCAATTTTTTTTGAGAATCTCCCTGTAGCCCCAGCTGGCCTGGAACTCACTCTGTAGACCAAGCTGACCTTGAAATCACAGAGATCCACCTGCCTCTGCCTCCCAACTGCTGGGATTAAAGGCGTGTGCCACCACGCCCAGTTTAAAGACGGTTCTTAGCTGCCCTCTGGGTGCTGGGAATTGAACCCAGGTCCTCTGTAAGAACAGTCAGAGCTCCTTACTGCTGAGCCATCACTCCAGCCCCAATTTCAAGTAATTTTAAGTCTTGAAGCCTCAGTTGTAATTTCTAATACTATAAATATTTATAATTGTAGTCCACAAAAACCATTTCATATTTCCTTCATAATGTTAAGGAGAACTGATGTTCAAGAATCTCCCCGGGAGGCACAAGGCCAATTCTCCCAGCACTGCCTTTTGTTGGACAGACTCCTCTGGTCCTGACTCAGCCTTTGCTTGGCTTTGATCCTGACCTGCTAAAGCTAAGGGTCTTGATTCCGGTTGAATTTTCACCAAGTTTTCTTTAAGTCCATGAACTTCACTGCCCTGACTATATCCCCCATGGGAAATTATAGCTTTGCTACTGAAAGCTCTTTTAGCCTTTCTTGGGCTGAAATAGTTCACTTCACCAGCTTTATTCCTGTGTGGTGTGACGTGCTCCCTGCATCCATCCTCTCCTCTGAGAGCCATTACCACCCTGGCAGTGGAACCAAAGCCCAAACTACGCTCAGTCCAGGAATAGTGTCCTGCCTGAGATGCTACATGGAAGCTCAGCCTGGAATAATGAAGAGAGCTGCCTTTAAAAAGTCCCAATTTCAAGCAGGATTTAACTACAGTATAGCTGTTAAGTGCTATCTTGTCGTAAAAAAAAAAAAAAAGTCCCAAATTTCAAGTAAATGACCCCAACTTTTTGATTCTTAATCAATTACTTGAAGACAGAAAAATCTTCAAACCCAATGAACAGATGTCATCATCAGCTAGGGGGCCACCAGAAATGACGTCTTGTAGGAAGCTTTCCTTTGTGCCGAACAGGGACCACGCGGCCCTGCTAAGGGGACAGGGACACAGCACCTGCCAGCAGCTGCTGCAGGGAGCTGGCCTCTCGGCGCAGAGACCAGCAGGCTACTTCCTGGAGCCCAGCCTGGGTGGTACTTCCAATTCAGGCACGTAGCCTGGACCCATGAGACACTTGTTCTACCCTTGGCCATGACTTCCCACCTGCCCAGAGACTGCTGAGCCTTGGACAGGAATTTCCAGGCTGATGGCTGTTGGCCTATCTTCAGCCTATGTCCACTCACAACACCAGCTACCCAGATTGGTGGTCTGCACAGGGACCTCTTTCCAACCCACTGGCCACCCAAATGAAATGCAGGCCTACCTTGGCCTGTATGCGCACAATAATTAATAAAAATGACAGCCAGGAATCCGTGATGATGTTACTTGGAAATTCAAATTTATTCCTTGCTACAGCTTGCTTTCATAAACTAAATGACGTCAGTTCCCAGAGTCAGTCATAGGCCCCCCCGAACTCCGTGCCATTGCACACCGTTGCCCCACCCAGCATCACCCAGCTAGGCCACATTGTTTGTTCCTCCTTGGGGCAGGGGTCAGATGTCAGACCTTTGGCCACGTGGTGCCCTGAGGTGTGCTAGCTGAGAACTAGCTCCCAATTCAAACTGGATCTTCCTACAACCTTTCATTCCTAAAATTTTCATGTAGATCAAGGGGATCAAAGTATTTAATGTATAACAAATATGTTGAAAGGTAACTAGCTTTGGAAATGTAAACTCTACATGCAAATGTAAAGTAAAAACTGTACCCACTATCTTTAGCCATTGCAATGATGTTTTTTAGGTTTATTTCACTTTAAATTTTGTGTATGTCCTTGTGTCTGTATGGGGCTATGTGCATAAGTGCAGGTGTCTGTGGAAGCCAGAGGAGTTGGGTCCTCTCGAGGTAGAGTTACAGGCAGTTGTGGACCACCTATATGGTTGCTGGGAACCAAACTCTGGTCCTCTGCAAGAATAGTATGTGCTCTTAACTGCTGAGCCACCTCTCCAGCTCCAGCAATTGAGCCTGTTTAGGATGACTTATCTGGGTACCTGGGAAAGGGGGAGTCATTTTCTTCAGTTGTACACCTGCTGCGGAGCCCATCAGGCTCCAATGGACACTTCCTAACCCATGGTCACCCTGATGGCCCTGGTTAAATTCAGTAGGCTACACAACAAAACAAATAGATAAGAATGTGTGAGAGAAGTTTGTAGGGAAGAGGGGCAGGAGGCAGGAGTGTGAGGGAGATAAGAGAGGGTTGCGGAGGGGGGGGAGCAGCGGTCAGTGAGCATTGCACATATGTGTAAAACTGTCAAAGAACAAATGTAAAGAATGAAAAATGAAAAGAAATAAAAATAGAAAAATTGTCTGAGAACACAGAAATTAACCAAGTTGTGGCAAAGGTCTATGCTTAGAGTTAATGTTCTGTCAAATTTATTTTGAATTAATTCAGGTATCGCACACAGATTTCTTTATAAACTATAAGCTCCAATTTTCAATTAAGGAGCTGTTATTATTCAGCTACAATATTAATAATGGTAGATAGCACTGATTGAGAACTTGCTATATTTTTAAAGTTTGACTCTCAGCACTTTGCAGATATTGTCTCCCCTAATCCTCTTAATGAACACTCTGAGGTGTGTGCTATTGTTACACCCTCTTTAGAGATGAAGAACTAGTTTATTAAAAGCTCAGAGGCACAGAGCCAATAAATTACAAAGTCAGGATTAGGACACAGGCTGCCTAACTGCAGAGTAATACTTTAATCTTTACTGGGCAATTTGTATTGCAAGATATGATGTAATTACTGTGTGTCTTAGGTAATTCCCTCTCCCTCTCCCTCTCTGTCTCTTTCTTTCTCTCTTCACTTCTCTCTGTCTCTCCTTCTCTCTTTCCTTTTTCTCCTCTTTTCTCCTTTACTCCTTTCTTCATCCTTTATTATGTGTGTGTGTGGTGCTGGGCAAGACTTCTACCCCTTAGCTATACTCACATCCAGTCATCTCTAGTGTTTAATGCTTCTTTGTTAAATAATCTGTCCCAGTTAGATCTGCCTGTCGACCTGAGGCAGCCTAGTGTTATTTGAGACAGGAGTTGCCCAAGTCAGACTGGCCTGTGGGCATGTCCATAGCACACTGTCTGGATTGTTAATTGGTATAGGAAAGCTCAGCCTACTGTGGACAGCACCATGCCCTTGACAGGTGGTCTTGGGCTGTAAAAAGAACTACCTAAGCATGTCTGTGAGCAAACCAGCAGCAGCCCCCCTCCCCCCAGGGTTTCTTCTTCATGTTCCCTCCTTGAATTCCTGCCCTGACTTCTTCCAATAATGGCCTGTGACTTGGCAATGTGAGCCAATTAGAGCCTTTCTTCCCCTAAGCTGTTTTCAAGGTGCTTGTCACAGCAAGGAACTAAACCAAGAACAGAACAGTAATTTTGTAATTGTATTAGTCAGCTTTTCATGACTGTAACAAAATACTGGAGACAATCAACTTTAGAGAAGGAAACTTTATTTTGGCCTCCGGTTTTGGAAGTTTCAGCTGGCTGGCTGCTTCTGAGATCATGGAGAGTCTGTACCCCATGATGGAGGGCAAGGCAGAAGTAGCTCACCTCATGGAGGCTGGGAAGTAAAGGAGAGGAAGAGACCACCATCCCCAATCCCTTCAAAATCGTGACAGTGACCCAAAACCTCCCACACAGGCCTGGCCAGCCCAGAACTTGCTATATAGACGAGGATGGCCTCTACCTCATGGAAATCCACCTGCCTCTGCCTCCTGGGTGCTGGGATTACAAGCTTGTGCCTTCATGTCCCACTTTTACTTTTTAAGAAATTTATTTATTTATTCATTCACTTATTTATTTATCTAATATGGTAAAAGTTGGTTTGGGGGAGTGCAGAAGTTCTACGGATATTCAATACATGCAAAGTTTTCTAACTACACTCATCTAGTGTAATTTGATCACATTTTACCCCCCACCCCTAATACCTTCTCTAGTTTCCTGGTCCTAACCTCTTAAAGATTTCCTGTGCTTGCCATCATTCTAAGCTGAGGACCAAGCAGTAGCCCATGAGCGTTTGGGGATATAGTCCCGACACCAACCATAGAACTTGGTTACATCTCGGCCGTGCAAGTTATAACCTAAGTATGGATTTGCATCATGGGCCACTTTGTTTTGTTTCTAGTCTAACCTTCGGTAGGTCTCAAGCTTTCTTTTTCTCTCTTGACCATTCACCTCTCAGCACTGCATCACAGGAATAACAGTATCTCAGCATCCAGTGGAGGTTTCATGATACAACTCTTGTTCTTTGTAAGACAAAGCTTCACTGAGGTCTGAGTGTAGTCTTAGAACAGGGAAGGAAAATTATGTTCTATAGACCTTAATGTCTTGTCTTGCCACCCTGGCGCAGAATGTGTGTTTACCAAGTGTGCATGGGCAAAAGCAGTTTGTGGAGTTAAAGTGATTCTACAGATATCTCTGAAAAATGCAGTGTGGACTGAGTGTGGTGGTGTATGCCTGGAGTTCCACGGCTTGGGAGACAGAAGCAAGAGGGTTTGCTGGAAGGCCAGCTTGATTTTCAGGGCAGGTTCTGGGACAGCCTGGGCTACATAGTAAGAACATGTCTCCCCTCCTCAAAAAAAAAACACCCCAAATTCTGTTGGATGCATAACTTCAATATTCCTTGAATTATCATATTGATAACTCCTTGAATTATCATAATTATCATATTGATATAAATGCATACTCAATATGTACTATTAAGGACAGAGACTGAGGACCCTGTGACCACAGCGTTTCTGTTTGTGCTTCTTATTTCTTTTCTTTGCCTATTATATTGAGCAGAGCTACGGTGATATCTGGCCTGATATCCTTCAGTGAATGAAAATGTGAATTGTCGGGCTGGAGAGAAAGCCTAGCGGTTAAGAGCGCCGACTGCTCTTGCAGAGGACCTGGGTTCAATCCCCAGCACCCACATGGCGGCTAAGAACCATCTGTAACTCCAATTCCAGGAGAACTCCAGTTCCAGGGGAATCCGAGACCTTCTTCTGACCTCCGTGGCATTGCGACACGGGTACACAGACATACATGCAGACAGTACATTCATACACATACAAAAATAAATTAAAAAATTAAAAAAAAAGAAAATATGAATTGTCCTAAACCTTCCAAAATTAAGATATTTGAAGTACTTCCTAATGGAATATACTTTTGGTGCATTTGCTAAATATTATAGTAAATGCTTTCTTTTATTCAAAACATTTTCTTCATGTGCTGAGGTCACTAGTGCTTTAGACAATTTTAATGTTGCAAATTATGACTAATTTCCTAATTTTAGTCCTTTCTTCATATGTCTATATGCAGGCTACCTCATAATGAAATATTCCAGTGTATATTTCTGAATTCAGTTGTAAAGTTGAAGAGGTAGTTTTTTTCTACTTTCACTAAGTCAGAATGAATTATATGTCCTTTCCTTCCCTTTATTTTATTACTGTTTAAATGTTATCATAAAAACTCAGGCCATTTCACACCTGTATGTCATTGTGCTGTGTTTGTAGTCGGCACCCCATTCTCTGTCATCCCACCTCCCCCAACAACCTCTTACCCCTCCCATTCCTTCCCCAGGCAGCCCCATTTTTTTTTTTTTGCATTTCTGTCAGATGTATTTAGTTATCTCTTTTTTTTCCTTTCTCTTCCTTTGATATCTTTCCCTCTACACTCATAGGTTCTTTCTATTCTCTTGTGCTAGATACCTGTCACCTACCTATCCTGTATCACCTACGTATCATTTATCTATTGCTTAGTATCATCTATCATCTGTGTTTATGTATAAGAAAACTAGTGATGTGATATTTGTCTTTCTGTCTGACTTATTTCAATGCACCCAACAATCACAGTTCCATCCATTTTCCTGCAAATGTTGTCATTTTATTCTTTGCAGTTGATCAGAGTTCCATTCTGAATATGTTCCATGATGTCTTTTCAGTTCATTGGTTACTGATGAACATTTAGGCTGGTCCACTCCTTAGTTATTGTAACTAGAGCAGCGATAAGCATGATGTGCAAATATCTCTGTGGTACGTTGACTTAGATTCCTCTAGGTATAGTTGGTTCTGTGGTAGTTCTGGATTTACATTTCTGAGGAATTCCACAGTTTTCTACAGTGGCTGCACCAGTTTATGTTCTTCTTTAAATTTTTTAATTTATTAATATTTTTATCTTATGTATATGAGTGCATGGATGTAAATGTCCCATGTCATTCAATGCCCACAGAAGTCAGATGATGGCATCAGGTCCTCTGGAACTGGAGATACAGATGGTTGTTAGTCACCCTGCGGGTGCTGGGAACTGAGAGCACACAGTGCTCTTAGCCACTGAGCCATCTCTTCAGCCCCATGTATGTATCTTGAAGGATTTTATGTGTGTTTTCCACTCGCAGTTTCAAACTCTCAGGTCTTACATTAAGGTTTTTGATCCATTTGAAGTGATTTTTGTGAAAAGTTAGATACACAGCTCAAGTTTGATTCTTCTACATGTGGACATCTGGGTTCCCTAACACCATTTGCTAAAGTAGCTGCCTTTTCTCCAATGTATATTTTTTACAGGTCTACTATTCTGTTCCATTGACTTATGTATCATTTTTTGGTATTAGTTCCATGCCATCTGAAAAATTAGAAGGTTTAATAATATAATTTGATATCAGGTGTGCAGAACAAGGCTATTCCACCTCATATACTGAGCAGAGACTCAGAGTACCAAAAGCAAAGCAGTTTATTTTCTAATCTTGAAAGGTCAGGCAGCTACCTACACAAATGGCTGTTATGCCAGTTGAGTGCAGAAAACAGTTTTTAGAAACTGTTGGAAATTCTATCCTAATATAGAGCCAAAATGTTTTAATTATTTTTCTATGAAATGCCAGTCAGTAGCTTAAATAGCAGTTTTTAGATAAGACGTTTGATCACAATAAAATCTAAAGATACATTAATTGTAAACATGCTAAGGAAAGATGGCTGCGAGGTATTAAAAGTATTCTCTCTCTCCCTCTCTTTTTTGAGACAGTGTCTCACTAGGTAGTCTTTTCTGGTGTGGAACTTGCTATATGTAGACCAGGCTGGCCTTGAACTCAGAGAGATCCTCCTTTTTCTACTTCCTGAGTGCCGAGATTAAAAGTGTGTGCCAGGACAGTCAGCTAATAGACTTTGTTTTCCACAACTCAACCATTATGTTTCAATAAAAGCAGAAAAGTTTGTACATATAGAAAAACCCTGCAGTACATAACACACAGCAGTCTGGAATCTGAGCTGTGGGGTGTTTCAGACAACATCTGCTGTCACTGAGTGACGTGGTGCCCTGTGCAGTGAAAAGCACACGTGCCTCTGTTCAGAACCAATGCTGCAGTGAAGTCATGTGACCCAGCACGGGCGGCCACTGCCAGAAACTCCTTGGACCAGCACACATTTGATTTTTAATTTTTGATCATTGCATATTCAGAAACATTTTACAGTTAAATTTTTTATGGCCTCTACATTTATACAACCACTTGCGGGGATATGACCCAGATGGTCTACACACCAATAAGGGAATTTCTCACAAAAGAAAATCAAGGAAGAAAAGTTCATTCACAAAACTTCAATGAAAGTAAAACACTTAGAAATTAACCTAATCAAGGAAAAGAAAGACCTCTAACAATAGAAAGTTTAAGACAGTGAAGAAACCGAAGACACAGTGTAAGATCTTACATACTAATGGGATGGCAGAATTAATGTTTTTAAATCCTATACCCTAAAACAATCTGAAATTAAACAAAATCCTCATCAAAATTCCAATAACATATTCTAGAGCACTAGAAAATCCTAAAATCCGTATGGAAAGTACAAAAGACTCCAAACAGTCAAAGCAAACATAAACAGAAAAGTGAGTTCTTTATTCATTGCCCTGTTGATGAACATCTAGGCTGATTCCATACTGGACCCTATGGGTAGTGCATTAATGACCATGGAGAGATTGCTGTGGTCTTCCACACTGGTTGTCTTGTTGAGCTATTGTGGGTAGGTGGTAGTCTCTTCCGGGGATTTTATTTGACTAAATAGCTTATATGTGTAGCTCTACCCCATCAGGCTCTCCAGGATATCTAGCACAGGGCTGCCCTTGTAAACAAAATCAACATAAAATTAAAACACAAACCTCAGGTTTTCTCGGATGAGACTTATTCATTCAAGTGCACTGCTTGTCACTTTGTAGAGCAGCAATGATTCTCAAACCCTCATGACTATGGGAGAACTGGATAGAATACGGGTTCCTGAGTGCATCTTCAAGGATATGAATGCATTAGTCTGTGGGCTTACCAAGACAGATATATTTTATTGAAGCCCAGGCAATTCCAAAGCAGACAGTTGCAGAACATGGCTGAGAATAATATCTTACCATAAACAAAAAGTTATACTTATTCTTCAGCAATTTTCTCAGAAAGGGCGTTTAGTCCTTTGAATACAACATACATAATATAGGACCAAGGAGAAACCACAGGGTGGGCACATGTGACCCAGATTTCTTTCCTAAAAGCACTGGCACATAGAGAATCAGTTCATTTCCTTGAAAATTAATTCCCGAATTAGATGCCTTTTGTTGCTGAGCTAAAACACCACCTGGCCAAAATCCACTAATGGAATAAAGAGTTTACTTTGGCTTATGGCTCCAGAGGAGAGTCCATAATTGAAGAGGCATGTGGGCAAGAGGCAGACAGGGAGGCAGGGGCAGGAAGCTAAGAGATCACATTATCATTAGGCAGGAAGCAAAAGGAGTGAGGTGGAGTGGGGTGAGGCTGTGAGCTCTCCAAGCCCACCCCCAGGGATGCACTTCCTCGAGCAAGGCTGTGCCTCTTTATTTCATTTTTATTTTTTGGTCTTTTTGAGACAGGGTTTCCCTTTAGTCCCAGCTGGCCTGGAACTAAGTAGACTAGGCTGGCCTTGAACTCACAGAGATCCGCCTGCTTTGCCTCCCAAGTGCTGGGATTAAAGGTGGGCACCGCCATGCCTGGCCCAAGGTTATACCTCTTAAAGTTTCCATAACCTCCTTAAACAGTGCCATTGACCAGGGGTCATGTGTTCTAATATGTGACCCATGGGGGACACTTCCCACTTAAATCACCACACCCCCTCCTAACAATATTGGGTTCAGCATTGCATTAATTGCAGCACACGGCACCACAGGTGAAGCTGTGTGTCCTTTGCTGCTGTCAGTGCATGTCCCTATTACCTGCTCAGCTGAACTTGATCATAATGCACAAATTTAGGACATGGCCACATTTTATTTTCTTGGTAGTTATGTTCCATGAAGCTGCTGTGGATACGGAGTAGGTGAATAACCAACCATTGCTCCTGGGAGAAATAATTAGCTTCCCATGAATCTTTTGTCATGCCTTTTTGTTTTGTTTCATTTTGTTTTTGTTTTCTGGAGGCAGTCAGCTGGCCTGGAACTTGCTATGTGGACCAGGCTGTTCTTGAACTCACAGAGATCCTCCTGCCTTTGCCTCCTGAGCGCTGAGATTAAAGAGGTGCACTGTTGGGCCCAGCCAGTCAGTACAGAAGTCATTTCATCTGTTTAAAGAGATCTTACCCAATATACATTATTAATTCCTTATCACAGACTATGGCCAACAACCCTAGAGATCACGTCTTTATTCACCTTACTTAACAAGTGTATTTTTGCTGTCACATACATCACAGTGGTCTTGTCTCTAGCACTTCACCACTCTGCTTGGAGTCAATTTAGGTGGAAAAGCTATTAACAAAAAAATAAGATTTATGGAAGATGTGTCAGAAAGGCAGCAAGCAACAAAGCCAGCTGTTTATAACATGGTCTGGAGGAAGATGACGGAACATCACCTTATTTGACACCCAGTGGGTGTGTGAATATCAGCAACTCAGTTTTTTGGCCTTGTGTCCAAATAACCATGAAATCTTTATGAGTATTGATTTGGGGCTTACAAATTTCACCAGAGTGGGCAAATTCACAAATAAAAAAAAATCTCATGAGTTCAAGGCCAGCCTGGTCTACAGAGTGAGTTCTAGGACAGCTGGGGCTACAGGGAGACCCTGTCTTGAAAAGATAAAAAAAAAATCTCATGAATAATGAAGATCAACTGTGCAATGCCCGATATCTCAGACCTCTCCAAAGGCACAGACTGCAACCAACACTGTGGACAGTGTCCTTAAATTGGTAACAACAGGCTTGAGCTTGCCTGTGACCTATGAAAGCAAGTCAGCATCAACAACCCTCTGTTCCCGGGTCCTCAAGGGTGGTATGTTCTACTCTGGCTGTTCTAGCATAGTCTGGGGATGCACACATTGAAAAATAGAAAGCTGAGTAAACATGATTTAGAGACTCTTCTGCTGACATTTTTTTTAAATTTCTAGAGTCAAGTTTAAGGTCCAAAGCTAATTGCATCTAGACCTTCATAATTTCCTATCCTCATCTCCAACTGAATCACTTCATTTAGAATAAGTTGCACTCGGGGACTCTCCCCTAAAGGAATGTCCAGTCTGATTAGAGAGAGAATATGTTCAATCAATTCCTCTAAGGTTAAAGATTCCTACCAATTAGAGCTACAGATATAGGGTGGAGCCTGGCCTAGGGAAGGGTGTCTAGACTGGGCCCTTGAATCCTGGCTTCAGTATTTGTCAGAATTCTTTAACAGCTGTATATTTTGGCTTCCTCATATATAAAATTGGGATAACAACACACATACCATATGGTTTATTTAAGACTAAATCAATTATTGAGTATTTCCATCTATTCACTCTAGATCAGCTGTTCCTAGGACACAAGATCTAGGGAGACTGAAGTTGTACATGTTGCTTAATTTATTGTATTAAAGTTTATTGAATTTTGATTTATTAATAGATTTATTTAGTGTGTGTATACATGTGTGTGGGTGTGCACATGTCAGGGGACAGTTGTCAGAAGACAACTTTGCAGAAGTTGACTCTTTCCTTCTACTTCCTGGATCCTGGGAGGGTCTAACAGGTTGTCAGGTGTGGCAACGGGTGTCATTACCCTCTAACCTATGTCGCCAGCCCAGGTTTAATGGCTTATAAGTCAAATGGCAATCTTGATAAAATGCAGATTTTGAGTCTGTTGATCATATGTGAAATACCAGATTCTGTACTCATGGCTGTCTCCCAGGAAGTGGCAGGGTACAAGGATTCTCAACTTCATTTTGAAGAGCAGGGTACTGCAACACTGGTCCTAATTTGGATGCACATTAGAGTAATCTGCAAAAATATAGAGATGTCTGAAGTTATTCCCAACCACCTGAATGAGAATTCAATAGCACATACCCTGGAAATTGATGACCAACTATGGTGGTTTGAATGAAAGTGTTCCCCTATAGGCTTTAAGTATTCAGACTTTTTTTTTTTTTTGGTCTTTTCGAGACAGGGTCTCCCTGTAGCCCCAGCTGTCCTGGAACTCATTCTGTAGACCAGGCTGGCCTTGAACTCACAAAGATCCGTCTGCCTCTGCCTCCCAAGTGCTAGGATTAAAGGCGTGCGCCACCATGCCCGGCTGTATTCAGACATTTTTGTCTCCAGTTGGTGGCACTGTTCTTGAAGGTCTTAGAAGGTGTGGCTGTGCTGGAGGAAGTACGTCACTGGGGGCAGGCTTAGTGAGTTTAACAAGCCTTGCAGTCTCCAGTCTCTCTCTCTCTCTCTCTCTCTCTCTCTCTCTCTCTCTCTCTCTCTCTCTCTCTCCTTCCTGTGCTCATTGTGAGTTGTGACCCTTGGCTTCCTGCTCCAGCCCCAGCCACCATGCTTACCACCACAATGGACTCTGATTCCCTGGAACCGTCAATCGTAAGCTCAAATAAACTCTTCCTTTTATAAGTTCCCTTGCTTGTGGTGGTTTTATCACAGCAACAGAAAAGTGACTAATACATCAACCCACCAGTTTTGGATCTCAAAGGTCTCTGTGTTAAAGTACTAGTCCTCAGCTTGGGACCATCGGGAGGTGATAGGATCTTTAAAGAGGTGGCATGGAGGGGAGGGGTCTTTGGGTTCCTGAGGACATGTCCTTGCAGGAGGTAGTGAAACCTGCCCATTCTTTCATTATTCCACTTATTCCAGGAGAACATTTTCATTCCACCACACGGTGACCACCATGATGTGCCATCATAAGCTCAAAGCTGTAATGGTCTAAACCCTTCAAACCTGTGAGTCAAATAAACCTTTCTTCTTCCTAAATTGATTGCCTTGGGCATTTTTTTAAAGCTAACTAATTCAACTTACACATAACCATAGTTAGGAATTAGAGTTATAGAAGACTGTACAGGACAGGTGTGTCATTAGTAAACGTTCCCAGAAACTGTGCATTGGCTTTCATTAATAACCCCAACTGGAAGATCACATCTCAAAATGGAAGATGACAATTTGTGGGCTGAGATGAACTAAATAAAGTTTTGTATTATAGGATCTGTCATGGGCTTATTGGGCAGTCATAGAAATATGACCTTACCTGGAACTTATTGATTTAATTACTGCTGAAGAAGACCAGGTTTGACCCTTTCCCCAAACAGATGCATGGATTGATAGATTTCATTTGTTGAAGAAAATAACAAGGTCAGCTTCTGTGGTGGTTTGAATGAGAAGGGTTCCCCATAGCTCATGTGTTTGAACACTCAATGTCCAGTTGGTGGCGCTGTCTGGGGAGGTAATGGAACCTTTAGAGGTGCAGTCTGGCTGGAGGAAGTGTGTCAATGGGGGTGCACCTTGAGTGTGTATAGCCTTGCCTCACTTTTCGTTCTGTTTCTCTGTTTAATGTGTCATCCATTTCCATGCTCCTGCTACCATGGTCACCGCCATCATCACTTCTCAGCCATTATGGACTCCATCCTTTTGGAACTGTAAGATGAACTAAAGCTTTCTTTCTTAAGTTGTTTTTGTTATGGCTTAATTTTTTTTTTTTTATGTGTATGAGTGTATTGCCTACGCACACATAAATGCGCTCGTGTCATGCAATGTCTGCAGAGGTCAGAAGAGGGCACTGAAAACTGGAACTGGATTTATGGATGGTTGTTAGCCACCATGTGGGTGCTGGGGACTGAACCCCCGGTCCTCTGCAACGGAGCAGTCAGTGCTCTTAACCACTGAGCATCTCTCCAACCTCTTCTCAGGGTACTTGATCACAGAAAATCAATTAATATAGCCCCTAAAGCAAAAATTCCTTGAATTAAAGGTGGCTTGTGTTTCATATATGATGATGGTTTCATTAAGTGGTAATTTGCAGCTTCATATTTCCAAGTGGTTCCAGTCAGTGTCTTAAATCCACATAAAAGGTCCAGAAGGCAGAGCTCTCTTTGCATTTAATTTTGCAGATGAGGCTCAGAGATAGAAATTGACTGTGGGAGAACTGGACCTTCAGGCTCTCTTGACCATAAACCCTCTTCAGGAAATCTGCCCCCATGGCACAGATGACAGGGTCACCAAATGTGGTCCAATCTGTATAACCTGTGTGTGTGTGTGTGTGTGTGTGTGTGTGTGTGTGTACTTATGCACATGTTGGGGAAGGGGTTGGAGAGATGGCTCAGTATTTAAGAATGCTTCCATCTCTTGCAGAGGACCCAGGTTCAGTTCCCAGAACCCACATGGCAGTCCTAGTGCCCTCTTCTGTTCTCTCTGGTACACATACACATATATATTCAGGTGAAACATTTGTTCATGTAAAACATATATATATATATATATATATATATATATATATATATATATATATATACCTTGGTGGGGCATTGTGCCCTAATATTTTATTCTGTCCAATATATATTATATATAAAACCAGTAATAAGCCTATTATTTTTGGGGGGGTCTTTTTTTGAGACAGGGTCTCCCTATAGTCCCAGCTGTCCTGGAACTCACTGTGAAGACCAGGCTGGCCTTGAACTCACAGCGATCTGCCAGTTTCTGCCTCCCAAGTTCTAGGATTAAAGGTGTGCACCACCACCACACCTGGCTTACCTTTTTTTTTGTGGGGGGGCATATTATTTCTTTAGAGCTGGTTTGAATGTTGAACATAGAAAATCAAAAGGGAAACAATTGTTAGAGTCTATCGTGGAGAACTAGTTCCCAGTAGAATATTAGCAAGAAGTCTTATGAGAAAAACGACTCTGAAGAATTCACGTGCAGCCGAGGCAGTGCAGAGAGAGCTCTAGAGGGCAAGAACGGGAAGAAATAGATAAAGTCAAGACTTGCAGTACAGAGCCAGGAATAGGAATTGCGGTGTAGCTTGACCTTGGCTGGGCCTGGTAGTGCATACCTATCCCCTCAGCACGAAGAGGCTGAGATAGGAGGATGGCAAATTTGAGGCCAGCCAGGACTACAGAATGAGACTGTGGTCAAACTGTACTGCATAGGGAGACCATAGGACGAAAAGGTAGTCTTATGCAATCCATTTAGCTTGGGCAATGCGCTATTTTAAGTGGAATTTGGAAGATAGATGTGGAACAATAACCATTTTTTCTTTTGGCTCAGAAAACTCGGGCTTTGCATGACTGCTGTGCCTCTCCAGCTCGTTTCCTGAGGCGTCCTGGCTTAGCTGGGAGCTGCTAGCCAGCATCTTGCGCCTTATTCCACGTCCTGCTGGACCCCCCTGCCACGTCTCTGACTCATCTGAGTGTTGGTTTAACTCCAGGTGGTAGCTGTCCAGCTTCCTCCTCAGTATCCTTAGAGTGCGTGACTCAGAGCAGGAGAGAGAACCATGCAAGTTCAGATCAGCCCTGGGCTTCCTGTTCATCCCTCCAAAGCACATTCTTCCTGTAATAAAAATATGCACGGCACAAAACCTGTCTTTAACAATTCCAAGTGTACAGCTGGTGGTGTTGTGCAACGTCGCCATCATCCCTGTTGAGAAGTTCATCTTTCCATTCTGAATTTCATATCCATTTGAGATGGTTACTTTGCATTGTCAGCTTGATTGCATTAAGAAACACGTAGGCGTCAATGAGACTGACCTTTGGTTGTGTCTATTGAGAGTGTTTCCAGAAGATCTCAGTGTGGCTACATCCCATAGGCTGGGGTTCCAGATTGATTGAAGAAAAGGAAAATCGAAAGCCCAGGCTCTGGCTTTCCCCTGTCCCTGGCTCCTGGTTGGTGATCCTGCCAGCCACCACGCTTTTGCCGCCAAGACGGACTGAGTTCTTCTAGACTGTAAACCCTAATGAGCACTTGCTGCTGTCAGGTGTGTAGTAACAGTGATGAGAAAAGTAGCTCATTACCAGTAAACAATCATTCTACACTCGCTCTTCTCTCTGACTCCTGGCAGCCACTGTTCTACTTTCTGCCTTACAGAATCTGATTACTCCAGTGCCCGCTCCCGCCCCACAAAAGTGCAATTGTACAATATTTGCCCTTTTGCATCCACCTTAATTCATTTATCATAGGATCTTCAAGCTTGTCTTTTGGGGAAGAGTTCACCAGCATTTACTTTTAAAGGCTGAATGATAATTTAAATCTATAGCACATTTTGTGAGTTCACTGATGAATTGATGGATTCATCAATTTGGGTTGCTTGCCCCTTTCAGTTATTATGAATCATGCCACCATAGGCATCAATAGACAAGAAACACTTCATGGAGATCAGTTATCATGAATCATGCCATCATAGGCATCAATAGACAAGAAACACTTCATGGAGACCCTGGCTTCTATTCTTTTCATTCTAGACAAAGAATTTGAAATATGGGTCAAATGGTCCTTTTGTGTTCAGATTTTGGAGGGCCTCCCATGTTGCTCTTCCTGGCTGCCATGCCATTTTAGATTCTCAGCAGCGCTGATGAAGTTCTTCTTTTCCTATTCACCAAGTTAGTTTTTGTTCTATTAAGTCTTGCTGCTGTTAATGGTCATCGTAATGGTGGAAAGATGGTCTCTTGGTGTGTTTCAGGTTCACTTTTCTCCAATTATTAGTGATGTTGAGCTCCATTTTTATATTTCCATGGGAGAATGCCTTTTAAAGACGCTTTCCCATCTTTTAATTGTGCAGTGGTTGTTGCTCAGTTGTAGGAGTTCTTACCTATCATGGATTGCTTCTCCTTTATATCTATTTTCCTTTCCCCGAGAAGCTTCAATTTCTGGCACTACATAGAAACAGTAGTTCTGAAAGATTTCTCAAGCAGTCCCCAGCTGTGTAGCATCAATCCCCCATTACAAATCCCTTATTTTAATAGTCTCCTAGGATATCCGCTTTTATTGTACTCTGACTAATATAGTTATTCTCCACACTATATAAAGCCTCCATTAGCACAGCGAATGCCACAACTATGTTTCATATCACCCACACTTAGTGACTTTTGGGGGTAAGACTTCTGGCAGTTTCCAGAGACAGGGTGTGAACACAGCAGTAATGCTTATCTGTGACTTTGAGTTTATATCACACAAAATTATTGAAAACTTCTTACTGATGTTCCTGGTAGTGTACTTTCTACAAAGACCAATACTTGGAAATTCATATTCTAATCATAGAGATGGTTGGAGGTGTGTGAGAAAGGATAGGGGGTCAGGCTGAAGCCTGAAATAACTGGTTTATTGGTTGTCTTTTTGCAGGGTTTACAATATAATCTGTAGTGTCCTGTTACTAGAATTAAATGTGAGCTCTATAATTTGCTAACCATAAGATCATAAATGTTTTCATTTTTTAAATTTATTTTTTATTTTATGTGCATGACTGTATTGCCTGCATGTATGTAAGTGCACTTGTGTTGTGCAGCATCTATGGAAGACAAAAGAGGGGACTGGATCCCCTGGAACTGGAGTTAGGGATGGTTGTTAGCTTCCATGTGGGTGCTGAGGTTCAAACCCAGGTCTTCTGCAAGAGCAGCCAGTGCTCTTAATCACTGAGCCATCTCTCCAGCCCCAAAATAATTTATGTAAATGCTCTGTGACTCAGTTTGTTTGTCCAGTAACTGGAGAAAGCACAAATGTTTGCTTCGTCGTGTTCCTATGAAGATTAAATGAAATAACATGAGCATACAAGTTTGTGATAGAGGCTTCCCCATGGAGTGCTCTGTAAAATTTAGTCATAATTATTTCCTTGTGTTTTGGAGATGATTTGAGCTTTTTTCCCCCTTGGAAGAGAGTGAAGACTAGTGTGAAAGTTGAAATGTAAGGGGACAAATCAAGTACCTGGGTAACTAAGTCAGCTTCAAAGAAAGAGAATTCAAGGATGTGTTGGGTAAAGAAAGTTTCCAGCCGTAATAGAAAGTAAAGCATGCTGTGTGTGTGTGTGTGTGTGTGTGTGTGTGTGTGTTTGTGCATGTACATGTGTCTGTGTGTGTATTTGTAGGTGTTTGTATGTGTATCTGTGTGTTTTTCCGGTGTATGTATATGTGTGTATATAAATATGTATGAGTGTGTATATGTGTATTTTGGGAATGTGTGTTGTGTTTGTGTGTTGTGTCTCTCTGTGTGTTTTTGTGCATGTCTGTGTGTATATATGTGTGTTTCAGATATGTCTGTATGTGTGTGTATCTGTGTGTTTCTGTGTATGTGTATTTGTGTATGTATGTGCTATGTGTGTGCCTGTATGTTGTATGCATGTTTGTGTATTTGTTACATATTGCATGTATATGTATGCGTGTTTCAGGTGAGTCTCTGTGTATGTGTATGTGTGCATCTCTGTGTATGTATGTGTTATGTGGGTGTCTGTATGTTCGTGTGTTACTTGTGTGTGTGTGTGTGTGTGTATTTTAGGGGTGTGAACAGGACATCTGTGTCTGAAAGGTCAGGGACATGATCAGCTTTGGTTTGGAGATAACTGTGCTGGGGGGGGGGGACGAACACCGGCCTCAGACGAGAGCTAGTTGGAAACGGAAGGCGGCCTGTGGAAGCTGTGAGCCCCCTCTGCCTTCAGTGGAGCTCGGTGGCAGGCATGGTCTGCTCTGTAGAATCAGAGGCAATGCAGGCTGCTCCTAGTGAGGGAAATTCTGAGTAGACGACGGAAACCCCTACATTGACAGGGCATGGGAAGGAACGAATACCAACTACTTATACTTGAGGTAAAGTAATTCATCTTTCTTACACATTCATGTGCTATATATTTGTATTCTCAATTTTCCAGATGAGAGAACCGAGCCTCAGAGAAGGAAATGTAGCAGTCACAGGGCTGCTTGGCTGGCTGCTGACCCAAACCCAGTTCGAACTAGATTAGGCAAAATGGGAAATTCGGTGCCAATACCCCAACATGGTGTGGGAGGGGTGATCCTGAACACTGGTTTTCTGTTATGAGAGGACAGCTGGTAGCCATCCTTTTCTGGACTCCTGTTATGAGAGGACAGCTGGTAGACATCCTTTTCCTGACTCCTGTTATGAGAGGACAGCTGGTAGCCATCCTTTTCCTGACTCCTGTTATGAGAGGACAGCTGGTAGACATCCTTTTCCTGACTCCTGTTATGAGAGGACAGCTGGTAGACATCCCTTTCTGGACTCTGTTATGAGAAGACAGCTGGTAGCCATCCTTTTCTGGACTCCTGTTATGAGAGGACAGCTGGTAGACATCCTTTTCTGGACTCCTGTTAGGAGAGGACAGCTGGTAGACATCCTATTCTGGAGTCTGTTATGAGAGGACAGCTGGTAGACATCCTATCCTGGACTCTATTAGAGGACAGCTGGTAGACATCCTTTCCAGACTCCTGTTATGAGAGGACAGCTGGTAGACATCCTTTTCTGGACTCTATTATGAGAGGGCAGCTGGTAGCCATCCTTTTCTGGACTCTGTTATGAGAGGACAGCTGGTAGACATCCTTTACTGGACTCCTGTTATGAGAGGACAGCTGGTAGCCATCCTTTTCTGGAATCCTCTTATGAGATGACAGCTGGTAGACATCCTTTCCTGACTCCTGTTATGAGAGGACAGCTGGTAGACATGCTTTCCTGCACTCTGTTATGAGAGGACAGCTGGTAGCCATCCTTTTCCTGACTCCTGTTATGAGAGGACAGCTGGTAGCCATCCTTTTCTGGACTCCTGTTGTGAGAGGACAGCTGGTAGACATCCTTTTCCCGACTCCTGTTGTGAGAGGGCAGCTGGTAGCCATCCTTTTCTGGACTCTGTTGTGAGAGGACAGCTGGTAGATATCCTTTCCTGACTTCTGTTATGAGAGGACAGCTGGTAGATATCCTTTCCCGACTCCTGTTATGGGAGGACAGCTGGTAGCCATCCTTTTCTGGACTCTGTTGTGAGAGGGCAGCTGGTAGACATCTTTTCCCGACTCCTGTTATGGGAGGACAGCTGGTAGCCATCCTTTCCTGACTCCTGTTGTGAGAGGACAGCTGGTACCCATCCTTTCCTGACTTCTGTTATGAGAGGGCAGCTAGCTGGTAGACATCCTTTTCCCAACTTCTGTTATGAGAGGACAGCTGGTAGACATCCTTTCCTGACTCCTGTTATGGGAGGACAGCTGGTAGGCATCCTTTTCTGGACTCTGTTATTAGAGGACAGCTGGTAGCCATCCTTTTCCTGACTGCTGCTACCTGTGGACTTTTCTGTGTATTCACTTCATTCATGGTGGCTTCTGCTGTTTGCTGGAGACGGGCCTGGAAGATCTGTGTCTCACAGTTCCACTGCTCAAGAAACACAAGGAATAACTCATTAGTTGTTTTCACTCTGGCGTGGGCCCCTGGACACTCCTGGAAACAGGAGGGGCTGACTGCTGGAATGGGCATTCTGGGATTGGCTGCCTCCACCTTAGCAGTAGGTTTGAAAATCTGGTTTGGAAGTGGACAGGGGTGAGGAGTACAGAACCAAGGTTGGTGCTATGGATGACTTGCCCAAAGTCTCACACAGCCTGCAAATGATGGAGCTGGGGGTGGAGCTGGAGCAGTGTCTGTCTTCATTGGCAGAGCTTTGCTAGGACTCTGCTCGCCTACTCTGACTCATGTAGTCAAGGCCCAATCTGTCCATGGAGTTTCTGGACGCTGAGGAAGTGTGAGCTCTGGTACTGGAACTTAAATGCTAGCAGGTGTGTCTCGGCCTGCAGTTCCGCCTTCCTCCCTAGGCTGCCCGTGGTACCTTCCTCAGCCTTCATTTACTTCCCTAGAAATGGAATCCAGATGCTCCTGGAGGCTGACAGATGAATGATGCAACCCAGGATAATTAGTAAATCTTGTTTACAAACAGTAGTGCTCTGGCCTGCGCTTAAGCAGTGTCTCTGGAAACAGTAATCCTGACTTACAGCTGTTGCTGATGTCGAGGTATCAATTTCCTTCTCTTCTCTGCTGATCAGTTTCCTACTGTTGCAGCTTTGTGTGTGTGTGTTTGCAGGGTGGAACTACACCTTGCCAGCTCGTGGGAACATTTGAGTCTGCAGTTTGCTTTTTTAATTTGGGCTCTGTGTTTCTGTCTTCTCGTCAGCATTTTCTAACCTTGGAGGCTTTGCATCCATGTTAGTTATCTGTTACTGGGGGCAACTCAGCTCAAAGCATAGTGTCTCAAACAGCATTGATTATCTCACTGTTTCCCCTGAGCCAGGAATTAAATGTAGCTTAGCTGGGACTCAGGCTCAGCACCCACATTGGAGCTGCCGTCACAGCAAGGCTCAACTTGGGGAGAATTGGCTTTCTCACTTGGCTGTAGGTGAGCCTCAGACCTCTGCTGGACATTGGCTGAGGTCTTACCGCAGGGCTTCTTACGACGTGCAACTGGCTTTCCACAGAACAAATGAGCAAAACCCAAGAGACTTCCTAAGATGGAAGCCATGGAGATTTGGTGACAGGACTTGAAGAATGACATATCACGTTGCTTTTGCCACATTCTGTTCACTAGAAGAGAGTCAACGGGCTTAAGTCAAGGGAAGAAAATTACATAAGGATATTAAGGCAGCAGAGGTAATAGAATTGTTGTTGGTACAACTTCTAACCATGCCTCAACTGATTCTTCGATAGTTTCTGAGAGAGCAAAAACTATATTCATAATTCAAAATTGTCCTTAATTGCAAAAAAATCAACTTCAGAATTTCAGACCTGTCCATGCTCACAGAGGGGAGAGCCGGATGTCTCCCCAGGCTCACCTCCTCCCACCTCGGTTCTTAACAGACAGAAAAGAGTATGTACTATCTAAAGAAACTGGGAGATCATGCTTAAGCTAAGAATCCATTTCCAGGAAGCATTTTCATGAGCTTGTTTTGTTATTGTTTGCTTGTTACTATGTAGCCCAGGTTAGCTTCAAAAGCTCAAACTTAGTAAGAAACCTAAGCTAGTTTTGAAATTGTGATTCTTCCCCCTCAGCCTCCCAAGCGTTGAGATTAGAGGTGTGCAACACCATGCCCAGAAACTTTCAGACTTTTATTTATTTATTTGATTTTTTTAAACAATAGGTAATGAGTAATGAATACAAGCATCCTTTACGTAAAACCAATTTGCAAGCAGCTATGCCCAAACCCACACAGCCCAAGGCTCCCACCATCCAGCTGGAGGGGCTTGTATGTCCAATCAAGTTGATCAAGTAAGTGTCCAGTCTATATTGCTATAGTTTCACCATTCACCCCAATCGCAGCCCTTACATTCTACCATGCCCCCTCTTCCGCAGATTGTTCCCTAGGCTTAGAAAAGGAGCACGAGTGGGCGAGAAGCAAATCAGTCTACTTTCTCTGGAGATGTTGTTTTGGACTCTGATCAGCTCAGGCTGTTTCCCTTCAGAAACTTTTAGACTTTTAGAGAAGTCAGATAATGCTGCCCTCACCTAGTTTAAGTTGCATACAGTTTAAAATAATATTCCGGTAGCTGTGTGACTTTGGTAAGTGGTCTGTCCCTGTTCTGATGGCTTTTTTGTGATAAGACATCGGCTCCACCATAGAACGGTACTGAATAAAACACTCCGTGTCACAATAAAATGGCCACCACCAAGAAACTGATGATCGAACTTGGGTTCTGTCCATCTTTGGGTCCTGTCTCCACACTGAGATACGAAGGAAAGGAGGAGGCATCTCTCCAGTCTGAGGAAAATGTATTCTAAGAACCAGCCTGAAATTCCATGTTAGAAGCACTGAGTTGTTTCCCCAACTCTCCCCTCCCCCCCACAACTGAAGCATCAGATTTTAAAAATAAATGATTTTCAAATCCTATGAAGTTATATTTAATGTCCACATTTTCCCCGCTGAAGTTTTGCATGCCTGTGGGTACTGAGTAAAGAAACTTACTAAATATTTTGAGCAAAATGATTGATGTAAACTAAGTTGCAGCTGAGTTTTCTGGAAAAAATAAGGGGAAAAGATGAGTTTATTTTCTGAGACAATTTTCCCCATTTTATAGAAAACATAGAGGGAAGAGAAACAGCAAGGAAACGAGCTGGGCTATTTTTTTCCTCCTGTCTGGGTCTGAGCACTCACAGTAACACAGACTGGCTAGGCACCTGGATATGGACCTTCAAAGCTGAAGGTGATGATCTGCATTCTAAGCCTAAGGCTCATACACTTCCACTTTTAAATTCCCTATGGTTTGCTTCTTCACGTATATTTGGCTCATTTTCCTGACCACATAGCAGCAGATGTTTAAGGAATAACAATGTCTAGGAAAGCATGCAGACTGTCTGGAGAGTGCAGGAGCCATCACGACATCTCCCTCTATGAGGAAGTTACATGAACCGGGCTGCAGCTGTGATGTTGCTCTGTTTGGGACATGCCACTTTTTGCTGTATAATTGTAGGTTATAATTTAAGCGTAATGAGATCTATATAGGAAAACATTTAAGCTACATTCAAGCTTAGAAGTGCTCGCTGTCAAAGATGACACCAATGCAATTAAAAATTAAGAAAGAAGAGCTTTTAATTCACAGAATTTGAACTCTGAAGTATGTAGTAGAAATAGGTAAAAGGAGAGAGGGATGAATCTTGGAGTGAAAAGGTTTAAGCCTGGCAGGGTGCGGTGATGGGATTGGGGAGACAAGGGTGTGGGGACTGGGACTGACCAAAATGAAGAGCTTTTGAAAAGCTATATGGGAACCTTCTGTGTTACAATCCAAATAAGTAATTCAAAAGAGAAACTGAAGGGAGTTACTCTGCATGGTGGGTAATACTGGGCCTTGAAGCAGTGGGCCATGGAATGAAATTCCTGGCCTGAGGTGTGGGATACTTCTGCAGGAGCTGCTCAGGTGGGCTCCAGACACCCTCCCCAAACAATGCAGGTTCCTCTCAGTGCTCTCCATTACCCACCGAAACTAGAGGGTGTGACCATTTTTCTGAAGACATTGCACACCTTGGTTCAAGGTAGGAAAGGAAGCTGGAACGGAGCTGGGAACTTCCTCTTTGGTGGTTTGAATGAAGAGTGTCCCATAGGCTCAAGCATTTTGTGCTCTTCGGAGGTGCTCTTTCCGAGGGTCATGGAGTCTTTCCAAGGCTTGGCCTTACTGGAGGAAGCATGGCACTGCGGGTGGGCTCATTGCATTTTAAGGTCACTCTTTGTTCTGTGCTTGCAGCTCAAGGTGGGGGAGCCCTCAGCTTTCTTCTCCTGCTGCTAAGTCTCCCCAGAATGGACCCTTATCCCTCTGGAACCATAAGCTCAAAACGAATTCTTCCTTCTAGGAGTTGCCTTGATCATGATGTTTTATCACAACAACTAATTGAAAGTAACTAGTACACTCTCCCTGCAGGCTAGCTTTCAGAGCGTCAGAAGGTGCGATGCAGACTGCCCAGGGAGACCCCACACACCAAAAACCAACCTGCTGGGCAAGATATGCCCGACTGTGTAATAAAGGCACGATTGCTCTGACTGGACTTGACCTCCACTCCAGAGGAAGGAACCCGTGCCTGTTATTGTAAGTTTCCTTAATATGGCTGGTGGGTCATAGGCACAAGTAGGAAATTGACTGCTGTTGCTTAACTAAATTGACATAGTATCAAACTGCCTTCTAAGTGTGTTTATGCCCTAGACAAGTGCTGATCCCAGCCTTCATCATACAAGCCTCTCTCTGCAGTGGATGACCTGGACTGCGGAGACTAATGGGCCCACAAGTTCACCTGTAAACAAGGAATTCACACCACTCCTTCTGGGCTCAGGGCTCATTGTGGAAGGTGGCTGCGGAAGCTGGGGTGAAGGAATTGGGACTGTAGACTTGATAGGATTGCAGTCATAATCCTACCGCATCTGTGGTTATACACAAAGGGTCCTCACAAGACTGGCCCTGTCAGTGATAGTTTGGGCCCTGCCCCCCTCACTACTGAATGATTGGTGACTGATACATTCTCAGAGACGGAGAGTCATCTTCAGTTGTTTAGCCACTGTTGAGCCCACTGCTTCCAAACCATAGCCTCCAAATCATGGTTACACAGACCATTCTGGTTAAAGTCAGTGGGTCAACACTTGCAAGTGTACAGTTGGTCTCTGGAATGCCAGAGAGTGTTATCAAAGGCTACTAAATCAGTAAAACAAATATTGGTCTCCTTGAGTCAAGCAAGACTCCTCCGTCAGCATCACCTGCCTGGAAATACTGTGCAGCAGTGGCAGCCATATGTCTGTATGTCCCAAATCCAATTGGCTATTAGCTCTCTCCTTGGAGGAATAATTCATGGCTGATGCCAAAAGCTTATGTCCTCTAGTGGTTAGGAGATGTTATAAGCCACAGTAAGACCTTGCAGCTTTTACAGAAAAGCTATAGTTCATAGATTAGCATACCATCCAAACATCTGTGTCTATACCAACTTAACCTACCATAATAATTAGTACTGTTTAAATGCCTGTATATCTTGTGCTTTATTACTAGGAGTAAAAGGTTATTCCTGGATAAACTGCCAACCCATGAAAGGAAACAGCCTGAACTGATCAGAGTCCAAAATGACATCTCCAGAGAAAGAAGACTGTTTTGCTTCTCGTCCACCTGTGCCCCTTTTCTAAGCTTAGGGAACAATCCGTGGAAGAGGGGTCATGGTAGAATATAAGGGCTGCAATTGGGGTGAATGGTGAAACTACAGCAATATAGACTGGATGCTTATTTGATCAACATGCTTGTACATACAAGCCCCTCCAGCTGGACAATGGGGGCCTTGGGCTGTATATGTTTGGGCATAGCTGCTTGCAAATTGGTTTTACATGAAGGATGCTTGTATTCATTATTTATTAATTATTATTAAAAAATGAATGAAAAAGAGAAAAAAAATCAGTGGGTCAGAAACACAATAAATAGACAGGAGTGTGAGAAAGAGATCTCCAGGGAAGAGAGGGGGCGGCAGCAGGGGAGCAAGGAGATGGGAGATGGGGTGCACATGGTCAGTATGCAGTGTGCCATGTGAGAAAGGAGCCAAGCACACATTAAATCAACTTAAAAACCACAAAAGATGTGTTATCAGTACACACTGATATTTGTATTAGGAATGTGCTCTTCTGAAAACAGAAGAAAATCTCTGAAATAATGGCTTAAACAAATAGGTTTCTTTTTGCCATAAAACCTTCAGGATTCAGTGAGACAATGCTGCCACCAGGGACTTGGGTTCAGGCCAGGGTTCACTTCAGGAGACAGAAAACAAGATGTGCTGTAGAGAACATCAGGGTTCTGAGGTGATGGGCACACAAACTATGCATTTATCAAAGCATCACACTGAGCCTCACAACTGTCAATCAAAAGATAATAACCAAGGGAAAGGCGATTGCTACCAGATTCTCAAATATATTCTCCTGGTCATAACCAGATCACATGGTTGTCCAGAGCTGTAAGAATGGCAGAGGCTGAGAATTTAGCAGTGATTATCCCATGATTATCAGGATGGGATATTTAGTAGGTAATTAAAGAGATCTGAGTCTTCCGCTTTTAGTGAATAATCTCTCATCTATATGTAGCTATACATGGCATATGCAAAAATATTTCTCTAACATGAATGTGTCTCTGTTTCCTGATTATGATTAAGAATGTAGGCTTTGAGTCTATAAAGAGGAAAGTCTGCTCATGGTTAACAAAAGGAAGCCTGGTCTAGAAATACCTGATTTTGTTCTCGAGTGGATAGAACTGGTAAATGAAAAGCTGGAAGGATCAAGGGGTTCCCACCCTCCCCCCCAAAAAAACCCTGAGAGATCCCTGAGGACCAGATCCTCAACTGACTTTGAGAAAACAAAAACCTTGGTTAATCTGGGCTAGCTGTGTGGCCTTAAGCATCCAAAAGGAAAGTATAACCAGATATAAATAATCAGTAAGACTAGAGAAACTGTACTGCAGACACAGAACTTGAGATCTTAGTAAAGAGACAAAAAGAAAAAAGAGAGAGTACTGTTGTTTGGCCTGTCTTCAATTCTTACTGGCAAGTGCATCTACCCTGTGGCTGCCACCACTTTTGGCACTCCTCAAAGACATGAGACACAGCTTTGTAACCTTCCAATATGGACTGAGGACTCATGTCTCTCCAAGATTCCTCCAAACCTTCAATGCCAGATGGGGACTACTGAGATACCCAGCTTGTGGACTAAACAGCTAAGGGGATGTCAGCCTCATCAGAATACAGACTGCCATTGTTGGACTACCTGGGCTGTATGATGGAGGCCAGTGCAGGGGGATTGAGACAGGATGTGTGCTTACTGGACTTCATTTGGGGGACCATGGGAGGGAAAGACCCCAATGTGGAGCAAAAGAGCAGGATTGATAGTTGTTTGGGATTGCTAAGGAGGAACTTTTGAGCACTTCCTTAAGGAAAACATGACATCTTTTAGAAAAAAAAATCCTACATTTCAAGTGATATGTGTATGTATGTATATATATTTATGTATATATAGCTATGTATATATACTATGTATATATACTGTAGCAATACAAGCTGTAGAGAACCACAACAAAAGAACTGAAAAAAAAAACTCTGGAAAGACTCAGAAAAAGATGCAGGACATGTATGGCAGAGTGCAGGGACTCAGGTGGGGTGGGGGGGCATGGAATGGGAAGTGATTCTAGATTCGATTGAGAAATGATGTATGAGCTATGGAAAAAGTTTAATAATAAAAAAATATAAAAAATGATGATGATAAGCACAAAAAAGTTAAAAAAAAAAAGAATATAGGCTTTGGTATCTGATTGAACTGAAATTTGACTCCTAACCCCAGTTTTCCATTACTACATGTGAGACCTTCAGGGAAGTGACATCACCCCTTTAAGTCTCATACTCCTAAGGCTTACAATAGTACTTATTTTATGGAGGGATTTTTTTTTTATTTTTATTGATGCTTTGTGCATTTCGTACAACATTTTCCAATTCAGATCAGGCATATTTCCCTTTCCCTTCCCCTCCACCCCCACCCCATCCCAGATCATGTATTCTGCCATAACTGTCCTGCATCTTTCAGGTTTTTTTTTTTTTTTCATTTTTTAGCTATAAGTGATAATCCATGAGTACAAGCATCCTTCGTGCAAAACCAATCTGCAGACTGTTGTGCCCAAACCCCCACAGTCCCACCATCCAGTGGGGGGTGACAGGTTGTTTGTTCAATCAAGTTGATCAAATGAGTGTCCAGACTACATCGCTGTAGTTTCACCATTCATCCCAATCGCAGCCGGAGTTTTCTATAATGAAGACAGAAAGCATGGTACTCTTTCATTGTAAGTGCTGGTCTTGTTATTGTTTTAGCCTCCAGGTTTTTGGAACTGATAAGCACTTGAAAAGTTCGGCAGGAGGCTGCACAGGGACCTGCCTGCTTTCCCTGGGATATTTAGAGGCGTGGTTTGTTGCAGGAACTTTAAGAAGTGGTACGTCCATATCCAACAGAGAAACCGTGAATATTATCTATTTCTCCTCACAGTTTGCATGCATAAAGTAGTGCACCCCAAATGACAGACAATACAGAAAGGGCATTTGTGTGCAGTGTGTGGAAATGCAGGCTGTACAGTGGAAGAGACAGTTTGCACAAGGAAATCTACGAATTATGGCTCATTAGCTTATGTTTCCAGCACCCTGGGTTTATGTAGGGTTGAAGGGTATCAGATGGTGCTGGGGATTGAACCCAGAGACTTGTGCAGGCTGGGCAATATTTCTACCATGGAGCCAGTTCCCTGTCAATAGGTCTGAAAGGTTAGTTGTGCTCACTTCTATGTTGAGCCTGTGATAGACATCGACAGACCTACCTGGCTGCCTCCATGCCTAAAGCCTACCTCTGTGAAGACACAGGCTGAATCTCCCAAGGTCCTTGAAGTAGGTGCTCCAGATGACCTTCCTTATGTTTGTGATCTGCTCTTTGACATCTATTGACCCTGCCACTTGTCAGTTGTAGTGTTTTGCTTGATGACAGAGCATTTCGTAGTCATTTAGAAGACTTGAGTGTTATTCTTGATTTCAGTTGCTTTCTGTATGACCTATACCTGTGCATCTCTCAGCTCTGAAGTAAAGTCAATCTCATCTTGGTATCTTGAACAAATATTCCATCCAGGATAGATTACAATATTTCCATAGATGCCATAATTTGAAGACATAGGGACTATGAACTTGGTAGCAGGTCTGAATTTTCTGCAGCTGTATCAGAATCCCCACAGCTAAGTACATATATATATATATATATATATATAGTAATTATTGTTAAGAATAAATAGATAATGCATCGTGAAGCTATGGTCAGCCTTACCTTCAAGACACCGCTATTGAGCTTCCTGACCAAAGCTGGGATGGAGCAAAGATTGATGTCTAGGTCACAACTGTCTAATAGGTTTGGAACCATATAGACATGTCTATATTGGATATTTGTGTGTGTGTGGAAAGGGATCTCTCTCTTCATTGCTGTGCCTTGGTTACTGCCTCCCTCAAAGGGTTCGATCTATTTAACACACACATAATCCATAGACACTTTGGATGTTTCAGAACCAAGATGGTGTTTCTGGAATTAAAGACTTGATAACTCTTAGGCTTGTGTTTGGACAAACTCAGCAGCCCAGGGAGAGTGCTGAGTCTTTGTAGACTCCTCCATCACAACAGTAGCACTGACATCATCCTGGAGGCACTGGATCCTGACCAAGAGTCTGCTGTGTTTTTCTCATTTGTATGAGACATTTCTATTCTGTACCCAGAAGGCATTTATCTTGTTTTTATGATATAATTCTGCAAACAGGATTTGATTCTCAGAAAGCCCACAAGGAAACTTTGTCTCTAATTTGGCCCGGGGCTTCCCTCCCAGCCATCACTGTGGTTTGCATTGTAAGAAATATGAATTCTGAAATGATTTTCTTCTTTCATAATTTTTTTGGTCTCACATATTTACTCCTTTTCATTCTTTATACTGCTCCTGATGGATCAAAGCATCGCTAAGTTTCATGATGAATATGAAAGCACCGAGTTCATGTAACAGCTTGAGAAAGCAAGTGAAACTTTTATTCAGTGACATGATGATCAATTTGGAATACATAGAGAATAATCCTGAAGGTAACTGGGTGATAACCTCCAGGCATTATGTTTAGTGGCTGTTCTCATTGCTTACTCTTCATTCCTGCTCTGACATAGATAGTCCCCATCCTTTGTCTTCCTGATGCTTGAGCACACAGGAAGTAAAGAGTAGAGAGAAGGAAAGATGTGCTGGAAAGGAGACTGCCTGAATATCCGTCTGTGGCTCCAACCACTGGAGCCACTTTGACTGCATTTGGAATTGCAGACTTGGTGTGCCCATCTTTCTGGTCAATAGAGGAAAGCCTCAAAGCAAAGGCCAAGTTTTCCAGCATCTGATTAGCTGTTTAGCCCTAAAATAGAGACACCAATTTCATTTGACTAAATCAGGCTAGAGTACCACATACTTTGGGCTCCTGAGAAGTATTTTAATATGAATTAAAGTTGATGACAGGATCCATGTTTAAAGCAGAATATTCTACATAATACAATATGGTTAGACCTACTAAAATATTTATAAACTTGGCTTAAGCCTTAACTAGTATTTTTATATGATTTGGCTGCATCTATTTATGTAGGAGAATTTTAAGGATAAAGGCCTGATAAATTGATGTACTCACAGGGAATAATGAAAATTAATGAGTCTGGCTGAAAAACACATTCTTTAGGTGTTGGGTCTGAAAATTGCACAGAAAAACTCTTAAGCCCAGGATTCAATCTTTAATACAAAATTTATTTATTTATTTATTTTTTATTTTTTATTTATTTATTTTGGTATGTGTATGAATGTACTGTCTGCATGTAGGTCTGTGCACCCGTGTCCTGTAATGCTGCGGAGGTCAGAAGAGGGTCTCGGATTCCCCTGGAACTGGAGTTCTCCTGGAATTGGAGTTACAGACGGTTCTCAGCCGCCATGTGGGTGCTGGGGATCGAACCCGGGTCCTCTGCAAGAGCGGTTGGCGCTCTTAACCACTAGGCTATCTCTCCAGCCCAATAGAAAGTTTACTTAATTTGCTGGCACACCAGAACCCAATTGAGAAAACTGATGCACGTGTGTGTGTGTGTGTGTGTGTGTGTGTGTGTGTGTGTGTGTGAATTGTTGATGCATCAGGGACGCAACCTACTCCACTCAGGGAGGGGTATGACTGTCTGTTACAGAGATATTTTTAAGGACAAAAACCATAAACTAGAGAAATTTGGTGACATTATAGAAACATAGTTGCAAGGCTATAGAAACACAATGCAGGCAGTGGTGACCTTTAAGCTGATTGGTTGTGTTTAGCATGAAGTCCCTTGGAGCAGAATGGGCTCTTTAGGGGGTAGGAAGCACTGCTTTAGGGCTGGGAAAGTTCATCCAGACCTCAGGTAGCTGTGGGAAGTAGGAACTCAGGGTCGGAATGTATTCTTGCCATTAGGGTAGTCATTGGACCTAGGCTTGCTTTAGCTAACTCAATTTTACAGTTAATGCTTTCCTTCTGATTAACTATTTCTGACCTCCCCCTAACACAGGAAAAAAAATCTGTGTTCATTCCTTTATTCACATGTTACTGTACTACCATTTGTTTGAATAAATAAGTATAAATAAAATACAATTTTACGATTTATAATTATTTATTTACTGTTATTTTTGAGACAAGGTCTCTCTGTAGGCTCAGCTGTCCTGGAACTCACTATGTAGACCTGGCTGGCCTTGAACTCACAGAGATCCACCTGCTTCTGCCTCTGCCTCCCAAGTGCTGGGATTAAAGTCATGCACCACCACACCCAGAAATTTCACTTATTTTTAAATAGGGGACACCAAGTGATAAAACTGGAAATCAAGCCAGAAAATCTTAAATTTCCAGGGATATGGCTCAGTGGTTTATAGAAAACTTATATAATTAAAAAATTATTGAATTTTTGTGTATTTTTATGAAGAATGTCATGGGGACTTGGATTGGGATTGCATTGAAATCTATAGATGGCTTCCAGTAGGATGGTCATTTTCACAGTATTAATTCTTCCAATCCATGAGAATGGGAGATTCTTCTGTCTCCTGGTGTTTTCCTCAATTTCTTTCTTCGAAGATTTAAATTTTTCATTGTAGAGATCTGTAATGTCTTTAGTCAAGTTTATTCCTAGACGTTCTTTTGAGGCTATAGTGAATGGGAGGGTTTCCATGTATTCTTTCTTTGACTGCTTGTTTCTGGTGTATAGAGAGACTACTGATGTTTTGTAGACTGATTTTATAACCTTCTGCTCTGCTGAAAGTGTTAATTGTTTCTAGGAATTTTCTGGCGGGATGTTCAGGATCTCTAATGTATAATATCATATCATCTGCAAATAGGCATAATGACCTCTTCTTTAATTTCCTTCTCGTGTCTTATTGTAAGATATGTAAGCACTATACTAAAAAGGAGTGGAGAGAGTGGACAGCCTTTTGTGGTTCCTGATTTTAATGGGAATATTTCTAGTTTTTCTCCATTTAGAATGGTGTTGGCTGTGGGTTTGTTGTATATAGCTTTAATTATGTTGAGGTATGTTCCCTCCAGTCCAGTTCCCCCTAGGACTTTTTTTTTTTTTTTTTTTTTTTTT
>VZQC01013351.1:1090240-1239080 GCA_009823505.1 Rhizomys pruinosus | reverse complement strand
AATTTTTTTTTATTAATTTTATTTATTTCTGTATGTGTATGAATGTACTGTCTGCATGCAAGTCTGTGCACCCGTGTCGTGCAACGCCGCGGAGTTCAGAAGAGGGTCTCGGATTCCCCTGGAACTGGAGTTCTCCTGGAATTGGAGCTTCAGACGGTTCTCGCCCGCCATGTGGGTGCTGGGGATCGAACCCGGGTCCTCTGTAAGAGCGGTCGGCGCTCTTAACCGCTAGGCCATCTCTCCAGCCCGGGTTTTCATCTTAATATCCTTCATCACTCTCCACTGACCTAAGTTAGAACTGAGTGAATCCTGACAAGGGGGTCATGTGTTTGCTGAAGTTTGAAGCCCTTAGTGGGTATTTTAATAAGATTTCCATGGAGAAAAAAAAAAAAGATTTCCATGGAGACAGTGAGGAACAAAGGCCTATCCCTGAATTACAATGGTTTAAGTCACAGGAGAAAGTTAATCAAGGACTTCACTTCTCTCACATAGACTTCTCTGTGTCTACGTAGGATACACTGTGCAAGCTTTTGGAATTGCACAGGTTTCTTGTCTGGAAAGTGTGGTGGATTCTTTTTGTTCTGAAAACTTGCAAAGCTGTTTTTTGTTTTTTGTTTTTTTTTTGACAATTAGAAGTAGTGTATTTTTTAGCCAGGTATGAAAAGGTCTTTGTCTCAGGCTCAGCCATTCTGCAGAATCTCACCTGACAATGGCTTGCAGGAATGAACGCTCCTTCCTGACTGGCTAAGGCACTGTTTGAGAAAGGCCCTCACCTCAACTTCAAGATTTTTTTTTTCCTTCTTACTTATTTGCTAGTGGAGTGAGAAGCATTTCTAAGCAATTAGCGGGAGACCTTAGAAACAAAGGAGCCAGACTTTATTGAGTTTCAGGATAGCTGTTAAGTTCTGCAAGATTTCTATAGCACAAGCTTTATATAATTTAAAAGTGCACTGCTCTTCCTTTTGAAATACAGTGATGCAAACTGACTTTAGAACTGTAGGTTTCTGCTTCTTCTTTGTGATATATTCTCAGCAACTTTTCCCCAATAAAAATCTTTTCAAGATATAATAAATCTTTTCAGAAACCATATTCCTCTTTCCTTACCATGCTGTTACTTCTCATCCTTTATAAACAAGAATCTTGTTTAATGGAAAAATTTGATGAGGTAATTAAAAACGTTTTAAATTTATTTTTATGTATATGAACGTTTTGCCTGCATGGATGCAAGCATGAAATGCCCATGGAGCCAGAAGAGGGCACCTGATCCCCTAAAACTGGAGTTACAGATGCTTGTTAGCCACCGTGTAGGTGCTGGGAACTGAACTTTGGTCCTCTGCATGAGCAGCCAGTGCTCTTAACCTCTGAGCCATCTCTCCAGTCCCTGATGAGATAATTTAAAAAATATTTTAATTGACTGTTTGCATGAATACAATGAATCAAGATCATATCCACCCCTCCCACTCCCGTCTTCCATGTCCTCCTCCCAAACCCTCCCAACTTTTTACAAATAACCTACTGTGTCTAGTTAGTACTACCTGTATTCACATCCGCTGGGCGCGAGCAGCTTGCGATTCCACTCCTTTCCTCTCCCACAGCCATCAAGTGCCAATAGCTCCACAGCGGGGGCGGGGCTTGCTAGCCTCCCTCCCAGGCTGATTGTTGACTGGCTTGATCTGGTTCGGCTCTTGTAGAGGTCATCACAGCTGCTGTATGTTCAAGAGTTCTCATGTCCAAAAGATGCATTTTGCCACTGAGATAATTTTGTATCACAATATTGCCTCTTACACACAATACTTGTAGGTGCTTGGGAAATTTGTGGGATAATTTCCCAGAAGTGGACATCTGTATCAAATTGCATGCATTTAAAATGTTGACAGATGTTACCAAATTACTCTTTAAGGTGTGATATCGACTTAGCACCCCACCAACAGACGACAATTATTATCTTTGTTGTTCTCCTTTTTTCTTTTTTTTTTTTTTTATTTCTGTATGTGTATCAATGTACTGTCTGCATGCAGGTCTGTGCACCCGTGTCGTGCAATGCCGCGGAGGTCAGAAGAGGGTCTCTGATTCCCCTGGAGCTGGAGTTCTCCTGGAATTGGAGCTTCAGACGGCTCTCGGCCGCCATGTGGGTGCTGGGGATCGAACCCGGGTCCTCTGTAAGAAGCGGGTTCGGCACTTGTGGTTGTTTCTATGACAATTGGTAAAGAAGCTATTTTCCTAGTTTTGGCACGTATCAGAGTAGTTTTTGTGTTGGCATGTATGGTAAGTGTACCCAAGCAATGTAAACGTTCATTGGAGGCCTAGAAGAAGTTTTTGGTTGGGATCCTGTTGATTAGTTCAGGGGTTCTTCTAAAAGAAACAGAAGCATCAGGATGAATATTTTTATAGTAGACTATAGTATCAGTATTTATTTGTTGCTGCACGTGACGGAGCTGCAAACATAGCTGGCCGAACCTGGAGAGGCCGGGAATTGCCAGGGAAGGCTGCTCAGTTCCCCAGGGTGGATGTCTTATTAGTCCCAGTCTAGTGCTGAAAGCCCGAATGGATTCAGGAGATCTGCCAGTCTCGGTACATTACGGCTGGGAATCCGAAAGGTTGATCACAGAGCAGAAAGGCAAACTCACCAGATGAGAGAGAGGCAAGCCGGCAGGAAGAAGGAAAAAGTGGCCAGCTCCCGCTGCCGTGGCCTTCAATACTGCCGCTGCCGGCAGCAGGTAACACCCACATTTGCGGTGGGCCATCCGGGTTGAGGTGGTCCAATTCGAAGACCCTTTTCTCTTATTTTGTTCCTTCAGTCCAGTCAAGTTGACACCTTTCAGTGATTTTAATCCAGTGACGAACGTCCCACGCCTTTGTCACTTGACACCGCAAATAAATGCCTCTGGCTTAATGTCAATTGCTACAACGATTGGCAGGGTGTGGATTCTCCTAGCTGAGGGTGGGGGTTAGGGTTAATTCGGCTGCAGATAAAGAAAATCCCTCATAATCCGAGGGTTCAAAATCCTCATGATCATGAGGTTCTCCACACATCTCCCATCCCTAAGTTTCAGGGTTCCACCCTTTCCCCCACCAGTGCTCTCACTTTTAACTGCTGACACTTTTTTCGTGGCTGGGAATTTAATTTGCATTGTAAATCAGCAAAACATATAATAAAGAAGCTCGAGCTTGATTTTCTGCCGCTTTAGTCTTTGGCTTCTGGAGAGAAGATTCTCTGCCAGAGCACACTTGGAAACAATTAAACTGTTGTTTTTCGAATCCGGTGCTGGTCATTTTTATCACCGGGCTCCATATTTTCGTCTAACCGTTTATCCAGACATGCTAGGAGCAACAAGGCAACACCATTATTTTCCTGATTTTTCTGCAATTTCTCGAAGGTTTTATATATTACTGAGTCACTAAATTCTGTGCTTCTCACAAGAGGTGAGTTAGGTGAGTCTAATGGATCTATCTTCATAATTTCATCAAATAGTCTACACCAATGATTATCTAAAATTCCTCTTCATGCTACCAGGAGAGCCTTCCGTAACTCTAGGCTTCATTGGGTTGCAGAGCTGGCTCCAGAGGCTACCGAGCCCACTAAAGAAATTGCATTCCTTTCAATTCTGTTTCTTTAAAACCACTCCTGGTACCAAAAAATCTGTATTAGTCAGTGTTCTCTAAGGAAACAGAAGCAGGATGAATATATATACTAAGTTACAATTTAATTGATTTGGCTACTCGTGACGGAGCTGCAACAGGAGCGCCGACTGGAAGAGGGCCTTGGGTCGCACAGGGAACTGGCTCAGGTCCGCAGGCCTGGTAATGTCTCAGTAGTTCCCAGTCTAGTGCTGAAGGCCCGAATGGATTTCAGGAAATCTGCCAGTCTCGGTACACACTGGAATCCAAAGGGTTGTATTCACAAGCAGCAGCAACTCAGCTCGAGGATTGAAAGAGAGGCCAAGCCGCAGGAAAAAGAAAGGGACCAGGCCTTCCCGCTGCCGGTGGCCTTAAAATACTGCCTGCCGGCAGAAGGTAACATCCCACATTTGGGGTGGGCCATCCGGGGTTGAGGCGGTCCAATCAAAAAACCCTTTTCTATTTGTGTCCTTAGTGCAGTCAAGTATTGACTTAACCCAGTGATTAACCCATGACAATGATTCGCCGCTGCAATGGAGTTTATAGGTTGCTCGTTAGCTGCCGTTGTTTTGTGAGTGCTGCGGAACTCAAGACACAGGGTCCTGTGCAAGAGCAGGCCAGTGCTCTTAACTGGCTTGAGGTTCATCTGCTCCAGGCCCTTTATTTTTGGTCATATTGTTTCCAGTAGATAACTAATTTTGTTTTAATGTTTAATTAAATATTTTGATATTTTTTCATGGAGTACTGAGAAAAGTTACACTTTTTTCTTCTTGATCACACACATCCAGCAGGCTGTTAATTTTGCTGATAAGATTTAACTAGTTATGAAAATGTTCACATTCATGCTATCAGACAGATTTAGTAAAGGATTTTTTCTCGCTATAATTTCTATCATTTTTTTTTTCTTTAGGTTCTATTGCTAGAAAGGAATTTCGTCTTCTGATCCTCTGCAATGGCTAGTGTGTTCCTCTGACGATTTTATTAATATTTATGTGATTTGTTTATTATGTTAATAGCATATACGTTTTGAGTAGGCTGGCATTTCTGTCCATGATGGCAGGTCCGCATACTTTTAGCTCAGAATTTTAGAAAATATAGGTAACTAATTTTATTAGTTCCTTGAGAATTTCGTAGATGTATTCTTGATTGATATTTCATTTCCATGTCTTTGCCTCTCTGAATTGCACCTTCCATCCCCCTAGTCGTCGTCAAATTCTATGAGTTCCTTTTTTTTTCTTTTAAGATATNCGAGCCACAACTTCTCTAACTGTAAGATCTGGCATAAGAAATAGAGCAAAAACAAAGCTCTTCAAATGTTCTGGTGTCTCTCTCAGTACTTTCCATCTTATAAATTCAGTGAGTGGCATGTCCTCTGGGTCCTCATATTGTGGAGAATGTGGTTTTACACTTCGAATCCACTCGAGCATGCCCATCTGCCTGACCCTCACAATCCCTTCATCAATACTAAGCCAAGGAATATCAGGCATCTCTAACTCGCTGTTAGTAGGCCATGTTTTAATAAATACATCAGCCAACCATTCAAATAAACTTTTAACACCTTTTTTAACTGCTCGAGCTTCCATGTTAAACCTAGAATCTCTACTCAGTGGGCTCATATCGATAAACTCAGTATGATCCAATTTTATATTCCTTCCACCATTATCCCACACCCTTAAAATCCATTCCCACACATATTCCTTAGGCTTCTGCCGGAATGAATCAGCAAACTCATTAATTTCTTTAGTAGTATATCGCACCTCCTCGTGGACCACACTTTCTATCTCACCTTGAGGGGCTTGCTTAGACTTCAATCTGGTTATAGGTCTAGAGGCAACAATTGTTGGGCCCTGAGGGACATCAGCTCCCACTGGGAGGGGGGGATTAATTTCCTCAGGCAAGGGTGGGGAGGAGGGATCTGCAGGGTGTGGATTCTCTGCTGAGGGTGGGGAGGTTAATTCCTCAGATAAAGAAAATCCCTCAGAATCCGAGGGTTCAAAATCCTCATCATCATAGTTCTCCCACACATCTCCATCCCAAGTTTCAGGGTTCCACCCTTTCCCCACCAGTGCTCTCACTTTAACTGCTGACACTTTTCGTGGCTGGGAATTAAATTTGCGTTGTAAATCAGCCAACCGTATAATAAGGGCTCCAGCTTGATTTTCTGCTGCTTTAGCTCTTTGGCTGCTGGAGAGAAGATTCTCTTCCAGAGCACACTTGGAAACCTTTAAACTGTTGTTTCGAATCCGGAGCTGGTCATTTTTATCACCGAGCTCCATATTTTCGTCTAACAGTTTATCCAGACATGCTAGGAGCAACAAGGCAACATCATTATTTTCCTGATTTTTCTGCAATTTCTCGAACGTTTTATATATAGAGTCACTAAATTCCTTGCTTCTCACAAGAGGTGAGTTAGGTGAGTCAAATGGATCTATCTTCATAATTAGATCAAATAGTCTGCACCAAGGATTATCATTCCTCTTCATGCCACCAGGAGAGCCTTCAGTAACTCTAGGCTTCATTGGGTTGGAGAGCTGGCTCCAGAGGCTACCAAGCCCACTAAAGAAATTCATCCTTTCAATTCTGTTTCTCTAGAACCACTTCTGGTACCAAAATCTGTATTAGTCAGGGTTCTCTAAAGAAACAGAAGCAACAGGATGAATATATATAACTATATACAATTTATTGATTTGCTCACGTGACGGAGCTCAACAGTAGCGCCGAACTGGAGAGGCCGGGAATCCAGGGAACTGCTCAGTCCGCAAGGCTGGATGTCTCAGGAGTCCCAGTCTAGTGCTGAAGGCCCGAATGGATTCCAGGAGATCTGCCAGTCTCGGTACACGCTGGGATCCGAAAGGTTGATCACAGCAGCAAGGCAAACTCACCAGATGAGAGAGAGGCAAGCCGCAGGAAGAAGGAAAAGGGACCAGCTCCCGCTGCCGTGGCCTTAAATACTGCCTGCCGGCAGAAGGTAACACCCACATTTGGGGTGGGCCATCCGGGTTGAGGTGGTCCAATCAGAAGACCCCTTTCTCTTATTTGTTCCTTAGTCCAGTCAAGTTGACACCCAGGATTAACCATGACAGATCCCCTGCAACTGGAGTTAAGGTTGCTTGTTAGCTGCCTTGTTTGTGAGTGCTGGGAACCAAACACAGGTCCTCTGCAAGAGCAGCCAGTGCTCTTAACTGCTGAGTCATCTCTCCAGGCCCTTTATTTGGTCAATTTTTCCATAGAATAACTAATTTTTAATTTTAATTAATATTTATATTTTTCAGGTACTAAGAAAGTTAACACTTTCTTCTTGATCACACACATCCAGCAGGCTGTTAATTTTGCTGATAAGATTTAACTAGTTATGAAAATGTTCACATTCATGCTATCAGACAGATTTAGTAAGATTTTTCTCGCTATGATTTCATCATTTTTTTTTTCTTTTAGGTTCTAGCTAGAAAGGAATTTCGGCTGAAATCCTCTGCATGGCAGTGTGTTCCTCTGACGATTTTATTATTTTATGGATTTGTTTATTATTTAATACATACAGTTTTGAGTCAGCTGGCATTTCTGTCATGATGCACAGATACTAGCTCAGATTTTAAGAAATATAATATTTTATTAGTTCCTTGAGAATTTCGTAGAATGTATCTTGATTATATTCATTCCCCATGCCTCTCTAATTCACCTTCCACCTCCCTAGTCTCCAAATTCATGTCCTTTTTTTTTTCTTTTAAATAACACATTCAGTATAACTTGCACTGCCTTATGTTCCAGGTGTGTGGCCATCCGCCCGGAGCACAGCTGGCCTCCTGTTGGCCACACTCTTGAAGAAAGATGACTCTGTCTTCCCCAGAAGCCATCATCTGTCCACAGCTCATTGGCCAGGGATGGGGGCTTGTGAGCTGCTCAGATTTTAATGGTAGTTGACTTAATATTATTTATTTCTGATTTTGATGTAAAATATTAGCTTTATAACACACCCAGTTTCCATCTATATTTGTGTGTATTTCTGATTTCTGCATTCTTGCATCACTGGTACCAGGCTACCTTCATTTCTATAATGTGTTTTCCCAGGTGGAAGGGATCACTCCCACTTATCATTAATAATAGGTGTGCCTATAGGGGAGCGGTGGGGATGTGGCGAAACCTCATGGGAGTTTTATAGTTCCTGACACAGAAAATCTTGGAACCTAGTTTTCATTCCATTTTGTGTGTGTGTGTGTGTGTGTGTGTGTGTGTGTGTGTGTGTGTGTGTGTGTGTTTTGTGTGTGGGCACTCAGAAGAGAGGCGTGCTGGTTTATCTTTTATTATGACACCATGTGTTATTCCTTTTGGAAAAAATGAGTCTGTGGGGTACTAGGATTGCTATGGGCTACAAAGCCTAGGACTTCTGCTCTAGGACACACTGTAAAAGGCTAAGATTGAGAGAGCTGTATTTTTCACATTCATAGGAGAACTGAGGCTCCCTACAGAGGGGGAATACCGAGGAACACCCACTTTCCGCCTGTGCTGGAACAGATCATCGTCCTGCTACAAGTTCTTCCTACAGAGAGGCACCATGATCCCACGTGCAGTATGTGAAGCAGACTGCCTATTTGTATGGTGTCGAGGGTACAAGAAAGCTTAGAAACAAATTAATTTGAATTAATCTGTACACGTGACTCTCACCAGCATTATAGTATAATATCTGTCTTTCAGAGCTGAAGGTGAAGGCAGGCTGCTGCTAAAGCAATCCAGACTCCTTTGGTAACCCACCACCCTCCTTGCCGTTCTTCCATGGTGGGGCAGCCTCTCTGTTACATTTCATCTCTTCTGACTCATGTCCTGGAAGCTGTTTCCTACCTTGCGTTGTGAGTAGTTTTATAATCTGGGTCTCCCTGAGGTCTTGTTTCTGACATTTTTTGGGGGGGGGCAATTTCCTGGAAAGATGTGGCCAAATATTTATTTACCCCAAGGGAACATCAATGACAGACCTAAGAAATGATTCCATCCACTTCTAGTATGGAGAACCAATGGTTTTGGTACATTTCTGATGGAGCAACATAGAAGGCTGACTTGCAGGAGCATGGACAGCACAGCAGACACAACACTGATCCCCCACCACAGCCGGAACGAGACTCAGAAAAGCTGAAACCCCAGAGCTCCCACACAAGGCACAGGCAACTCCACTGAAGTCTCTCTACCCAGCAGTTGCTTCCCGCTTATGCATCCTTAAGGGGAACCTTGTGAGCCTGTGACTTTCCGTGCTCTGAGAGCAGCTATTTTCTCAGCTTCTGAGTCTTAGGAAACCTCCACCCTCCAACCAGGAGGGAATGTTTCCATTCAGAATGCCATATCTACACAACAAATTCCTTCAAGTCTTTTCTGACTGAATTAAATTTAAAAGTCTGGAATTATTATCAAAACTGCTGTTAGTTTCCTTTGATGTGCAAAACAAATAACGACTTAAAGCAAGAAAGTTATCTATTTATTTATTTATTTATTTATTTATTTATTTTTATCTGCTCCATAGTTCTAGAGGCCAGAAACTCCAAATCAGGGAGAGCAAGTCCTTCTGGATGGCATTCTTCCCAGAGCGTCTGGAGGAGAATCTTTTCTCTCCTGACTGTCAGACTTCCTTGGCTCATGACTACATCACTGGGAGCCAAACACTGAAATGAGCAGATGTGGGAAAAGTTAGCAATAAATACAGTACGAGTGTTGCTGGGGAAACTGAAGCTCCTTTGGGAGGGGTTCTTAGTCCCACTAATAAGGTAATTTAGAAATGCACTAGGATTTGGGCTCAAGGACGTCTTATTTTAAGAAATAAACATAGGACAGGTTAAGTGAAAATCCATCTGGCTTCCATGACATAGGGAGAAAAAGTCATGGACTAGAAAGACAGCTTATTAAGAAGAGAGAAAGCACCGGGCATGGTGGTGCATGCCTTTAATCCCAGCACTTGGGAGGCAGAGGTAGGTGAATCTCTGTCAGTTCAAGGCCAGCCTGGTCTACATAGTGACTTCCAGGCCAGCTGGGGTTAAAGGAAGAACCTATCTCAAAAAGAAAAAAGAAAAAAAAAAAAAGAAAAGAAAAGAGAAAGCACCCCCAAGAGTGGAAGAGAGCTGGGGGGCAGAGGAAAGGGCCGGAAGCAGCCATCTTTTATAGCCCTCTACTGTGTGCCCTGCTCAGACTTTGTTTCATACATGCTGATGCCAGGGTGTGGGAAGATTCAGTTTGAATTAGGGGCTAGTTCTCAGGCAGTGCCCCTCAGGGCACCGTGTGGGTGTCATGGGATTTCTCTGACCCCACCTCCCAAAGTAGAAAGCAACATGGCCTAGGCACCTGATGTTAAGCAGAGCAGCAGTATACTGTGGTGCATAACTGGGGTTCTGTGATTGGCTTTGGGGGCTAAGGTCATTTTGCTTATAAAAGTGAGTATTACCATAATTACACAGAATTTCTGGCCATTATTTCTGCATGGATATAGGCTGAATCAGGCCTGGATTTTGAGTGTCATAGCCAGTGGGTTGTATGGTGGTCCATCAGACCACCAACCTGGTAATCTGGTGTGGGGCTGGATGGAGACCTATTAGGTCACCAGCTGTGAAATGAATTGTGAGTGTATGTAGGCTCAAGATAGGCCATTGGCCATCAGCCTGAATTTCCTGTCCAGAGACCAGCAGTCTTTGGGCAGGTGGGGACACAGGGCCAGATGGGAAATGTTCTGTTTTCCTGGGCTAAGGACCTGAGTTGGAAGTACCTCTCAGCTCGGGTTACAAAAGTAACCAGCTGACCTCTGCACTGAGGAGTCAGTTCCCTACAGTGGCCACAAGTGGGTACTGTGCTTCCCTTCCCTTAGCAGGACTGCACTGTGCCTGCTTGTAGCAAGAGAAGCTCCCATACCAGGGGACAGCAGGACTGCTGGCCTCTTCCGGTGTTGATCTGAATGTGTCTCTTAGTTCCGACTCTCCTATCACAAGAGCATTGGCAGAACTTTCTACCTTCTTAACTTGCTCTTTCTCCCATAGAGACAGACATCAGCCACCTCAAGGAACGAACACTATTTAGCTAGGGTTTAACATTCTCAACTGACCAAGTAGGCCATAGTTCCATTAAGGAAACAAACAATTTGGATGTGATATGAGAACTGGAAGTATAAAGTAAGGAATCATTTGTCTCAGTCAGAGGAGGACAAGCCTTCATGGGTATTTGCTTGCTAAAGTGAACTGCAGAGAATCAAATACAATGTGAATCTAAGGAGATAAAGCCAACGTCCAAGCCACTGAAAGCAGCTCAATTACTGTCTATTTTTTCTTGCATAAAGCGCTCCAAAGATGGTAATACAGAATGCTTGGTCAGTCAATACTGTTCTGATTATTTTTTTCATGTTGAAAGTGATTTGACAATGGTTTGGAATATGAACAATGAATCTATGTCTCTGGTTGAGAGAATATCTTGGGCTAATCCTATCCTGGTTCCTACCTTACGTTCTAACCCCAAGAAAGGCTCTGAATGCATTGAAGTCCCTTTGAAAGGAAAGAGGAAGAGCTGAGCCTTTGAGCTGCCATAGCAACGGGCGCCATTTGCATCTGACAGTTTTGTTCTAAGAGAAAATCCACTTAGTATCAGAGGTGGAGACAGGATAGGAGCAGGAGGTAGGACACGTGGTCCTGAGACCTCTGGCCCAACCTCTGTGCTGGGGATTAGTAACAATAAAGTGAGTATTCCCAGTGCAGGGACTTTCCGTTCCCACCACTAATTATGTCTGCGTACTGAGATGCTGCTAAGAATTTCTGTGTTACTTTAAACCACAATGTTCTTATCTGATTTTCCCCTGGTAGAATAAAGACAGAAACTTATATTAAATATAAACACTAGATATCTTAGTGTGTTCCCAATAACCTCGTCTTCAACTGAAAATGATAACATCACAGTCTCAACCTTCGATTGACCAACTCAAAAAACCTGAGGTGTGAGAAAGGTGCCTGGATTCTGCCAGAATTGTGTAACTATATAACCAGTTAAATATGGTTATTTTCTCGTTTCCAGTGATTGTGCTTTTAAAAATCTGCACCTTCTTGGGGCTGGAGAGGTGGTTCACCGGTTAAGACCATTGCTACTCTCCTGGAAGAGTTTAGTCTAGTCCCCAGCACGTATGTCAGGCAGCTCACACTGAGAAGGTGATGCCCACTTCTGGCTTCCACTTCCACTGGCTTCCACTGGCTTCCACTGGCTTTCACTAGCATGCCGTGCACATACTTGTGCACATACACAGATACACACCTATCCATGGAATTAAAAATAAATTCTTTTTAAAATTCTGCACATTCCTCTGTTGCCCTTCTCTTCTCCAAAGTTTTCCTCTGTATTCAAACCTGGCGAAAGTGCTGGGTGCGGAACTGCTCTCGGGTGGGGGAAGAGGTCTTCCCTTCTCCGCACTTCGTTTCAAGCTCTTTAGTGAAGGAGGTTAGTGTTCCTTAGTCCACACTGCTGAGTCAGAGTGAGAGAGGAAGAGCCCAGAGATTTCCTCTAGCAGAGCAGCCTTGAGCCACAGTCCGCATGCAGCCTTGCAGACTCAGCTGTTTCTGAGTTTTGCTGGAGCATCTAGGGTTCTACAAAGTGGAGAACACAGGAAATGTGGACAGCACAACGTGGAGATGGGCTTGGTGTCAACCAGATTTCATTTTTAATTTTTTGGTGCTAGGAGTTGAGTGAAAGCCTTGTGAATGGCAGGCATGAATGGCACCACTGAGCCGAGCCTCCATTTTAGTCTTTTTTGATTATTATTTTACCTTTTTGTTGTTGTTGTTTTAAATATATATATATTTTAATTTTTATTTATTCTTGTATGTGTATGAATGTACAGTCTACATTTGTGCACCCGTGTTGTGCAATGCCGTGGAGTCAGAAGAGGGTGTTGGATTCCTCTGGAACTGGAGTCAAAGATGGTTCTCAGCTGCCATGTGGGTGCTGAGGATCGAACCTGGGTCCTCTGCAAGAGCAGTCGGCATTCTTAACACCGCTAGGCCATCTCTCCAGCCCCTATTATTTTACTTTTTAAAATATTTTATTTATTACTTTTATTTTACATGTGTGAGTGTATTGCTTGCATGTATATAAGTGCACCCATGTCCCATAATGCCCATGGATGTCAGAAGAGGGTGCTGGATGCCCCGGAACTACAGTTATGGATGGTTGTTAGCCACCATGTTGGTGCTGGGAATCAAACCTCTGCAAGAGCAGCCAGTGCTCTTAAGCACTAAGTCATCTCTCCAGCTCTGTTTTATTCTTTTCGATGCAATCTTTTGTTGTTGTTGCTGTTGTTGTTGTTGCTGTTGTTGGAGCTAGGGGTCAAGTCTAGGCCCTTGTACATAAGAAGCAGATATTCTTACATTGAACTGTGTCTTCAATCCTGTCAACCAAGATTTCTGAAAGATACTACTTCTGTGATATAAAAACTGTGTTTCTAAATTTTCATTCATTTGTTCATTAATTATGTATTCATTCATTGCTCACCTGAGCATATGACCATTTGGTGGATCTATGTTTTCTGTCTCTTTAAGTATATATGAATAGAAAACAAAGGTGTCTAGTCTTCAACAATCTGTTGAAGAATCCAGTGAGTAGCATATATTTTAAATTGAAAACCCTATGTAAGGTAATCTCATGGTGTAGGAATGAACACCTTAAAAAGAGACATGTGGGCTGGGGACATGGTTCAGCAGTTAAGAGCACTTACTAATCTTCCAGAGAACTCAGGTTCAGTTCCCTGAACCCAAATGGATTATAACCTATAACTCCATATTCTGGGAACCCAAATCCCTCTTCTGGACTCCTTGGGTTCTGGGGACCCAATGCCCCCTTCTGTACTTTCCAGGCACCTATAAACATGTGCTCCTTTACACTGAGTCACACATGCATGAGCTTCCGGTGGCCTGAAATCCTCTGCTCCCATGTATTCATGAACCAGCCTTGCCTCTTGCAATCTTTCTACCATGTCTTCCATAGTGGTCTCTGAGCTGTGTGTGGGTGAGGTTCAATACAAGAATCTTACACAGGGACACACCCTATGCAGTCGTCTCTTCTCTAAAATTTGGCCAGTTGTGGCCTTCTGTGTGCATTGGACTTTGTTGTCTAAGGAAGCTTCACAGGTGAGGGTTGAGGGATGCATTGATTTCCTCTCTACCCCTGTGTTTTGAAATAACAGAGCGGTCATCACATGGCTGCAGTGGAAGGAGAATCTCAGTCTGTGAAATCTCTTCCTGACTCCATACACGTGAGAGCTCTGCAAGGACCAGTGAGCTCAGAAACAGGTGCGTGCCCAGCAGCAACGTCATCACATCACGTCTGCTGCATAATTTGACACTGACCATCTTTGGACATAATCTAGGAAATTTTGTCAGGGTTTATAAGACTGACTCAAGACAGGCAAGCCCATGAGATTGTCTAAAGATCCCCCTGGGGGCCAGATATCAAATGAATTGAGATTTAATATTAGTATCACTAATACCTCATTGTCCTTTGACCTTGAAACCTGGTACCTAACGTACAGTATAGTGTGACTGTGCTGAAAACATAAGGCTTCATAGTAATGAACACCATGGCCAGAAGAGTCAACTCTGCAGGAACTCATTTGTTTAAAATATTGAAAATGCACTCAGTTACCCTTGGGCTTTGCTGAGGTCATAAAGAACTGGTTATACAAGAAGAAAAAGGCCTATTTCCTACCCTGTGTGTTACAAAGTTAAGAACTGTTAACAATTAAAAACCCAACTGGCACTTTGGATTCCACATCTTATTTACTTGTCAAACATGTATTATTATTCCTATCATTCCTGTACCTGTTGCTCTATAGTGAAAAGTCACACCGTTCATGAAATGAACTGAATTAGAGCCCAGGAATGTTAGACTTCAAAATCCATGACCTTTCTAAGCCTTTCAAGAGGCAACACAGAATGCTTCAGGAAGACCTAAGAGTTAAGATTCCAGCTCAGAGAACAGAATGAAGTTTCAGAATCACGAAGCTGAGGCGGGAGTTGTATAACCCAAAAAAGATGAAAGGTTGCTATGAAGCAGAAAGAGTGCAGATACTGCTATGAGAACTATTCCACGTGCAAGTCTTGAAATGGATTGTGTCTTCCAACAAAGAGGCAAGAAGGGGTGGAGGAGCTGAAGGACAGCTGGAGACTGGACTCTGCTCCCTCGGCTACGTATTCTGTATGCGACCTTTCTCATAGTTCCTTGTATCTAAATGGAGCTTACTGGGTAAGGTTGGGATGGAAACCAGCAATAATGAGTGTAAGATGGGTGACAAAGCTGTCTGCAGATCTGGAAACCACGGGGACTGTCAGTGCAGGTAGAGGGCTGGGAGCACTGAAAGACAGACCCAGGAAGTTGAAATGGAATCAGCTATATGGGGACTGGGAATTCTAAATAAAGTAGAAAAACCCACCAAAATAGGACGAAGAGGAGTTCCGAGTGCTTTATAGTCCCTTAAGTAGAGAGCTCTGCTTTCCAAGCCCGGGTTGAGGGTCTGATCACCTCCAGATGAAGTTGTTGTTAAGGTCAGTGAATTCCTTTTTAATCCCTGAGCGACCTTGTGGCCCTGAAGTGAGTTTTCTGTTGGTTTGTTGTTCTTTGTAACTGCTTTTATTTTTTAATTTTATTTTATGTGTATGAGTGTATTGCCTGCATGTTTGTAAGTATACCTGTGTCATGCAGTGCCAGCAGAGGCCAGAAGAGAGTGTTGGCTCCCGTGGAACTGGAGTACAGGATGGCTGTTAGTCACCATGTGGGACCTGGGATTTGTGCCCAGGGTCTTTTGCAAGAGCAGCCAGTGCTCTAACTGCCGAACAATCTCTCCATTCACCTAACTCCTTTTCATTTAAGGAGTATTTGCTTCTGTTCAATCGAAGGACACAGTGTCCCATTCTGATTGTGTAAATTGTCTATTGCTGTGTAACGACTTCTCCCAAAATGCTGTGTCATAAAGCATCGTATTACTTCCCAGCTTGCTTGGGTGTGAAGCTGGAGGGCAGCCTGGCTGGGTCTCCTGTCAGGGCCTCATCCTATTTTGCACTGGAGACACTGGCAGGGAATCTACTCTGCAGTAGGTTGGTGATAGCTGCTTTGGTCAAAGCTATCACTAGAGCAAAGGACAGCTCGAGGGTCTCCTGAACGAGGTTCACCTCCCAGGTTGCAGATAGTGTGGGTTCCTCCCACAGCAGACAGGCCACACGCTGCCTCAGGGCGAAGCACCCAAGGCTACGTCGTACCAACAGGAGAGAAGCCACAGTCCTTTGTGACTTCACAATGGAGTGACATCATGCCAGTTCCATATTTGTTAGAACTCACTAGCTCCAGCCCATGCTCAGGGGGTCATGAAGGCATGAACACAGGAAGCGGGGATCTCAGCCATCTCAACCATCTCACACCTATTCATCCTGCAGATCGTATGGTGGGTCGGGAGCCCATCGTGATTTTTGAAAACCCAGGAAACGGGGACATCCCCTCCACTTTGTGGAAAACCAACTGTAAATGAAAAACGGAACTCTTTGCCTTTCAAGACATGAATTACCACAAGTGACTCAGTCCTGATTTCACTTAGGGCAATGTAAAAGCAGCCACACAATAGCCTATGTGTGTCTCTGTGGCCTCTGACCTGGCCCTCTTGTTGAGCAACCTACTTTCAAGCAGGCTCCAGTGAATATTGGAAGTGAGATCCCTTGGCATCTGGTTTTCAAAGTATATTTACACTCCATTTGGGTCAACAACCTTGACATTTGGCACAGGTCTCTAAGCAGATGATGGAAATATTTCATCTCATCACATGTGAGCCGACTCTCTTGGGTTGATATTTCAACTTATAGAACGGGGGATGAGAGGAGGAGAGGGTGGAAGAGGGCACCAGGAAGGGATGGGGGGAGAGGAGGGAAAGGGGCCAGAGAACTTCTGTGAAGTCTCAACATTTACAATGGCTTAGTTCTTAAAAGAGTCCCACAGCAAACCCAAGCATTTGGGACTTAATAAAAGATTCATGTTTATCCCAGAATAATTCAAGGGGGGTGAGAAGTGTCACATTTAACTTGCACCTTACTAAGAGAATGAGAAGATTCCGCTGGCCTTGGATGCTTGTGTGTGAATGTCAAGGCCATGCCATTTTGTTGCGGAGAGAGGAACAGAAGCCTTTGTGTGCGTTTCTGTTCTGTTTACCACTGGCAGGCACACAGCCACTAACTTCAAGCTACTCAGATCACTTAAGCCTTAAAGATGCCATCTCCTTTGACTTCCAGGTTTGGAGAATGGTAATGCTATGTGCTTAGGTTATTTATTTTCTGGACAATCTGTACTCTTAAGGCATATACACCCTCATAAAATCCCTCCAGGGGGCTACAATCAGAAAAGGCTTAGTGGTAGTTGAAGATAGTATCCGAAATATGCAGTGCGGAGATCCTGGCTTATTCTATTTGGTGGGAGAGCTGCAGGCACAGAGAAAGAACGGCATTCAGAGTGTATGTGAACGCCACGTCAGCTCTGAGGAGCACTTATAGGACAAGTCTGCATGTTAATCCCTAGGCAGATAGCCATCATCGTTTAGGTCACATGGCTCAACAAGGACACAGACAGCTTTACACAGTGTCCTCTTCATTTAGTGCATAGACTGATTTCAGCTGTTGTGGCTAACATTACTGAGGTTTGACCCATTTATTTCCATGGTGGGCCATTTAGAAAGCACACTCGGGAAAGCACAGTACACAGACACATGGTAAGGTATGAATCCAAATATAGCATGGCTCTTTATTCAAATGAACAGATCATTATCTAGGCAGTGTGACGTCACCTCCCAGGGGCCAATCCCAGACCTTTGCATCATCACGTCCCAGTCTGTAGACATAACCAGGGAGGTCCCATGACTCTCACTTATGCCTGTGGGAGGCGCTGGATGGAATGCTGGCCCATGCACACCTAAGGTCATATTAGATTCACCTACATATTACAACCCACGCAATAACTGAGCCCAAAACTGATTATGAACTTGACTCAAACCCTGGATTGGCCATAGCTGGCATATGCCTTTGGCTCTATTATTTAATTTCTTTTACCTTCAGTTTCCTCAGCTATGAAATGAAAACAATAATAATAAATATCTGATAAAAACTGTTAGGATAAAATTAATAGAAATATAAAGCTTTGGGCGTAGCCCTGCTGCTCTGTCTGGGTATCAGCTGTTAGCCATTTTCTCTGATTTCCTAAAAGTTTAGAATTTCTTCTCTTTTGCTTCATTACTCTCATCCTTATAAACATCATATAATATGTTCTAACAATATGGCAGTCTCATAGAGAGGCTCATATAAAAGCATTCACACTTCTAAGGAGCTACACATGCCTGTGCTTTTTTTGTTTTGTTTCTGTTTCTCTTCTGAGACAGGGTGTTATTATATTGCCAAAGCTTCTCTCAAATTTACCATCCTCCTGCCTCAGTACCCCTGGTACAGAGATTATAGATGTCTGCCACCATGCCAGGATTTCCCCTCCCAGTGCAGGTTCAGGAGGCCCAGTGTGTACTTAGAGACATCTGGGGAGTCAGAGAGAGGAGCAGAGTTGCGTAGGCTGTGATCTTTGGAATCTGAGAGGAAGCATCCTGTTTCCTGATTACTGTGGTGATCGCATCATTTCACAGCCTGTTTTCCTAATGTGAGAAGAGGTAAACAGTATGGTTTATGGAGTTTTAGGGAGAACTATACATACGTAACATACCTGGCTACACATATGTAATACACCTAGCCACACATATGCAACATACCTGGCTACACATATGTAATACACCTAGCCACACATATGTAACATACCTGGCTACACATATGTAATACACCTGGCCACACATATGTAACATACCTGGCTACACATATGTAATACACCTAGCCACACATATGTAACATACCTGGCTACACATACGTAATACACCTGGCCACACATATGTAACATACCTGGCTACACATACGTAATACACCTGGGCACACATATGTAACATACCTGGCACACAGCAGTCAGTGCAGCTCATCTTGTGTTGTGTTGATATGAAGAGAAAGAAAACACCATGGAAGGAAAGAAGACCTTGGAGGTCTTACGTGGAGCTCATTCACACAAACTCCAGTGGTACCATCGTCCACAGCACTCTAGAGCTATGGATCTCCTGGGGACATGTGGGAGTACACTTTCAATTCTGTTCCTTTCTATTTTTATTCAACTCTTCTTTTTTCAATTTTTCTTTATTTTTTTTACTTTTTTAAAATGTGTGCTCTGTGTGTGTGTGTGTGTGTGTGTGTGTGTGTGTGTGTGTGACTGGGTGCGTGCACCCATGTGCATATCTGGAGGCCTGAGGAGGATGTTAGGTGTCTTCCTCTATGGCTGTCTACCTTGTTCTCTCTTGAGACAGGATCTCTCACTGAACTAGAAGCTCACCATTTTGGCCAGGTTGGTGGCCAGCAGGCTCCCATGAACCACCTGGCTCCTGTCCCCCAGTGCAAGGGTTACAGGCTTGAGCAGCCATGTTCAACTTTTGACATGGGAGCTGGGGATTCAAACTCAGGTCCTCAGGCTTGCACAGCAGATGCTTTTTTCCACAGAGCCGATGGAGCCGGAGCCATCTCCCAGCCTCGATTGCTCTCTCCACTTAACCTTAAAGCCTCACGTGATGTACCCGGCTGGAAGCCAAGGAAGCGTTATTTAATTCCCTGTGGTTTTCCTAGAGGCCGTGTTTCTCAGAGCCTTGTAAGTTGTGGAGCAGCTGCTACTTGACTAACTGTCCGGTAGTTTCTCACTTTGTTACTAATCACCTCTTCTGTGGCGATCCTGAGTAGTGTCTACAGGATCTAGACACAGTTTCTCAGCTTTATTTATACCTCCTTTCTACAGACTGGAGAATCTCAAGCCAGAATAGGTTAGGGAAAGGGACGCCATCTTGTACATTTCCACTCAACCCAGAATCACATCCTCGAATGGTTCAAACAGTGATCCAGCCATTCTTAAGTCACTGGGTCACAGTTCCTTCAAAATGCTAATTGTTGTACTGTGTGTCCAACTGTCAAAACAGAACATGTGTCCCCATCTCAGTCCCTTCTCTTGGTCCACTGAGTTATGCTGCATGGGGTACCCCATCCCTTTGATGGTTTTAAAGGCCTCCTGGAACAAGAAGGAAGAAGAAACAAGGACATTCAGATTATCAGCTGACTCTGTGACAGACTGTCAATTTTTAAGAGTTTTAATTGATGATGGGTATCAGCAGCAAGAAGCAGTAAGTTAGCCAGAAGCACACTGAAGGGCCGAGAGATTAATTCACTTGGGGGCAAAGGTTAATTAACTGGATGACTATATGACAAAGACATTACAAGGAGATATTCTAATTGACAGTTGCATCACTGGTGGGGAGAGAAGAGAGCTAAACCAGAGGACTTCAGCTCTGTGCTGTGAAAGCACCTAACTCTGAATCTGCTAATGAGAGTGAGAGAAACACACGGGGTTTCCTGAAGGGCTCGGAGAGACAAGCAGCAGATTCCCATCTGCTTGGCAGCAGCAAATCGACCCTGTAACCAGGGTGTGGTCCTTATTCCACCTGCTGCCTATCTAAACTTGTAAAAGACACAAAGATAAAGTAGAGAGCTCTGTGCTGGCTAGCTTAGTGTCAACTTCACACACCTGGGTGGAAGGAGCCTCAATCGGGGGAACTGCCTCATCGGACTGGCCTACGGCCACATCTGTGGGGCGTAGTGTCTCGATTATTGAATGACGTGGGAGAGCCCAGCCTGCTGTGGGTGATGCCACCCCTGGCCACGTTGTTCTGTATTGTATAAGAGGGCAGGCTGGGCATGGGCCAAGAGAGCAAGCAAGTAAGAAGCATTCCTCCATGGCCTGTGCTTCAGCTCCTGCCTCCAGGGTCCTGCCCTGAGTTCCTACTTTGGTCTCCCTCAGTGATGAACTGTGACCTGGGAATTGTAAGACGAATAAACCCTTTCCTCCCAAAGATCGTATTTGTCAGTGTTTTGTCACCAATTGAAAGGAAAGTAGAACAGAGCCCTTCTCCTGAATGGATTCTAAAAAATAGATTACACTTAGCGTTAATTGTAGAAGAAACACTTTGTCTTCATTAAAGTTTCCTTTGGTAATAAAAATGTACACAGACAGACAGAGGTACATTCATGGACTGCACACAGAATATAAAATAAACCCTGTTAGGAAGACTTTTTGTTTCCAAAACACTAATAGATGAATGATGTTGTTAGGAAACACGATCTTTTTGTAAGCCATGAATCTGATGAAATTTTGAATAATAACCTTTGTTTAAGATTACTGTCAAGGAGAATTTAAAGTTAAGTGTAAAAATGCCCCCTCATTACTGCACACGGAACGATTTTATGTAAATGGTGTCACCTTCTGTCAGTTGGCAGACTGTGGCCTTGCTTCAAAATCTACCTTGCATTGTACCCGGCTTGGCATTAGAACTTGTAGTAATTCTGCATTTCCAGTAGAGGGCACTGGAGAGTCACTGTAGGAGAAGGCGCGCGTTCCTTGTATCACGAGGTCACAGAGGTGCCCAGCAGTGTGCTGGGCATGCTTACCTTCAGCTTGCTGTTTCTTGCCTCAGCCCGAGCTCCCCTACCTCCCAGCAGCATTTCCCTACCCTCCAGACTCAGTTCAGCGACAGCGGTTCTGATCTATGCAGCCCAGCGAGCCTCTCAGTGGCGGCATCTATACCTTCAAAACCAGGTCTGGATCCTGGCCTTGGGGACCCTTTTTCGAAATGTGTTGCTGCTTCGTTGGATGCCCTTCTTCCGCCACAGGGAACCTATAACATTCTCTTTCATCCATTCTTCGGATCTAATCCCCTGTTAATAATTGATGATGCTTTACATTAAACATTCCTTTTTCAAACTTTTGCATGGCTTCTGTCTTTCCACAGAGCTTGGAACATACATCAAATATAGGCGCTACTGATGATCTGCTGTATCCATGGCGCGCACATCACCACGCTACACCAGGCCCGGGGCATCCCCCTCAAACACTGTCTGCTCAGGCAGGCCAGGCACACAATAGAGTTCTCCTCTTCAGTAGCAGCCTTCGACCCTGGCAGATAGAAGTTAGAGGATGAATAATCTTGTCTCTTCCTTGCTGCATGGGAAGCTCACAGTCTAGGCTACCTCTTGAAGCTCCCTGGAGTGACCGAGCCTCCATGGGGCAGTGCTCTTCTGTGATGGTGAATTGCCCATTGGCTTCTCTCTCCTTACTTTCCACCCCACTCCACAACCACGGTTTTCTGCAGTCATCTCCCAAATAAATGATCTCACTAAAATCCTCTGAACACGATTCTAGGGGAATACAAATGACATCTCAGCTCGGAGGTAAAGGAAGGAAAAGTCTGAGAAGGTAAATAGTCATGCAGTGGGGAAGCACCTCCTTCATCTTTACTCCAGTATCATTCTCTTTTTTAAATTTATTATTATTTTATGTGTATGTGTACTGTCTGCATGGAGGTCTGGTGCACCCATGTTGTGCAATGCCGCGGAGGTCAGATTCCCCTGGAACTGGAGTTAAAGACGGTTCTTAGCTGCCATGAGGGCACTGGGAATCGAACCCAGGTCCTCTGCAAGAGCAGTCGGTGCTCTTAATCGCTGAGCCATCTCTCCAGCCCCCCAGTGTCATTCTTTATGTGCCCTCGGGAGTTAGTTCTATAAAGACAATTTCACTATGAATTTTAGACCTAGTAATAATCTAACTATATAAACTATATATGTTGTTTAATATATAAAAACAAAATTGACTTGTTTAAAAGCAAGTCTTGTCGAGCATGGTGGCTCAGCTTCATGATGCCAACCCTCAGAAACTTGAGGAAGGAGGGTTGTCGTGAGTCCCAGGCCAGCCTGGGCTGCAAAGTGAGACCATGTCTCAGAAACCAAAACGCAAAAGTGTGAATTCCTGTAAAAGACTATAACAGCAGGGCCCTACACAGCACTAAAATATGAAATGATCTCTGATAACAGAAAACTTCTTAATAAGTGCTTGCTCACTGTCAGAAGGGACTAACTTTACTAGTCAGGTCCTAGATTACCTGTTATTTTCTGTATGTTCGAAAAAGCATATCATTGCTTTTATGGTTTATACGTGAAATTGGCTCTGCATTGGAACCCAAAGCCTTTGTATCTGGAACAACATTTATCTGAACCAACATGAGTGAAACCTTGGGACTTATCTGTGGGCTTGGGGACAGGATATGCAGTTGTGATCTTGTGCTGTGTTTAATAACCATTTTCCCAAGCTCAGCCTCATAAACAATCCTAGGACATTTTCATAAACCTGTCCCTGGCTACAGCAGAAGCAGGAAACATGGCAGTGTCAGAAGCCTGTTCTATTTAGAAGATAACACGTCCTTCTTCCTGTATGGTTTGGAAACAGAGGAAGAGTTGAAGTAGAAAGTGATGAGTTTCTGGAAGAAGTGAGTGACACCTTCCAGCGTGCCTCATCACCGTAAAGCACACCGTCCCTGCTTAAGACCTACCTCACCCACGCGGTTCCTTTTGCCTCAAAGAGAACGGCTACTCCTAGAGCACAGCTTGGCCAGAATCAGCACAGATGATTTTCCTGAGCTTCTCTCTGAGTCTGAGGCTGACTGTTTATGTGCATGTCTAACATATGGCTGCTGGTGTGGGCAAGGGGCTATAGTTTGAGACCCACTGCTCAAAGCAACCTCTTCTCAACCCTGGATGTACCCTGGAATCACATGGAGAGCTTATCAATATTACTAATACTTGAGTTCTACCCCTACCAAACCAGAACCTCTGAGATTCAGGGGCCTTCTTTTCTAAGGCCTACACTGGCGATTGCAGTAGTAGGCAGAACATGAGCTGGTATGTTGCCAGCGTTCCTAAGACTGTGCCATGCACACAGATTTTCTAGGGATCATGTCAAAATGCAGATCCTGATTCAGCAGTTCTCAGATGAAGCCACTGTGGCTGCTCTACCGATCACACTTTGAGAACAAGAGTCAGAAACACTGCTCCCTACACTGTCCTTTTTCTAAAGATTTGAGTTTTTGTCAGTTAGCCAGACATATTCTGAGTCAGGTCTAGGAGTCAAGTACCATTTTGGATGTCGGAAGCCAGAAGCAGTTGTTTGATTTGACTCACAGGGTGTCTGCTTGTGGGAGATCTCATAACTCATTTAGGCAACAGGTCACCATGGCAACTTTCAGGAGACTGTATCTCAATTTCAGGACTCCTGAGCATCACTGCTGGTCCTAGCAAGGTGCCTTAAAGAGATCCAGAGCATTGGCCACGTAGCTATGGTGACGTAAGTAGTTTTCAGAGCAGGGTGGTTGACTGTAAACCCTTCCTCAGCATGGTGACGACGCTGCTCAACCCCGTCCCCCAGATGCTCAGTTCAGAAATAGTTCTCCCTTGAGACACAAACTACAGTGAAGAACAAATCTACTACTGGAATTCAGGAGTCTCAGCCTTGGTTAAATAATATACACATTACTACCCAAGGCCAAAGTGTCAAAGACATAGGGTGCTCTTTACCCTACAGGGAATTCTGAAACTTAAAGTCCCCTTTAATTAACAAAAACAAGGAAATGAAAGGCTTGGACACCGTTTTACATCTTGTTTTCTCCCAATTTATTCTTTGCTGTGCTCAGGTATATTGTGTATTTGTTTTATTTTACCGAGACAACTGAAAAGAGAGTGAAAATATCCAGATGCTTAGTGAGCTTCAGCATCAAATTCTCTCCAGGCCCCAGACTCCTCTCTCCATAGAGAAGACTGGAAGCCACAGAGGAAAAGCCCAGGAGGACAGTGTTTTACCCTTAGGACACATTTTGCTAACTGGCCTTTCTTTATTTCTCTATCCCACAGCTTATTTCATGTCCAGGAAGAACAGGCGTGGATGTGGGGATCCTGCCTTGCTGATGTGGGGATCCTGCCTTGCTGGGATCTTCATATCTCCCGTGAACTCTTCCTTGCAAAAGGTTATTTCAGGACAGGAGCTGCAGGGAGTGACATTTTGCTCATTCTGCCTGGAGAGACCTCCTGGCTTGCCGGGGTCCTGAAGAAAGCTTTGAAAGTTCCCTGTGAAGTGGTGGGACTTTATTCAGTTCAGAGGGGCAAAGATCACTCGCCTCAGAGAAAGTTCTGAGGCCTTGGCTAATCCCATACAGGTTTTCTGTGGCCTGGGCTTGTGGACAGGACTTCAGAGGGAATAGCAAAATTTTCCAAAGGAAATTTGAAAACGGGCAAATGGTAAAAAAGGCATATGTCTACAGGGCACATTCGGATGACGGAGTAAATCTCACGGGTCTTTCTGTTGATTGTAAAGAAGTTTTAAAAATGCTTTAATTCTGAACGCGCCCGATCTCGTCTGATCTCGGAAGCTAAGCAGGGTCGGGCCTGGTTAGTACTTGGATGGGAGACCGCCTGGGAATACCGGGTGCTGTAGGCTTTAAGAAAAGAAAAAGAAAAGAAAAAAAAAAACTAAAAATGCTTTAATTATTAAGATTCACATAAACAAACTGAAAGCCACACGGGTTGCAGATAAAGAGGCTGGGAGAAAAGACCATATATTTTTTTCTACCCTGTTTCTTCCACTACAACTTTAATTTCTATACTTGATCTTAGCCAAAAGGCAAAAATCTATACAATTTACATTTTTAAAGGTGAATGTTGGGGCTGGGGAGATCCCTCAGTGGTTAGAGCACTGGCTGCTCTTGCCGGGAAGCTAGGTTCCCATCGCCCACGTGATAACCAACAACCTTCTGTAACTTCTAGTTCCAGGGGATCTCATGCCCTCTTCTGGCCTCCGTAAGTGCTGCAGGAGTATACCACAAATATGTAGATGTTGGCAAACACTCATGTTTTAAAAATATTAAAGGTGAGTGTTGATTGGATCACTGCCACGGAAACTCAAGGGGAGAGGGGAATGGAAAAAGTGGAAGTCAGAGAGAAGCTGGGGAAGGGGCAGCAGGGGTAAGGAAAGTAGAGAGGTGTGGAAGGAGGGAGAGAAGGACAGGAGGAGGGGAAGAGGAGGACCTTGGGCGACGGCTGGGGAGATGAATTGGGATTTGCCTAGCGTTCCTTACCTACCATGCAGTGTGGGTCCACATGAATTACTTCATGAAATGTCACAGGGGCTCAGAAAGTTAGATATGGTGTAAGCCTCAGTGTCAAATAACTGCCCGAGGTTACACTGCAAGGAGCAACAGTACCAGAGTCACAGGGGACACTGCACATATCTTTGGGTCACAGTTCTGAAGGTCTGTCTCCTAAAATCCTTTTAGAAATATGTCCTTTGAACCTGAAGTTGGAGAATGACTTCATTGGGGGTTAACCAGGCTCCTGTATTTATGCAATTAGACTCAGGGATTCTTTAATGGAATTGAGATGCATGTCGACTTATTAAAATGTAAACTTGTACTTCAGTAAATTCTAGAGCAGAATTTGTCAGTTCTCACTATATGTGTCACTGAGAGAATTCTAAATTATGAGTTTTTCAGATCCCACCCAAAGAGAATGGCTTGAAGCCAGATGTTCTGTATTTGAATTGCACCCAGGCAACTCTGAGGCAGTCTGTGTGCCCAATGTTCTAGAGACTTCTGGACAACACTGTTCATGTCACACATTTACATAGTCTCTGAGAGGATGCTGTGTCTGCTTGAGATAAATAAAAAGGTATTTTTATAAATAGCTTTAATTATCAGAAAATTCTCCTTACACCGAATAAATACTCATAATCTATTTGCCTGGTTCTTTTTAAATAGAACTGTATATAGAGGATTTAGTTTCCTATATTATTATTATTATTCTATTATTATATCTCACTTTATTTTTCAGTTTTGTGTATGTGTATGTACATGTGTTTTGCCTGAAGAAGCCAGCAGAGGGTGTCAGAGCCCCTGGAGCTGGAGTTACAGGCGGTTGTGAGCTTCCTGAGGCAGGTGCTGGGAACTGAGCTGTCGGGTCCTTTACAAGAACAGCAAGTGCTCTTCGCCACGGAGCCATCTCTCCAGCCTCTTTTTATTTCTAAATTCTAAACTTTTCCCCAACACTATTTTTAGGAACATGCTCTTGGTGGAGAAGGCCACTGCTGTGTTCCCTATGGGCTGTTGCCTTTCTCCTGAGCAGAGCGTGGGTGACAGGAATGTGGGGATCCTAAACTGCAGTGATGAGTCTCTCTGCTGAGTGCTTAGCTGCTGTTCTTAGAAAACCTTGTACCCAGGACTTCTCAATCCCTAGGAGAATGTCCAACATGGATCACAAAAATTAGAATGCCTCAGACATGGAAGAATGCAGCTGTTGAGATCCAGGTGGGGCTGGCTCAGGAGAGGCGGGCACCTTCCCCCTACCTATGAGAACTGGGTGGGAAGCCGGTCCCTTCCCAGGTTCCCTCTCCCTCTTGTCCAGCTGCATTTCCATGTGGGTCAAGTCACTGGTTCTTAATCTGGTTAAGGAGAACTATGAGGAGAGAAGGTGATGAATGGAAAAGTATGTTTCCCAGCACCTCACTGACCTCCAAACCATTCAAGCTTTGCTGTCACTTCATCTATCATTGATTTAGAAGGAAGCTAGTTCTGTGTAAAGTTTTAAAAGGTAAGAGAGATGGACTTGGACAACAAGGGCCACTTAGGTGCTGGATCTACCATTTAAAACAATGTGACCAGGAAAATTCACTAAAATCTGCCCCAATTATTTATTTTTAAAATAGGTATAATAACAACTATTAGCATCATTTGATGTTTATGTGAGAGAGCATAACATGTGATTCCTAAACACCTGTTGACACAGGGGTGGTACCAGACAATAGAATCTCAGTCTCTGCATTTGCATCAGTAACAGGATAGCCGTTTTGCTGTGTGGACCTCCATGAGCCAATACCAATTAGCTGTTTCTGAGCAGCACTTAAAATGATCCCCCAGGTAGGATGAGAGAAGGCAGGTACAAATGCTGTGGGATCAGAGTGTCACCTTTGTCCCAGTTCTCCTTAATGGGAAGGAGAGACTGAATTCCTTGGTTGGAGGTGGTGAGAATGGGCTAGCCTAGGACAGGGAACTAGGGTCAGCTTTTCTGGAGTTCTTTTTGTTCTGTTGCTCAGGCAGGTTTAGGGAATCTGACTCGCAACACCAGGAATCTGGGTTTGTTTTGTTGTTAAAAACAATGCAGTTAGTTCTCAGGCTGTTTATACTTCGTAGTGGGCATGCAGGAGGGCTCCAGAATATGAACTCAATATGTCTTCTCAGAACACTGGGGAGGACAGAGCCCTAGATGTTCTTAAACATAAGATGCAGCAGCTTAAATGAAGGCATTTAAAGCATTGTCAAACCCAGCACCCAAATTTGCATTTACTAGGTGTGAGAGGCTGGGAACAGTCTGGATTCCAGCATCTTAGCTGGGAACCGGTGCCTTAGTCTGGGCCATTTCCTTTCCCCTGGCACACAAGAATGACAACTGGTCTGTAGCTTACAGCTTTTCGAGGAGCTTTAAAGACACAGGTCTAGTGCTGACCTAAGGTCAGTTGGTATCATGTCCCAAAGACTTAGCTTTATTTACAAATGTTTCTCGCTTGGCCGCCCCTCCTCAAAACAGGGCCCTGGGGAAGGACACATTCATGGTCCCTTCACTTTCAACCCAAAGTGGCTCGGTGTAGATTGTGGTTGCATATTATGCAAATACATTTTAGATTCCTAAACCAAAAAATACAGTAGTTGGGGGAGGGCTGTTCCTTCTGCACATGGGCTGCCATAAGTCACAGCACAGCCCCTGTCAGCAGAGAGGAGGCAAGGTCCTCTCTGCTCAGACAGAGCTCGTGGTGTTCACACTGAGTCCATATTTTTAGTTCATTAATAAAATACGTCCTCACTTTTCTTCTGTAAGCCAGAACTGTGAGGGTACATTTCTTTTTGCAAACTCATGCAGAGAGAAGGGGGATTCCTTTTAAAACTACATCCTCTTAATAATAAATAATTTTTGATTTACTATACATAACAGTAGTGCATTTCTTGTTAAAACAGCAAGCTTTCTTTTTTTTTTTTTTTACCAAAATGAAAAGAAAACATTTCTTTATAAATATTTTAAATAGTTTAAATACATATTTCATACCAAGGATATAAAAATAGCTTCTTTTTTTTTTGATAAATAAAGACATTTTCATTTACATGGCAAATAACGGGCGACTAGGTAACCGCTGGCCGCCAGCTCTATTTGACTGATTGTCTAGGAGATGACATGCAGTGATAATCGTCCCTCTGCCTTCACGAAAAGGAAAATAGCGCAGCGGGAGCTCGGCAGTCCCGAGGCCAACAATGCTGTGGATACTGTCCAAGGAATGACATTAGGGCACTCAGGAAAAACCTTTGCTGCCCTGCACAAAAGCCACCTAGGGCAAAACTAACCCTCCAACTCTTTGTCTGGGGGTTCTAGCTGCTCAGCCCTCAGGATCTTTGGACATTTACCAAAGTCTGTGGAACAGACCAGTAAGTTAATACCTGTACAGGAAAAAGCTTTGTACGATGCTTCGAAGGTTCTAGAAACCGTGTGCTACAGTACGGAGGTGGCTATGCTCTTCGCTGGCCCCCTGTCCTCTCTCCTGCAGAATTTTCCAGTCTCCATGCCCACTAGAGGCCAAAGAAGGCAAATTAGAGCTGTCTAGCAGCAGCAGGTTTGCGCGGCAGGTGCTCCCGTGTGCTGACGTCATACGTTTATGGCTTTGCCGTCCTTCATGTCAGCTGTGCTTGTGACAACGTCCACTGGGAAGTTCTCCAAGGGCTCCGTAGACACTGACACCACTGCTTCCCTGTCCCACGAGCCCGGTAAGTTTTCCAGACTGAAGGAACTCACAGGTCTGTGAGTGAAGCTGCTCTCCTCCGACCTACTTGGGAGAACCAGGTGCAAAGACGTTTCAGAAGAGCAGACAGAGGACGACAGAGTCGCCGAGATAGACTGCAGGGGCGTCAGCGTGGTCTCCGAGTGTGGGGAGATGCACCTGAGGAACTGCAAGTGGCCTTCCTGGATGACCTGGCAATGGGAGGGCGAGTAATCGAGGTGTGGAGAACGATAGAGCTCGCCGTCTGTGGGCTTGTACTCGGGAGCTTCAGTCCTCTGGGGGCTGCTCCCCAGGGACGAGGGGTCCACGCTCCACATGTTGGCGGTGACGTTACCATGACAGAGCTGTGGTCCACCGGACTGCAGGTGGAGGCAAGGCTGGCGTCCACTCAGGGTCACCCTGGTCTGTATGCTCTCCCTTGGGGGACACACAGGGGAGGGATGCAGAGAGCAAGACCGTGATGGTGGCTGAGGTGACACGATGTTTTCTAGAAGCTTCATGACGCTCCTCATGTCCTTACCCAGCTGGGAGACCTCCTGGGTCAAGGTGGTCACCTGTGTGGAGGAAGCAGAGCCGAGAGCTAGAGTCAGAGATGCTCAGTGTGGACGGATTGGGGGAAGTGAGAGTTCTCGGTGAGAGGGATGCTCTAACTCCAAAGCTCAGGCAGCCCAACCGGAGGGGCTGGACTTCTAGACGGAAGTAGGCCCTGACCTAAAGCCACGCCCACTCGGGAGGAGCTGGAGAAATTCATGCCATCAGGGGTCAGTGGGTCTCTGGGACTCATTGGAAAGAACTGGCTCTTTGGCCTCCTGAATACAAATGTCGAATTTCACTTCCTGGGAGTTAATGGGATGCAGAAGGGTGCTCAGAAGTCAAGTATGTGCTTGGAGGGCACATACCCTGTGCTGGGCACCTCGTTTGTGTGGTGCCTCAATACCGGCTCTTGGGCTCAGTTTTCTAGCTGAGATCGTGACTGAAGACCTTCATGGTGAAGGTGAGGTGGTGGGAACTCACAGTGGGTTTGCTAGGGATGGAGTTCTTGGGAGCAACAGCCCTGGGAAGTGGGTACCAGAGCAAGCACCCGAGTGTCCTGGGATCTACCAGGGAACCGAAGACCCCTGGAATTATAACCCAGACTGCGTTGTGCCTGAGTCAATCATTTCTGCAGGTGACTCACTTAGCATTTATTAGACTCTCAAAAGACACGCATCCTCACAGAAACATATTTACTTAAAAGCAGTAATAATATTCACTGTCAAAGTTATTTTCCCAACAAAATTAGGTTTAGCTTTTAGATTCATTTTTATTATTTTGAAATTATATGTGTGTGTATATCTGGGTGTATTTGTATGTGAGTGCAGGCAGCTGTGGAGTCCAGAAGAGGGTGCTAGAGCCTCTGGAGCTGGGGTTAGAGGCAGCTGTGAGCCGGCTGATGTGGATGCTGGGAACTTCCTCTGCAAGAACACCATGTGCTCTAAAAACTGAGCCATCTCTCCAGCCCCACAACATTAGGTTAAAAAGGTTTCTTTTAAATCATAGAAGACCACTTGAAGATTGACTGTGATTCACAGCTGCCTTTTCTGAAGTATTTGTTTGTCCCTCAGCATGAGGGAGCCTAGCATTGCACCAGGCAGGACACCCACATATATTCCTAATCTTTGGAGTTCTAACACTAACACAGTGTTGTAATAGTTTTCCTTACTGTTCTAACACCTTATATCTTAGGATAGATGGCTTTCTTTGTGATTTGATTTTACTATCATGACCCTCAAACCCCCAGGGGAAGTGGCTGGAGCCCCAGCTAAAACCCATCAGGACCCAGACAGGGTAGTTTTCTCGTCAATGATACCAAAACCCAGAAGGCTGTTTTGGACAGACTTTCTTTCCATCTTACATGCACATTTTAAACATTTATTTATTGACTTTGTACAAGTGCCTTGGACACCCCCCTGCCCCATCTGTGTTAGTTCTGCGGGTCCCTTTATTTCTACTTTCATTGCGAAAGCATCACTAATCCATCCAGCACCTTAATCCAGGACGTTTCCTATGAGTGTAATCTGAAGCTAATTCCCCCTGGCAGGCTCACAGGAGGTGGCACTGTCCAACCCTAGACATGTAGAAAGAGCCAGAAGGAAGAGTTCTGTGCTTCAGGCCACCACCTGGTAACGCCTGGCTCAGAATTGACTAGCCAAAACTCATTGTGCCCCTCTGCTGGCATGGTCCTGGAGGGACCCAAGCAGACACTTTTGGGGGCTTCTTTTCTGGAGATCTGAAACTGCTAGAGACAGAACATCCAAAATAAGGAGGGTGGGCTGGGCGTGGTGGCGCATGCCTTTGATCCTAGCACTTGGGAGGCAGAGGCAGGTGGATCTTTGTGAGTTCAAGGCCAGCCTGGTCTGCAGAGTGAGTTCCAGGACAGCTGGGGCTACAGGGAGACCCTGTCTCGAAAAGACCCGAAAAAAAAAAAAATAAGGTGGGTGGAAGGTGAGAGAATGGGCAGCTTCTGATCATCCCAGGATCTTGTGTGACTCCCTGTCACAAGACTCCTGCAACACTGACATGGCCAAGATTAGACACAGAATCTGAGCTCTTCTATCAACATTTCAGGAAAGATGGCTGCCACCAAAAGGCAGGACTGAAGGGGCAGCTGACCAACAGTTTCTGTGGACATTCTAAGCCTTTTTCCTGAATCAAACCCACTTAGACCAGATTAGCTCAGCTCTCAATAAGGACACCCCCAATGACCTTTCATGGAGGACTGAATCAGGACAACATTCAAAGAACAAGTCTGAATTTTAGACGCCATATTAATAATTATGGTATTCAGTGGAAGTGTAATAATTTATAATATGCAAATTCACATATGCGTTCTCCATCAAATCAATAAACAGCAGTGAGATAGGCAGATCTCCATGTGTGGTCTGGGAGCAGTGATGCCTGGAGGTGAAATGGTGGGCTTTTGAAATAAAGATTTATTTATAACTGTGTGTGTGCGGTGCCTGCTCATGTGTGTACGTGCAGGTGCCTGTGTGTATGTGTGGAGGCCAGAAGAGGGCTTCAGAGCTCCTGGAGCTGGAGTTACAGGTGGTTGTGAGCTGCCTGATGTGGGTGCTGGGAACGCAACTCAGGTCTTCTGCAAGAGCAGCTAGCACTCTTTACCACTGTGCCATCTCTCCAGCCCCAAAATGGTGTGTTTAAGATTACTTGTTTCATGAATGACATCTTTGGTCCAGAATTCAGGCCTTATCCTATCCTTCAGCCTTCTTGGATACAGGGTGTAACCAGAGGGCAGGGGGTTTTGTTAATGTGTCCAGAATGTCTAAGGAGCATAGTGACATAAACCAATGTGTCATGGAGAAAAGCTATTTGGAATATCAATTCAATGTCAGATAAGTAAATAGTGTAATCTCAGAAAACAATATGAGGCTGATTAAATAGTAAATTCTCTTCAAAGCAAATTATATGGTTAAAACAAACAAAAAAAGCAAGGTTTGCTACAGGGTAAATGCTATAATTCTGATGATGTACACTTGTAGCTTACAAAATAATTTTTTTTTTCTTTTCCAGAACTATGTTCCTGACTTCTAACTTGCAGTGTGGAGTCACCACAACTTTGAGGCCACAAACTCTGAATGGGAACCTAGGGATTTGACTGGCTTCAGGAATGTAAACATGTATTAACATTTCCAGAAAGCAAATTACTGTCCTAGCAAGAGCTAAAGTGAGCAGAGAGCTAAAGAAAACAGGGATTCCAATCAAGGGTAGGGAAGGTTCCGTCACTATGTCCCCAGGGGCACACCCCCGCACCTTACTGCAGTTACACAAGGGAATTCATTCCCATTAGGTTATGGATCTCTTCTTTTACAAGGACAAAGCCAGCTGCCACAAAGAGAAACAGCATCTCCTGAGGGAGGAGACCAGGGTGACAGTGACTGGGACAACTATTGCCATATACAACGTGGCAGGTTTGACTGCAGTGGTGTGCTGGTCCCTGCTGAGGTGACTGAATCAATTCTAAACAGGAAAGACACTAGTCGTGATTAAGGATAAGAAACAAAGAGTTTACTTTTTGAAGGTGGTGAAGTTCAAACCACCACATGGGAAACAAAATGCAATTGCCAACGAAGATTGTTGGGGTTGCTCTCTAAGGCTGTTTAGGTATGAACATCTATCTTCAAAATCGAACTTAAACCAGAGTGCTGCAAAGCAGTATGGTCAGAAAATAAGCAGAATCATGTTAATCACATGAAGCAAAGTTATCCTCTTCCCCTAATGGCAGCCTAAAAACCTTAAAAGTTTCTATCACTCATATTAGAAATACCTCCCATGCTCATGGATTGTGAAAATTAATATAGTAAAAATGTCCATTCTACCCAAATTAATATACAGATTCAATGCAATCCCAATTAAAATCCCCATGAGTTTCTTCACAGGCTTAAAAAAAATCCTTAAATTCATATGGAAAAACAAAAGACCCTGAAGTAGCCAAAGCAACCATGAGCGAAAAGAGCTATATGGGGGTGGGGTGGGGTCTATACCAGACTTCAAACTATATTACCGGGCTATAGTCATAAAAACAGCCTGGTACTGGCACAAAACAGACCTGTAGATCAATGGAACAAAATTGAAGATCCAAACTTGAGCACACACAATTTCAGCCACCTCATATTTGACAAAAAAAAAAAAAAAAAGCTTTCTTTTAGCAGATGCTATGGTCCCAAGCCCTATTTAATTTCTTTCTTTACTTTTCTTTATTTTTATTTTTTGGTGTTTTTGACACAGGGCCTCTTTGTAGCCACAGCTGCTCTAAAACTTGCTGTGGAGACCAGGCTGGCCCTGATCTCACAGAGATCAGCCTGCCACTGCCTCCCAAGTGCTAGGAGTAAATGCATGTGCCACCATGTCCAGCTAATTTCTTTCTTTTAAAAATTAGAAACAGGTCTGGAGAGTTGGTTCAGTGATTAAGAATACTGGCTGCTCTTGCAGAGGATCCGGGTTCACTTCCCACATATACGGTGGCTAACCATCTATAACTCCAATTCCAGAGGGATCTGACACCTCTTCTGACCTCCGAGTCCACTGATGAACATGGGTTCACTTACATACATGCAGGCAATACACTCATACACATAAAAATAATAAAATAAAAATTACAAGTTTTATTTATTTATTAATTTGTGTGTGTGTATATACTATGTGCATGTAGTATCCCTGGAGACCAGAAGAGGGCAGTGTACACTCTAAAACTGGAGTTACCTTTGGTTGTAGCTGCCTGGCATGGATGCTGGGAATTCAATTTGGGTCCTCTGCAAGAGTAGCAGGCACTCCTAACCGCTGAGCCATCTCTCCAGCCCCCCTCGCCTCCCAATATCAGTCCTTAATGGCCTCATGCCTTGCTTTTCCCTGGTCACTGTTAAGCAGAATGGAGCCAGAACCCCACGCCAAAGCCCTGGCGTTCCTCTTCTGCCTTCTCGTCTGTGGTATTTACTTCTCTCCTTCAAACTCTCAAGCTGCATTTTTTTTTTTTTAATTCAGAAAGCTTTTGTTTTGCTGACCTCTCACTGATGCACATACTCCATACTATTTGTTCTGGGTTAAGCTATGAGGCCCATTCAGAGTGGACACCGTTGTCTCTCTCACTGTGTCCAGACTCGGTACAATACTTAGAATGTAACGTGAACTCGGCATGTCTTCAGTGTAAACACTGGCATTTTGAAATATTTTGTTTGGTTTTCATGATCCCTCCATTTTGACTTTATTTCATAATATTAAATTTTTTTCATCTGGCTTTCATGTTACAGCCACCACTTTATTTCATGATTTAACCCAAGTCTGCGGAGGGAGACCCGCCTGTACAAAATCACACAGAAAACTCAGCAACTCTCCGTCCTCATTCTGAGCATATACGTTAAAAATAGGCATTGCATTTCTGGGAAGGTTTTGGATATATGCTCCTTAATATAAATCCTTGACTGTCCAAGTTTCTGAGAGCAGGTGTCTCTTCCACAGTTAAGAATCCCCTTCTCTCTTACCGCCTTCTCTTCCTAATTGTAAAAATAGGTCTCTGCTGGCTGAGGCTGCTCTGTTCCTTTCTCAAACAGCCGACTATAAACTTCATTTCCATGGGTGGTTTTAAATCTCTGGGAAATTTCTCTCATTTACTGATTCCCAGATATCATGGGTGCATTATGAATGTCAAGAACAAATTCACTTAAGCAATTCAGATTTATTTGTCAACAGAAACTTGGCACACTCTGCATCCCTGGAGGGCTAATTTTGATGTGGCCTTGATTCTACTGAGAGAGGATAAAGGAACCGCACTTTATCTATATTCTTCTCCACTTGTGTGTGGTTTTTCCTTTATCTGCTTTCTCTTCCTCCTTTTCTTTATCCTCCTCCTCCTGTGGATAAAATCCATAGGTCTGGAATTTCAAACCGTTGGGCCAAACCAGGTCACCATCACCATCTGCAGAGTCAATTGTTCACATCCAGGGTTTCTCTCTCTCTTCCAAAGTTGCAACTGTCAGAAAGGGAAAGTGAGGAAAACACCATCTGTGTTCCTAAGTGGTTCAGTTTTCTACCCCGCACTTCAGAGCACCCAGAGAATCGTCTCTTTTCTATTGTCCCAGGATAATGCTCAGATCATCTGGGCTCGGTGGTAATACTAGGTAATACTAGGTAATACTCCTGTTATTTATGAGCATCACCTGACGTGAACAGAAACATTCCTGTGACAATGCTTCTTTTTTTTTTTTTTTTTTTTTTTTTAGACAGGGTCTCACTTTAGTCCCAGCTGGACTGGAGCTCACTCTGTAGCTCAGGCTGGTCTTGAACTCACAGAGATCTGCCTACTTCTGCCTTCCTAGTGCTGGGATTAAAGGCGTGTGCCACCATGCCTAGCTAGACAATACTTCTTACCTGCCATGACGATCCACACACCGACCCTGCCATGCACTTAACATGGGAACCACTAACAGCTTCTCCAGGGTTAATTATAATGTCTGTGTCCTTGTTGCATTACATTATACAGCATCTGGTTGACCGTCCTCCTGTTTAATATGCTTCACTGACATAATTTTACCATCCTTTGCATCCTTTGCATTATTTTTCCACAAGGGCTTTGTTGTAAGGATTAAATAATATCAAGAATTAAATAATATCATGGATGTAAAACTTTAGTCCCCATTTAACCAGGTTTATGTCAGTATCCCATGTAACTAGATTTGATAATGCAGTACAGAAACCAAGTTTACTTGAGAATTCATGCATGACAGGGAAAACTAATGCAGGAAACATCTAGCTCTGAGGGAAGGAGAATCCTCATTATCTATAAAATGCTTCTTTTGCCCCAGTGTGTGGAAATAACTCAGTTCTATTCACACTGTCAGTCTCAGAAGGGTCTAAGTTTTCAGACTACATGCCTGGATTTCTTTTTTTTTTTAATTTTAAAAAGACCAAAACAATCCTTTAATAAACAAATAATTATTAAATTATTATTGAAACTCCCTAATACCTAAGGTTCTACTCTATGAGGGTTAGCTGCAAAGTTCCAGTTCAGAAGCCAGAGGCTCATTACTATAGTAGCAAGTAGTAGCAGCAGTAATTGGAATCTCTGGAAATTCTTTAAGATTCTTTTTTCCAGTTTAACATTTGAGTGATTGCAATCAGATGGATTGGGATTTCTCCCAGAGATGTGCGAAATAAAACATAGTGAGGTGTTGGCCAGAACTGCATACAGACCTGTGTGGAGCAGAGTGCGTGTGTGTGTGTGTGGGGGGGGAGGCTGCAGAGTGTGGGGACTGCAGAGTGCAGGGGCTGCAGGCACTTTACAGGCTTTCTCAAGTAGCTAGGTTACTGAGCCACATGATACATGCTCAATAAACCTTTGCTGGTAGATTTTAATGAGGAATAAAATACACTGTGGATTTCTCAATATGGGTTTCTGTTATTTTAACTGAATTTAAATAAATGATTTCCATTGATTTTCCCTAAATTGCAGGAGACAGAAATTGCCTCCAAGGCTCTAGTGGGTATAAGAATGCTTCGTCTGATCTCAGTGTCTCACGAGAGTTCCTCCATTTATAACTGGGGGATTGTGAAAGGTTTAATTCTTGACTCCGGGGGCCCATCTGCGGGGTCGGGCCTCTGCTTTACCCCATCAACTCCACATGTTGCTATGCACAGCGTGGTGATTTTTGGTGCAAAGATGACTTGTTCGTTGAGTCTACAGATTGTGTTCTGAGAATGGCAGTGTAAATTAAAATATGACTTTTACAATACATTTTGTTTCATTTAAAAATAGTTGACCACCAACTTCTCTGTGCTTTTCCTTTGTCAGTCCAGGCTAGGAATATGGTGCAATCCAAGGTCCCCAAGCCTATCTGGAATTTTAGCTGGTAGGCAGAGAAAAAAATGTCATCTCCATTTTTATGTGTTCAAGAAGCAGATGGAGGATGCATCTGTTGACATGATCTTCTTAGCTTGAAGAGTTCTTGACCTGTCATTCAATTTTTGCCAAACATATCCACATTGTCCTGCTAGACAAACTTTTCCTAAACCTAGGGGTACTAACTGCACCAATTCTCTCCCTCTGCCACAAACACATACACAGTCTATGGCGATGATTCAGGTAATTAAGTGGTCTTTCACAGACACCTTTGTTATGTTGCATATTTATCGAGATATTCGGGCAAATTCAATCAAACTCTATAAACAGGCAAAACAAAAGAGATGATCAGCCTAATTTCATCCTTGTGTCTTTTGCTCTACAAAGCAGCCCAAGACAAGACAGTCTTTATCTGTCAGCTAAAATAATAATCATTCTTGGCATTGCATCCATTTATCCAAATGAGGATCTCAATCTCATGACTAACAAGATCTGTAAATCTTTATCTACAGCTGGGAGAGACCAAAAAGTTGAGGTGGCCTGTCCTGGGTGGTGCAGGGGCTGCACCCAGGCAGAGACCAAAAAGTTGAGAGGTGGCCTGTTCCAGGTCATGCAGGGGCTGCACCCAGGCAGAGACCAAAAAGTTGAGAGGTGGCCTGTTCCAGGTCATGCAGGGGCTGCACCCAGGCAGAGACCAAAAAGTTGAGAGGTGACCTGTCCCAGGTCATGCAGGGGCTGCACCCAGGCAGAGACCAAAAAGTTGAGAGGTGGCCTGTCCCAGGTGGTGCAGGGGCTGTACCTAGGCTTTTACCTTTGCAAGCACAGCTGCTGCCCCTTACATCAGAGTAACATAAGCATTCTAAGCACTGTTAATAGAAAATGGCCAGCTGTTATCTTCAAAGTGACTGTGCTAATGGCATCTTTGAATGTCTGCAAGCGTGGTCTTTGGACATAACTTTCTTACTCTAGTTTTATCCTGGTTATTCACTATTTGCCAATTATCTGGTTTCCACATTTTTTTTTTGTTTCCTGTGACCAAATTTAATTAGCGTCTGGATACAAGATCCTTATCCTCTAAGCAAACATTAAACATGCTTGTTTCCTCTCGGACCATCAGCTATATACAACATGTATGTTAACTTTAATTTGTAGAAAATCCACCCTGAGAGCTGGGTCCTGGGACATTTCTGACATGTCAACACCATCATTTCATGCTTTGCTGGCTCAGGTCCTTAGTTATTTTTAACTGACACTTTAAGCTAACTTTAACATAATCGTTTATCAGCTGTGTTTGGGGGCACATACCTATAGTCCCAGCTACTCAGGAAGCTGACGTAGGAGGACAGTGAGTTTGAGGCCAAATCAACATCTTAGTGAGACTTTACCTTAACATAAAACTAAAAATAAAGGAAAGAAATCAGGGTATAGCTCACTGTCACTAAAAAAAAAAACCCTGCCTCAGATCAGAGTTATACTTATAAAAATGCAGCTTAATATATAAATATGTATATATATTCATAATATATACATATTTATATTATGTATATAGATATATATATATTTTTTTTTTTAAGTTTTATATAATAATATATATTATATATATTTTATATTATAATTAATATATAATATAATATATATATATATATGATTTATTATATATATTATAATAAATTATATATAATTATATATATATATATTATTATAATAGTAAACATATTATAATATTATTATATATATAATAATATATTATATTATAATAATAATTTAATATTATATTATTATATTATTATATTATTATATTTTATAAATTATAATATTATAATATAATTATATTATATATTTATACTATATAATAATATATAGATAATAATGATATTATATATAATAGTATATATATATTATATATATATATATATATATAAATGATAATATATATTAAAATAATATATTGAAATATTATATACTAAATTCATATAATATTTATTATATCTGCTATATATCGCTAATTAGATTGTATATCAGCTATAACTCACAATATATATAAGCATATATCTCCGAAACTCACCCCTTCAGATATTATATATATATGAATATATAATACACCTCTAATAAACTCCTGAATTCATGCATCTGAACAGAAAATCCTGCATCCCCAAGGGTAAAGAGATTCAGTCTATAAGGTGAGCTTGAAGAGCAGCTGAATCAGCACTTGGGAGTGCTGGGATTTGTTATCACCACTGATAGGACAGGATGGAAAAATGCATCAAAGAGTCAGTAAACTGAATTCCTCCTCTGCCCCAATGCTTTATAATTCTCTAAAACCCTTCACCAGGCCTATGGACATGGCTCAGTGGTAGTACATTTGCAGAGCATGTATGGGGCCCCTGAGCTGGATCCTCTGCACTATAAAGTAAACAAATAAACAAAACAAACCTACAAAATAGCCCTTAAAAACTTGCCCTAAAATGTATTTTTTAGCTTCAACGTGCTAATCTGTGGAATATTCATAAATTGGAAGTATATAAGGAAAACATGATAAATATATACATTGCCCTTGGAAATATCAAGTTTTTCTGATAAGCCTTCTCTAAAATGGTTCTATCTTAAAGTATCTATCCCTGGTAAACCAAATCTCAGGTTTAAGTGTCTATATGATATTGGAACCAAAGACTAGTGTTTTAGGCTAGTGTGGGCTCCTGACAGTTCAGAAGGAAATTCTTTCAACTGAACAATAACTCAGTAAAAGGAAAACTGGCCAGCCTGGGATTTAGGCTTCATTTCTATCTCTCTCTGAGTTGTTTCAATGTGTTAATTTTGGGGTCTGGGCCACTTCTCTGCTCTCTGACCATTTCCTGTTTCACTTCTCCCGTCTTTCCAAACTCAGAATAGAAATACATTTTCTTCTACTCAGTGCCTTAATGTGTAGTGGTTAAAATAAAGATCATACAAATTCCAGGCATCTTTTATTCATTTCACAACCATAAATATGTATCTGTCATATGTCAGTTAGAAAGCAGAGAACAAGAGATTCTAATTGTCTTAGCACTGGCAATCATAAAAGCTCGAGAACTGAAAAAGTTAAAAAGTCATATCAAACAGGACTTGGTTCCATTAGCTGGGTATATTCCAGTTTGGAAACCTGTGTCCACAAAATGCCACATTACCTTCAGTAATACTGAAGGTAAAATAATAAGTAAAAATGAAAAATGCAGAATAGTCTTACCAGCAGTTATACAGATGATTTTTGTATGACAGAAAAGTAATTTGTTTATGTTTTTTCTTTTTTGAAAACCGATGAAAAAGAACCATATGTGACCAAGGTGTGGAAAGTGGATCTTAGGTAGATCGACTTCGGGATGGCCTGGCAGCTCCACAGGTGAGCTTACGTTGGCACCATTGTTCATGAAAATGTGTAACAGCAACACGAATTCAGAGGACTGAGGGATGAATTCTACTATGGTTAGCTGTAGACACTTCTTATGGGAACTACTGATAGAGGCCGAGTTTTCACAGGCATTTAGAAAATCAGGACTCCTAATCAAAGAACAACCTCTTTTTAATTCTGCAGCCATCACAGACCTACTGCCTTTTTCAAATATAACCTACACAACAACTGAGACTGTCCATCACCATGTAGCAGGCATTTAATTATCTTTGTTTATGTGGAAATTGTATGGAATATTTAATTCAGTTTGTTGGCATTCAAATTGTTAAGAAGAATTAAATATGAAAAAATTTCTCTAAAATTTTGGATGCAATGGTAGACGTTATCAGTGTTTGTCAACACTAAGTTTTTCATTTTTCTGAAATACACATAATATTACATTTTCGTGCACGTTAAAATTAACTCTGCCCATGAAATTACTTCTGGATATGAAGAGAAGTGGTACATACAGCTTTACAGCTGGACCAATGCCTGTGTTTAAGTCAGCAAGTAACTCACAGGCAGTTAGCAACAGTCCATGTGGTGGAGCCTCTTCTACTGAACTGTTAGGACTGCTGCCTTTTAGTTTAATCAATGGGATTTCGACTTCACTAATGCACTACACTTTATTATATAACCATGCTTATCTGAGGATTGTAGGATTCTTCAGTATTATAGACTTTCCAAGGAAGTTGAAAATGAAGAGAGAAAAGTTAAAAGCATCTGAGGTTATGAGTCAAAATTTGAAATTCAACTTGAGGGTCTTGGTGATATATAAAATGATCCACTGTAACCCAATGTAGTGGATATAGGTGATCATTAAAACAGTTTTAAAGGGGCTGGAGAGATGGCCTAGCAGTTAAGAGCACTGACTGCTCTTGCAGAGGACCTGGGTTCGATCCCCAGCACCCACATAGCGGCTGAGAACTGTCTTTAACTCCAGTTCCAGGGGAATCCGACACCCTTTTCTGACCTCTGCAGCATTGCATGACACGGGTGCACAAACCTGCATGCAGACAGTACATTCATACACATAGGAAAATAAATAAAAAAAATAGTTTTAAAGACTATGGTTGTGGAAGACAGGTAGGAACTGGGTGCCTTGGCGAGCTGATTGCTGATCGTTTGGTCCTGCTGTCTTTGGTTTGATTGGCCTTTGTGGCTGTGAGGTTGGAGTTATCCCCCCAGCTGGGATTAAAGGTGTGGTCTTTGGCTTGATTAGATCTAGTGGCTGTGGGGGCGGAGTTATCCTCCCAGCCGGTATTAAAGGCACGCTTGTGTGACTCTTGAGATTTGAGATCTCTTGAGCCCAGCGGCAGGAAGAGGGGAAGACAGGTAGGAACTGGGTGCCTTGGCGAGCTGATTGCTGATCGTTTGGTCCTGCTGTCTTTGGTTTGATTGGCCTTTGTGGCTGTGAGGTTGGAGTTATCCCCCCAGCTGGGATTAAAGGTGTGGTCTTTGGCTTGATTAGATCTAGTGGCTGTGGGGGCGGAGTTATCCTCCCAGCCGGTATTAAAGGCACGCTTGTGTGACTCTTGAGATTTGAGATCTCTTGAGCCCAGCGGCAGGAAGAGGGGAAGACAGGTAGGAACTGGGTGCCTTGGCGAGCTGATTGCTGATCGTTTGGTCCTGCTGTCTTTGGTTTGATTGGCCTTTGTGGCTGTGAGGTTGGAGTTATCCCCCCAGCTGGGATTAAAGGTGTGGTCTTTGGCTTGATTAGATCTAGTGGCTGTGGGGGCGGAGTTATCCTCCCAGCCGGTATTAAAGGCACGCTTGTGTGACTCTTGAGATTTGAGATCTCTTGAGCCCAGCGGCAGGAAGAGGGGAAGACAGGTAGGAACTGGGTGCCTTGGCGAGCTGATTGCTGATCGTTTGGTCCTGCTGTCTTTGGTTTGATTGGCCTTTGTGGCTGTGAGGTTGGAGTTATCCCCCCAGCTGGGATTAAAGGTGTGGTCTTTGGCTTGATTAGATCTAGTGGCTGTGGGGGCGGAGTTATCCTCCCAGCCGGTATTAAAGGCACGCTTGTGTGACTCTTGAGATTTGAGATCTCTTGAGCCCAGCGGCAGGAAGAGGGGAAGACAGGTAGGAACTGGGTGCCTTGGCGAGCTGATTGCTGATCGTTTGGTCCTGCTGTCTTTGGTTTGATTGGCCTTTGTGGCTGTGAGGTTGGAGTTATCCCCCCAGCTGGGATTAAAGGTGTGGTCTTTGGCTTGATTAGATCTAGTGGCTGTGGGGGCGGAGTTATCCTCCCAGCCGGTATTAAAGGCACGCTTGTGTGACTCTTGAGATTTGAGATCTCTTGAGCCCAGCGGCAGGAAGAGGGGAAGACAGGTAGGAACTGGGTGCCTTGGCGAGCTGATTGCTGATCGTTTGGTCCTGCTGTCTTTGGTTTGATTGGCCTTTGTGGCTGTGAGGTTGGAGTTATCCCCCCAGCTGGGATTAAAGGTGTGGTCTTTGGCTTGATTAGATCTAGTGGCTGTGGGGGCGGAGTTATCCTCCCAGCCGGTATTAAAGGCACGCTTGTGTGACTCTTGAGATTTGAGATCTCTTGAGCCCAGCGGCAGGAAGAGGGGAAGACAGGTAGGAACTGGGTGCCTTGGCGAGCTGATTGCTGATCGTTTGGTCCTGCTGTCTTTGGTTTGATTGGCCTTTGTGGCTGTGAGGTTGGAGTTATCCCCCCAGCTGGGATTAAAGGTGTGGTCTTTGGCTTGATTAGATCTAGTGGCTGTGGGGGCGGAGTTATCCTCCCAGCCGGTATTAAAGGCACGCTTGTGTGACTCTTGAGATTTGAGATCTCTTGAGCCCAGCGGCAGGAAGAGGGGAAGACAGGTAGGAACTGGGTGCCTTGGCGAGCTGATTGCTGATCGTTTGGTCCTGCTGTCTTTGGTTTGATTGGCCTTTGTGGCTGTGAGGTTGGAGTTATCCCCCCAGCTGGGATTAAAGGTGTGGTCTTTGGCTTGATTAGATCTAGTGGCTGTGGGGGCGGAGTTATCCTCCCAGCCGGTATTAAAGGCACGCTTGTGTGACTCTTGAGATTTGAGATCTCTTGAGCCCAGCGGCAGGAAGAGGGGAAGACAGGTAGGAACTGGGTGCCTTGGCGAGCTGATTGCTGATCGTTTGGTCCTGCTGTCTTTGGTTTGATTGGCCTTTGTGGCTGTGAGGTTGGAGTTATCCCCCCAGCTGGGATTAAAGGTGTGGTCTTTGGCTTGATTAGATCTAGTGGCTGTGGGGGCGGAGTTATCCTCCCAGCCGGTATTAAAGGCACGCTTGTGTGACTCTTGAGATTTGAGATCTCTTGAGCCCAGCGGCAGGAAGAGGGGAAGACAGGTAGGAACTGGGTGCCTTGGCGAGCTGATTGCTGATCGTTTGGTCCTGCTGTCTTTGGTTTGATTGGCCTTTGTGGCTGTGAGGTTGGAGTTATCCCCCCAGCTGGGATTAAAGGTGTGGTCTTTGGCTTGATTAGATCTAGTGGCTGTGGGGGCGGAGTTATCCTCCCAGCCGGTATTAAAGGCACGCTTGTGTGACTCTTGAGATTTGAGATCTCTTGAGCCCAGCGGCAGGAAGAGGGGAAGACAGGTAGGAACTGGGTGCCTTGGCGAGCTGATTGCTGATCGTTTGGTCCTGCTGTCTTTGGTTTGATTGGCCTTTGTGGCTGTGAGGTTGGAGTTATCCCCCCAGCTGGGATTAAAGGTGTGGTCTTTGGCTTGATTAGATCTAGTGGCTGTGGGGGCGGAGTTATCCTCCCAGCCGGTATTAAAGGCACGCTTGTGTGACTCTTGAGATTTGAGATCTCTTGAGCCCAGCGGCAGGAAGAGGGGAAGACAGGTAGGAACTGGGTGCCTTGGCGAGCTGATTGCTGATCGTTTGGTCCTGCTGTCTTTGGTTTGATTGGCCTTTGTGGCTGTGAGGTTGGAGTTATCCCCCCAGCTGGGATTAAAGGTGTGGTCTTTGGCTTGATTAGATCTAGTGGCTGTGGGGGCGGAGTTATCCTCCCAGCCGGTATTAAAGGCACGCTTGTGTGACTCTTGAGATTTGAGATCTCTTGAGCCCAGCGGCAGGAAGAGGGGAAGACAGGTAGGAACTGGGTGCCTTGGCGAGCTGATTGCTGATCGTTTGGTCCTGCTGTCTTTGGTTTGATTGGCCTTTGTGGCTGTGAGGTTGGAGTTATCCCCCCAGCTGGGATTAAAGGTGTGGTCTTTGGCTTGATTAGATCTAGTGGCTGTGGGGGCGGAGTTATCCTCCCAGCCGGTATTAAAGGCACGCTTGTGTGACTCTTGAGATTTGAGATCTCTTGAGCCCAGCGGCAGGAAGAGGGGAAGACAGGTAGGAACTGGGTGCCTTGGCGAGCTGATTGCTGATCGTTTGGTCCTGCTGTCTTTGGTTTGATTGGCCTTTGTGGCTGTGAGGTTGGAGTTATCCCCCCAGCTGGGATTAAAGGTGTGGTCTTTGGCTTGATTAGATCTAGTGGCTGTGGGGGCGGAGTTATCCTCCCAGCCGGTATTAAAGGCACGCTTGTGTGACTCTTGAGATTTGAGATCTCTTGAGCCCAGCGGCAGGAAGAGGGGAAGACAGGTAGGAACTGGGTGCCTTGGCGAGCTGATTGCTGATCGTTTGGTCCTGCTGTCTTTGGTTTGATTGGCCTTTGTGGCTGTGAGGTTGGAGTTATCCCCCCAGCTGGGATTAAAGGTGTGGTCTTTGGCTTGATTAGATCTAGTGGCTGTGGGGGCGGAGTTATCCTCCCAGCCGGTATTAAAGGCACGCTTGTGTGACTCTTGAGATTTGAGATCTCTTGAGCCCAGCGGCAGGAAGAGGGGAAGACAGGTAGGAACTGGGTGCCTTGGCGAGCTGATTGCTGATCGTTTGGTCCTGCTGTCTTTGGTTTGATTGGCCTTTGTGGCTGTGAGGTTGGAGTTATCCCCCCAGCTGGGATTAAAGGTGTGGTCTTTGGCTTGATTAGATCTAGTGGCTGTGGGGGCGGAGTTATCCTCCCAGCCGGTATTAAAGGCACGCTTGTGTGACTCTTGAGATTTGAGATCTCTTGAGCCCAGCGGCAGGAAGAGGGGAAGACAGGTAGGAACTGGGTGCCTTGGCGAGCTGATTGCTGATCGTTTGGTCCTGCTGTCTTTGGTTTGATTGGCCTTTGTGGCTGTGAGGTTGGAGTTATCCCCCCAGCTGGGATTAAAGGTGTGGTCTTTGGCTTGATTAGATCTAGTGGCTGTGGGGGCGGAGTTATCCTCCCAGCCGGTATTAAAGGCACGCTTGTGTGACTCTTGAGATTTGAGATCTCTTGAGCCCAGCGGCAGGAAGAGGGGAAGACAGGTAGGAACTGGGTGCCTTGGCGAGCTGATTGCTGATCGTTTGGTCCTGCTGTCTTTGGTTTGATTGGCCTTTGTGGCTGTGAGGTTGGAGTTATCCCCCCAGCTGGGATTAAAGGTGTGGTCTTTGGCTTGATTAGATCTAGTGGCTGTGGGGGCGGAGTTATCCTCCCAGCCGGTATTAAAGGCACGCTTGTGTGACTCTTGAGATTTGAGATCTCTTGAGCCCAGCGGCAGGAAGAGGGGAAGACAGGTAGGAACTGGGTGCCTTGGCGAGCTGATTGCTGATCGTTTGGTCCTGCTGTCTTTGGTTTGATTGGCCTTTGTGGCTGTGAGGTTGGAGTTATCCCCCCAGCTGGGATTAAAGGTGTGGTCTTTGGCTTGATTAGATCTAGTGGCTGTGGGGGCGGAGTTATCCTCCCAGCCGGTATTAAAGGCACGCTTGTGTGACTCTTGAGATTTGAGATCTCTTGAGCCCAGCGGCAGGAAGAGGGGAAGACAGGTAGGAACTGGGTGCCTTGGCGAGCTGATTGCTGATCGTTTGGTCCTGCTGTCTTTGGTTTGATTGGCCTTTGTGGCTGTGAGGTTGGAGTTATCCCCCCAGCTGGGATTAAAGGTGTGGTCTTTGGCTTGATTAGATCTAGTGGCTGTGGGGGCGGAGTTATCCTCCCAGCCGGTATTAAAGGCACGCTTGTGTGACTCTTGAGATTTGAGATCTCTTGAGCCCAGCGGCAGGAAGAGGGGAAGACAGGTAGGAACTGGGTGCCTTGGCGAGCTGATTGCTGATCGTTTGGTCCTGCTGTCTTTGGTTTGATTGGCCTTTGTGGCTGTGAGGTTGGAGTTATCCCCCCAGCTGGGATTAAAGGTGTGGTCTTTGGCTTGATTAGATCTAGTGGCTGTGGGGGCGGAGTTATCCTCCCAGCCGGTATTAAAGGCACGCTTGTGTGACTCTTGAGATTTGAGATCTCTTGAGCCCAGCGGCAGGAAGAGGGGAAGACAGGTAGGAACTGGGTGCCTTGGCGAGCTGATTGCTGATCGTTTGGTCCTGCTGTCTTTGGTTTGATTGGCCTTTGTGGCTGTGAGGTTGGAGTTATCCCCCCAGCTGGGATTAAAGGTGTGGTCTTTGGNAGAAAGACTAAGAGATGGAAAGCATGTTTGGCAGAATGCACGAGCTCTGATGGGGTGGGGGAATGAGCGGGAACACGGGTCTAGATTTGTTAAAAATAAATAAATACAAAAAAAAAAAAGACTATGGTTGTGTCCTGTTATGAATGGACGGAACACAGCTACCGTCTCTAAAATGCAAAGACATTTCTATCAGACTCAGTAGCAACAAGAAACCGCTCTATAAATGCTACAGAGAAAGTTGATAGGAGTGGGTCACTCATTCTCCCAGAGTCAGTGATGTGGTAGTGAACCACAGGAAATAAAGCAGTCTATGTAAGGCACTGAGATTTCAGCCAAGGAGTGGGCATTAAGAATAGAATTGGGCTCTGCCAGATGTTGGGTCCCATCACACAGATGGACAGCATATAATATGTAGAAATGTACTGGAGATGGCTGAAATGTCTTTCTAAACTCTGGAGTTTGAAAAAATGTTTAATCCTGTCCCATTGAAAGAACCATGGAAAAAAAAAAAAGAAAGAAAGAACCATGGTATCTTTGCCGGAAGAAAAATCTGCACCCCCAACCCCCATTTTCAATATTTAGTCATTGTGTGTGTGTGTATGGTGTACATGTGCATGTATGACATGTGTGGAAGTCAGAGGAAAACTTCTGGGAGTTGGCTCTTTTTTTTTCTTGGTCTTTTTTGAGACAGGGTCTCCCTGTAGCCCCAGCTGTCCTGGAATTCACTCTGTAGACCAGGCTGGCCTTGAACTCACAAAGATCCGCCTGCCTCTGCTCTTATTCCACCATGAGGATCCTAGGGATCAAACTCAGGTGGCCTGACAGCAAGCTCTGTCATCCAGTGACACATGAGCCATTTCACTGTTCCAAGAAATTCTACGCCCCCCTCTTTTGAGTCAGGGTCTCTTTATGTAGCCTGGGTGGCCTGGAACTTGCTATGTAGATCAGGCTGGACTCAAATTCTGGGATTAAAGGTGAATGCCATCACACCTGGCTGAGGAAATCACTTTAAACCACAAAATTAAAAAAAAATTTTTTTGAGAACTCTTTGTTTAGATTTAACGCTCATTTCCTGATTAAGCTATCTGTTTTCCTGATGTTTTAAAATATTTTTATTGAATCTGGGGATTTTCATATAATGATTTTTTATTATATTCAGACCACCTCCTACTTGACCATCTTACAATTCCTGTGCTTATTTTATGGCATCGATTATTATTTTTTTACTTTTTATTTTTTTTATTTATTTATGTGTATGAATGTACTGTCTGCATGCAGGTTTGTGCACCCATGTTGTGCAATGCCGTGGAGGTCAGAAGAGGGTGTCGGATTCCCCTGGAACTGGAGTTCTCCTGGAATTGGAGTTACAGATGGTTCTTAGCTGCCATATGGGTGCTGGGGATCGAACCTGGGTCCACTGCAAGAGCGGTCGGTGCTCTTAACCGCTAGGCCATCTCTCCAGCCCTATTATTTTATTATTTTTAAAGGCATGGCAAAGAATTTTCCTCTATGAACTCAGGAATGCAAAGACAATGGCTGCTAGCTGGGTACTTGAGCCTTTCTTGAATGAACAACAATTTTCAACTGGAAAGTGTTTGCTGTAACTCCAGGCTGAAGATGTAGAGTAACCTTGAAGGTAACTTTTGTGTTAGAAGGCTAAGGGGAAGCACCCACTTCCCTAACATTAACTAGCATGGTGTAATTATCAACCATGCATTTCTTCACGGTAACTGCCCATTTTATCCTAACATCGCTCAATATGACTAAAAGGCTTACATTCTTCTATTTTGTTGACAAGAAAATGGAATTAATATGTTTGAAAAGTCTGGACTGATTCCCTGCAGTAGACAGCAGATGAAGAAATGGGGGAAGGGAGCCAATGTTTTTCCAAGTCATAAATTAAACTGAAGGGTATGATAGGAAAAAAAAAAATCTAGGTTTTCCTAAACAAAAATGTGCTAGAAGATGGCAGCATGAATCTATGACAAGGCGAGAACCAGAGATGTCAATCATTTTCAGAGACTGGCTCTCCCAGACAGCTTCTTACTCCATAAAACCTTACTGGTTCTTCCAACAAACCCGACTTGTGTTCTCCAGCACTGAGCACAAAGGAAGAGGTTCAGAGATTCAGTTGATCATAAGAATGTGATGGTGTAGGCCATTGCTGTGCCCCAGTCAGGTTTCAGGGCCTGTGAACAGTGGGACATCCATGCTCAACTTCATCTGGGAATGACTGCGGTGAGGTGAACTGGGGTTAGGGTTAGGGTTGAATGAGTTAGGTCTATAAACCAAGGTCCCTTTCACATCCTTTAAAGAGGTCCACTCTCTCTGACAGTGGTGGGGAGATGTTTTTCCTTTGTTTTCCTATCTATAAAATGAAAGTGCTGGATGGCCAACTTCCCTCCAGCATTTCTAAGTTGTTTAAAAAGTTTTAAGATAGATGTTTCTTTTCAAAGGTTCATTTTGCTTTTTTTAGGCCCCCTAACGTTGAATAAAGCTTCTTTGCTGTCACTGTCTTTTTAGGCGCCACAAGCTAAATGGCTTTATTGTGCTTGCTACTCTTTTTATTTTAGTATAATTTTTATTCGATTTTTGCGTATTTCATATAGAATATCTCAATCAACCTTAATCACTTTTATCCCCCCCTTCCCCATGGGCACCCTCCTACGGCCCCCTCTGATTCATACACTCCGTCCTTTGTGTTAAAGCCCGTGTATCAAGTTGGTGTCCCTAGACATATTCAGACCACTCCCACTTCTTGCACACTCTTACTGTGGCCATTCTGTCATTTATTATTTTCAAATTTTTATTAATTATTGTTAGTTTTAAGGCTTATCAAGTCTAATTTGTGTCCTCAAATATAAAATTGGAGTGGGGGTGGATGTGATAAAACTACATTGTATTCATATATGAAATTCTTAAAGAACAGATAAAATAACAATTTAAAAATATACATAAAATATGATAAAAAATGAATAAATAATTACATAAACAAAAAACCACAAAAATTCAAAGTATATATTGTAAGGAAATTAAGAACTAAACAAACTTATTTTAGACTCAATTAGGGTCTTAGAAAGAATTGTGATGTTCTTTAAAGAGAAAAAATATTGCTACATATGAGTTTTGACATTGATGTAGGGCAGCAACTTAGAGTGACTAGAAAGAGAGTGACTGAACTGACATCCAGGAGACACCGAGCGGAAGCAGTGGTTATTCTTCCAATACGACTAGGTGAGGAGGCACCCAGATATTCATCCACACATTACTATAGCTGTTTCTCCAAAGGTCTAACTGGGTGAGATTAGCATCTAAATTAGTAGAGTGAGTGAAGCAGACGACCTGCCTTACTGCAGCTGTGCGTGTTCCAACCATCTGAAGACCTGAAGGTCTCCACTGCTTGACTGTCTGTCCAGGGAGATTGTACATCCCTAAAAATATGAAATAGTTTTAAGCCAAATATGCCAAACATATTAAACCATGGGGAATTATTTCTTGACTTTCCACTTTACTTTTTGGAATGAAAAACCAGCTCTTCCTGGCCCTCAAGCTGTTGGCTTTTGGACTGGAACTTACACTTCTCTCTCCGACTCTCCTATTCTTAGGCCTTTGGCCTCAGATGGAGCTGTGATTGGCAGTCCTGGTTACCTAGCTTGCCAGGATGGATCTTGGGACCTCTCAGCTTCCATAGTTATTTGAACCAGCTACTTACTATTTCTGTGTTGCACTATTTACATCTCTTTCCTCTATCTTCTCTCTCTCTCTGTCATCTATTACTTACTACATCTATCTCATTAAGTAATTGATCTTTCTGTCTATCCACCCAACCTACCCATTTTTTTTCTCCTGTTACATTTGAAAACTCTTATAAAGATAAAAATAAAAACAGAAGTCTTTAGATTTTTTTGGACAAAATGTTAATGGCTTCTATAGGTATCAGTTAATAATGACTGTATTTGAGGTGATCTATAAGCATTTCCTAAAGTGAAATCCAAGAATGTTCTGTGACTCTATACAGGAGACCTGAAACAAGAAAGTGAATAAATTCTGCTCTATAAAATAAGGCAGAACAGAGACTAGGGAGCAAGAGCAAAGGAGAAAGATGGGGTTTAGGTGACATTGAAAGAGGTTGCTTTGTAGCCCTTTCCTTCCCAGAAAGGCAGGCAGGGAACAGATGCCACTGTGCTTTGTCAGTAAAGTGATCCATGATCAAATGTGCATGGTCAGTAAAGATGGCAAATAAGCTAATTCTACTTTTCACTCTGCTAGTGGCCAATTTTCATCCCTGAGAGTGTGGCACAGTTTTAAGAGAAATATCCTGCACATACTAAACCACACAGGAATAATTCTCTAAGTTTCTGATTTAAGTATCTTGGAAAATTATAAAAATGTTCAAATGTAATTTCTGATTTTTTTGGAACTTATAATGGGGGAACATTTACTCCTTGGTTTCTGTGAACTTTTATTAGGTAATCACTGTCTTGAGTATATTCCAAAATGAGTATCTGAATATGTATTCTCACACACATCTCCTTGTCAGATGATGCTATTGAGACTTAATACATTTAGAAGACAAAAATCATGCAAAGGGTGTTCTCTGCTCATCAGGGAGTAAAGTTGGATAAACACATTTGGAAAATTAACAAACATATGGAGATTAAATACCATGTTGTTAAAAAAACAATGGTTGAAAGAAGACATCACAGGGAAATCAGAAGATAACTTGAGATGGATGGAAATAAAGACATAATACATAAACACATTCAAGATGTAACTTAAAAGTGCTTAGAAAGAAATGTGTCACTTTAAAAGCATAAGTACAGAAGAGAATGAGGAAAAGAATGAAGATGGAGAAGATGGAGGTGAAGAAGAGAAACAAGCCTAAAATCAAAACCTGCTCACTCACTTTCCGGTGCTGAAAACACAAAAGAAAACTAGCTCAAAGAACAGGAAAGAAAACAAATCATAAAGACCAGGTGAGAAAATAATGATGCACCAGCTAGGAAGACGTTGGAGAAGAACAGAGTAAACTTCAAAAACAACAACAGCAGAAAAGACTGCGTCAAAGAACTGACTGAAATGGTGAACTTCTGCTCGAAACAGTAAACTTCTGCGTCGAGAATTTTGAGACTGAAAAAAATGATGAAAAATTTGTTTGGCAGAATGCATGAGCTCTGGTGGGGTGGGGGGCAAGGAGGGGGGCACTGGTCGAGATTTGATTTGTAATATAATTTTGTATGAAATGCACAGAGCTTCAATAAAACATTGGCAAAAATTTTAGACGTATGCTAAAAAAAATCAATAAAACTGACACTATTTGGATTGACAGAAAAATAAGGAAGAGTATAAAAATTATGAAAAGAAAGAGATATTAACTATAAGCCTCCCAGAAATGCCAAAAGCCATAAAGGAAAACCATGGGTACTATATGCTATCAACTTAGATTATTAGATAAATAGGGCAAATTCTAACAAAGATACAATAAGTTACCAAAACTTACTTCTAAAGAAATAGAAAAAAATCTAAGTAGGTAAATAAGTAATGAAGAATGAAAGCAGTGATAAAAGCATCTTTCCAGAAAGAACAGCCAGGAACTAATGGCATCAGAGGTAAATTATACCAAGCATTGAAATAATTCATTCCTAAGTATTCTTCTAAAATACTTATAAGGAGTGCATATAGGGGATGCGGTTGAAATATGATTAAGATGTATTATATAAAAGGTACAAAATTTAATAAAATGAATATTGTAAAGAAAAGTATGGAAGAGTAAGGAAACCTCCCAATCTATTTTACAAACTCAAAGTGAACAAAATCCACCACAATCAGTTTTTTAAAATCAGTACTGGCCCAGTAACAAAACCACACATGGGAGAAAATAACACCTCAATTCCTTTTAAGTGTACATGCAGAAACCCTCAATAAATACTAGTAAGTCGGGGCTGGAGAGACAGATCAGTGGTTAAGAGTGCTTGCTGTTCTTGCAGAGGACTTGAGTTGGGTTCCCAGCACCCATGTTGAGCCCTTTACAACCTCCTGGGACTCCAGTTCCAGGGATATGACACCTCTTCTGCCCTCCTTGGGCACCTGCATGCACGGACACAGACACACCCACATATACATGAACACACATATAGATAACAAAGAAAGAAATACTAACAAGTAGAACTTACATGATAATGATGAGTGATATTTATCACAGGAATATAAGGCTATTTACATGCTCTAAATCAAAGAATATGAATATATCATATCAATAAAATATACAAATATGGGGCTGGGGAGTGGTTAAGTGTACTTACTGTTATTGCAGAGGACCTGGGTTCAGTTGCCAGCACCCACATGAAATCTGTTAACACTAGTTCTAGGGGATCTGATGCCCTCTTCTGGCCTCCATAGGCACTGCATGCATATGGTGCCCATATATACATGCAGGCACTCATACACATAAAATTAAAAAATTAAATTAAAATATAAAATATTATTTTCTCAATAGATACAAAAAGGTATTTGAGAAAATTTAGCACACTCTGTTATAAAAACACACAGCACATGAGATTACAAGGCTATTTCTTCAACTTGATAATGGTAATAGATACAATATAGCTAATGTGCCTCTCGATGGAGAAAGAGTGGACAATTTTTTCCCAAGACAAGGACGTTTCTTTTTCACTTCTGTTTAACATCATTTTGAAAGTTTGCTAGTGCAATTAAAAAAGAAAGGTAAGGAAAGATAGTAAAATTGGAAAAGTGAACTATAATTTTACGTGCCGTGGCTGAATATGGAACAATTGTGAACAATCTATACCTAAACTTCCAAGACTGGGAAATACACTAAACAAAGTAGCACAGTTAGTCAAAACTATCTTGAAAGAGAAAAATAAAGAGAAAGGACACTTACCTCCCCACTCCAGAACTTAGGTCAAAGCAGTGGTAACAAAGCCAGCTAGGGACTAGTCACAGATGGGCGTGGTGAGCACGGCTGGAGCGGAGGTCAGCCAGAAAAGCCTGTACTGCTCTTACACAGGCCCCGAATGTGGTCTCCAGCACCTACTTTGAGCAGCTTAAAACAGCCTATAACTCCAGTCCCAAGGGATCTGACTTCCTTTCCGAAATCTCAGACACTTCAGTCACATGCAAACTGCCAGAGGAGAAATTGATCACCAGCCTTATGCAGCCATGAACCGTGCAAGCTGCGACAACTGGCCTCGCAGGATGTGCCCGCTGGTGCAGTAGTGGAGCGAGTATTGGAGCAACCAGCCACTTTCTAATTGGATTTAAGGTTTGCTCCATATGGGGCCTGGAAACCTAGAGCTAGGCAGGTCATAGGACATAGGAGAGAGCCTAATAGGAGTTTTCTGCTAAATAGAGTATTCAACTGATTCCTCATGACTTACTCTAATACCTACAAATTAATGCATCTTTTAGCTCTAACTAGAGAAGCTTCCTCGTGTGGCTGATGGTGATTAACACAGAAACCCACAACTGCCCAAAATTCAGAGCAAGAGTCTGTGTAGTGCTTATCCCTAAAGAGAACACCTGTATCAAATTTCTGTCACTCAAGGCTCAGGCATCATTGTGGAAGATGGAGCAGAAAAGATTGTAAGAGCCAGAGGTGGTGGATGACCACAGGGAAGCAGAGTTTTTGAGACAGATGGTCAGTGACTCTTATGAACTCACAGCGATGGTGACAGCATGCCCAAGTCTCACGTAAGGTAAAGGCAGGCATAATCTCAGCATTGACCTGGAGATGTGGTAAGAAACCTCAACCCTACCTGAGGAACTACTGGGAACCCATGGCCTTAGGGAAGGGGAGAGTCAGTCTTATTTAAGGGCCAAACTCTTAGGTTGACTGGGCTCCAGCGGCTGGACTCACACCAAAGTGGATTTGGGGACAGAAATTATATATATACACATATATGTGTGTGCGTTGTGTGTGTGTATGTGTGTGTGTGTGTGTACATGAAATTAGATGGAGTGCAGTAAGGGAGTGCAGATAGGGGAGAAGATCTAAATATGATTAAAATATATTATATGAAATTTATAAAATATTGATAAAATACATAAAATTTTAAAAAGATTAAAGTATAAAATTCTTAGAAGAAAACAAAGGAATAAATATGACAGTCATCATGATCACAAATATTCCCACAGATGTGACCCAAAAATCACAAGGAGAAAAAGATGCATAGACTGACTGTCTCCAAAATTAATACTATTGTGCTTCAAAGGATGCCATCAAGGAAGTAAAATTGAAGTCTATAAAATGAGAGAAGAAAATTTTAGATCATGTATTTGATAAGGGACTTAAATCTAGAATATATAAAGAATATTTATAAGTCAATTATAAATAGACAACTGACTGCATTCATACACATAAAAATAAATAAATAAAATTAAAAAAAAAACAATAAATAGACAACTGATAAGATTTTACTCAGTGATAAAGAAAAATCATGAAATTTGCAGGTAAATGGATGGAATTGGAAACTGTTATACTAAGTGAAGTAACACAGACTCAGAAAAATAGATGTATGTTCTCTCATTTGTAGATATTAGCTCCAAATCCATATGTACAAGCATACTACACACTGCTCATCAAAGAAGCTTCTTTTTTTGTAAGAGTCTGAGACTATTTGAATTCCACAATTGCTCAACTGCAGAGAATAAGTGTCTATGAGATGCTTGACTCTAAGTAACACATCTACAATGAACCTCTACACCTAAGGATCACAGAATATAGTGGAACAAGAGGCAGAGGGAATATTAGTGCATGTCTCAACTCTCACCAGAGAAACTTTCTCATGCAACAGAGGCCGGTTTACAAAGAAATCCACAACTGGTCAAAATGTAGATAATAAGAGACTACAGCGTGTGTATACCTATATAGGACTCCTATGTTAAACCTCTACTACTCAGAGCTCAGGAACCATTGTAGAAGGGGGAGGGGGTAGAAAGACTGTGGAGCCAGGATGACTACAGGCAGCTGGGAACTTGATCATATGAACTTAAAGCAGTGGAGACAGCAAGCACAGGACCCATGCAAACTCAGACAACAACAACAACACAACCAAGCAGAGAAGTGGAGAAATGGGAAAGAAGCCCCTAACTTTGGCTGAGAACCATTGGCAGCTGATCACTGCTGGGTCAGGCAGAGTGTTTTTGGTAGGCTGACCAGATTCCAGTGGATGAATTCGGAAAAGGGACATCTGGGGCCACAAAGCTGACTCAATAGAAATGAACATGTATAACAGAATGCATGAAATCTGGTAGGGAGCCGTGAGGGGTCCAGACAGGGAAGGCTCTAAATGTGACTAAGGTATCGTATAAAGCAGACAAAATTTTCAATAAAATATATATTGTAAAAAATAAATTAAAAAGTGAGACAGCTCAATTTAAAATTGGGGAAAGGATGGGGAGGGGGAAGTTCTGTAATGAAAGAAAAATGGCCAACAAACGCAGGCTCAATGTCACTTGCTGTCGGGGAGTTCTGGACACAGACGGTTATGAGACATGACTTCACTTATCAAAAGCATCACCTTCTGAAGAAGGAATCCATATTAACTGTCCACTTATTTAAAAAGCCATTATCTTTCATGTAGCACATTTACACATGTCGTCCACACAGCCTTAACTTTCTATAGCAACTCTCTACAGCAGATTTTATAACCAGTTAATAGAAGAACAACCCAAGGTTAGGAAAGACAAAAGCCATATAGAAGTTGCAGAGTGGGAGGTCTGCACAGTCGTCTCTCTCCAGGAAAGCTTTTCTTTTTCTCGTAGTGTTTTGTGTGCTTTTTCCTGCTGTACCAGAGCGCTTTCTCTTGACACACTTCACCACAATGTCTTTCTGGGTCAGCCAAATTAAAGAAATGAGAACACATGTGACATTTACCTACAAATCTTTTCAGAAATGGAGCCTTTGACTCACACAGTCCACAGCCCCCGAAGGGACTTTATGTTGTTATTGTCAGAGAATTTTCTTAGAGTTATACCTTTACCCCCCATGGTTCAAATCGCCCTGTTAGCTGCTGTCCTACATCTCTAGCATCTTTGTAATTCCTTTAAGTGTTCTGTGAATCTAGGTTAATACCAATCTTAGGCCGTATCTGACTTTTTCTGTATTTAACCAGTTGATTATGAAGTCCTCACATCAGGGAACAGTTTCACTTGTATATATGTATTTTAGATTTATTACTTTGTGTGTGTGTGTGTGTGTGTGCCCCAGAATCCGTTTTAATCTACTGATATTTGAAGAAAGCAATTCAAATGAAGGCAGCAATCAAGAAAGTACCTTACTTCTCTATGTAATTGGGAAGAAAAGAAAGCTTTATCTAAACAGAGAGACGACACATGGTTACTCGGGGGGGGGGGGGGGGAACACAGATTAAATGTAAACCTGATTGAGAAGAAGCGTTACTGGGGAGATAAAACATATCCTAACACTCGTTTATGGTAATGGTTGAATTGCTCAATAAAATTACTAATACTTATTAGTATTTATATAATGCATATTTAAATATAATGCATATTTAAAATGGGTGAATTTTATGATCCATACATACACCTTAGTGGAGTTGTTTAAGGAATTACTTATTCCATGGGGACAGATAAACTTTCAGTGAAAGTGTCCAATGTGACATACCAAAGATGTGTCAGGGAACAAAGCATATTTAGGCCTTTTGATTACTCTGATAAATAGCATTCTGCTGTGGATTAACAATCTTGTTTACGTCATTGAAAACTGAAGGACACAAACAGTAACCAGTGAAATAAAATAATCAGTATTTTTGCATAATATATATCATGTCGGTAAATTGTCATGTGTTGCTGAAGCTTGTGGAAAGCAGATTTTATGTGGAAAGCAGATTTTATGAGCAAAGAGGCCCTCCCTGTCTCAGTTCCACGCATGCTCAGATCAGGTACCTTCCAAACATTCTGTCCTGGGTCAGGCTGGCCCTTTGGCTCTGTGACAGGGAGAGGAGAAACAGCCCTTGGGTTAAAAGCATTAAAAACATGTGTCCTTGGGAACAGATATAAGGCAAAGCACTTAAAACAGAGGTTTCTATTATGTATCTCATGGGATAAAACCGCCTACAGTGGGAAGCTCATCGGTGGCGAGGTCACTCGCTCAGCTCAGGACTCTCAGTAGCAGCTTCAGCTGGATGTTGTCAGCCCGGCTGATGATGTTACTTTTGTTTGCTCTCTAAACTGGGCCACTCCACTCCTCTCCACTGCATGCGATGAGCGCCTGACTTAATAATGTTTCCTCTCTGCGGCTTCTACAGGTCTGCCGCTTGCTGTTCATTCTTTCACTTTTCTTGCTACGTGCTCAATAACCACTCATCTAAAGCCCAAAGTACCGGGGCTGGAGAGACGGCTCAGCAGTTGGAAGCTCTTGCTACTTTTACAGAAGTCTTCAGTTCAGTTCCCAGCAACCAAGTCAGCTGGCTCACACCGGCGAGTAACTGCAGCTCCAGGGGATCTGTTGCTGTCCTTTGGCTTCCTCAGATACCTGCACACACGTGACCTGCTTTTATAAACACAGGCACATACACCTATATAAAACTATAAAAAAAAAAAACCCGAAGTGTGGCTATTACAGATCATTCTCTAGTCTGGATAGAACACCCTGACATTAATTATTAAAATGATCACTTACTTAGACCTAGGTTGTTTTATTTAATTTCATAATGGATCACACATGGGGAAATGGGGCTTGAGAGGGGGTAGGTGACAGCTCAAAGTTCCCATGATTCCATGGGGCAGAGGAGGGATTCTCTCCTGGAGCATCAGCAAGTTAGCGCACATGACTTTTCTCCCCACGGTATTCCATACCTCACTGTTGAGCTTGTTTATCTGCTGCTGGGTCTCCTCAGCCTTGATGAACAGAACCGCAGCTCCGACCTCTGGGTCTGAAAAGCGACACACACAGTGAGCCCTTCGGAATATGCTGCGGATCAGAGGACCCGGCCAGTTGCAGAACGTGAGGAAGGCCAAGCGATTGCATGACATTCTCCTGGTATCTGAGCCATGCAGGTGCTATGTTTCAAGGATCACACAAGTCTCCTGTCCTTCTTTGGATGGCACCTTTATACTGGTAGGGACCAGTCACAGGGCATGGTGGTGAGTATGACCTCACTCGATGGATGTGTCTATGTCACATCTCCTGTTCCCCAGACAAAATGATCATTGTGTTCTAAAATGGCCATATTCTCTTTCTCTTACTCTTTCTCTTTTTCTCTGTTTAAAAATTATTTTCATTTTATGTGTTTGAACGATTTGCCTACCTGCATGCATGTTAATTCATCCCTATCCTTCAGTGCCCACAGAGGCCAGAAGAGGGCATTGGATCCCCCGGAACTGGAGTTAGGGATGGGTATTATTTATCATGTGGGCACTTGGGAACCAAACCAGAATCCTCTGCAAGAGAAGCCTGTGCTCTTAGCTGTTGAGCATCTCTCCAGCCCCATATCTTACCTCTTTTGCGCGTTCTCTAACCTATTGATCACTACCTGTGCCATACAAAAGGGATGCTCTTTTTCTCCTCTTTCCACTGGAAACACTGATTCCTCTGCCCAGGAGAACATTGTGTTTCCCCTCTGTTTCGCAGAGGAACCTCTTGGCTTGCTTCCTGTCTTTTACGGCGCCGCTCTGAAGGGGACTGCTCTTTTCTTTGGCTCCCTTCTACTCTACTCGTCTAAGTATGTTTATTTCTGTCCAGGACAAAAAGTACGAATGAGTCAGTGCTAGATGGAGTGGAAGAGACCAGGCAGAATCAATCTCCCTCTGATCAGACAGATTCTCATCAATTATGAGTCTAGCACTTGTTGTGGAAGAAGAAAAAATCACTCACAACAGACCTGAGTAGTCATAAGAGCCTGTTTCAGAGGGATGGCCTGCAAAAAGAATCAACTCACTCAACAGACGGCTTCCCACTGTTTACAACAGGCCAATGATCTTTCCAGGGCATTCTATGGAATTATATATATATATATATATATATATATATATGTTAAATTATGAGTCTCCTAGAGCTTAGAATCCAGGAGACACTTAAAAGTAATTAAGCAATACATTTGGATTTCCTAATAAAGGTAGGAGGAAACCATTTAAGGCTTTTAGGCAACAAGGCGGAGCTATACAAACATACTCATTTTAAAATCTGCTGGATTCAAAACAGTGTGAAGTCAGAGAATAAACTTTGGTAAAATGCAACAAGAGAGGGGTGTGGCCATGGGAGGGACAAAAGATCTAGGCAGATCTGGGAGACATTTAAGAGGTAGGATAAAGAAAAATAGGTGTTTAAATGGCTGAGTGTAGGGGGTCAGGGATGGGGGAGGGAAAGGTGGAAGAGAAGAGATGGAGGGACATGGTGAGGCTCTGTTCATGTCTCTAGGAGAGCCACGGGGCAGCTTCTGCCACTAAGACTCACTGACTTTCTTGACAGGCATACTAGCTTGATGTAATTATTATTTCCTAAACCACTGCCCCAAGTACAGTAAAATCCATGTCTGTAATTCAAGGAATCTGACTACTCCTCCTGCATCAAGTCTTAAAAGGACCCTTCTGCTCCCAGAAGCGATGAGTACTGGGATGGGATCCTGAGAGAAATCCTGGTTCAGTAGCAGCTCCACCCCTGTCCATTCAGATGTCTGTCTTGTGTTTGGATTTACACAGAGGTTTGGTAATTTTCAAAATACTGGAATAAAAGGATCTCAACATTTGGTGGGAAAGGAAGAAGAGCATGGACATCTGGGTGCTGGCCTTGTATGTCCATTTGCTGGTAGTTCTTTTGGATTAATACTTGCCATTGTCTTGACTATAAAATAAAGGCATGTTTTCCTTAGACTTCATTTGACATTTCTGACTTTTGTCAGTTGCCAGGTTCTCTCTCTCTCTCTCTCTCTCTCTCTCTCTCTCTCTCTCTCTCTCTGATTGGAAGTGGGGAAAAGATGGGCTTAGTTGAGTTGAAGGTACCTGCATTAATTCGCCATCATTATAGGGTGGTGTTCCACACAGTTCTCCATCATATTCAATTGGCTTACGTCGTTCTGAACTTGCTCTTCTCTGACAGTCTTCAAGTACATAACTTCTCACCAAATAAATTAGTTAAACATCACTAATTGTTTTTAGAGAGTATACAACCAACTTGGTGTTTCCTCTAGGTAATGTTTTCACGAATTAGTCTTAATCTACAATGAGAAAACATTGGTGCTGTCTAGTCAATAGTGAGACTCTATTTGCTTGTTGGTATGCAGCAGAGCCTGGGGTGACCAGAAGAACAGGTACAAACCATTCTTTATAAACTTGGAAATGGCACAGGCTTAGTCAGACCACTCAGTGACATGGAGAACCATGAGAATGGGAAGGCAACACAGCCTGCCAAAAGCATGCGTCAGAGGGAGGCACCACGCCAGAGACCCTGTATCACTTCCTTACCTCCAAGGGGAGGAGAAATTCTGGGCTCTGGCCTGATTCGTTCAGAGCCGAAGTCAAAAGTCTGACTTTCTTCACTGCTGTTGCCGTCTTCAATTCCATCAACGATCCTGTGTAAAGCACAGGAAACTGGTTGGCTGTGCACTTGTATTTATGAATTCCAGTATTTCTGGAAGAACTCTAAGAAATGTTATTAGTAGATTTATAAATTCTAGGTACTACAGAGCTGTGACACCCACCACAGTGACCACAATCTCAGACGACTCCTAGAGACCTGAAACGTAGTTAGCACTGTCCATGCAAAACATAGTTTGGATTTTGAAAACTGGTTTTAAAAAAGAAGTATAAATTATTTAATTATTTCTGCATTTTCACATTTAAAATGATAACAATTGGGACATATTATATAAAATAAAATGTGTTCCAAAATTAATCTCATTTGCAGTTATTTATTAAAAATGTTGCTACTAGAAAATTTACAATTATACATGTAGTTTATAATTTGGGCTCACATTTTACTTTTAGTGCACATTGATGTTTTAGGCATTAAACTTCTATTTATTCTCACACTCAAAAGTCAGATTCTTATTGAAAACACAGATTAAGGTTCACACACACACACACACACACATACATGCACACACACACTCAAACACTCATGGTATTTTACCTAAATTCATACTGGTTCAGCACTCTGTCCAAGAGAAAGTAGTTTAATTTAGTGGCTAAAACATCACACAACACCTGTTCAATAACACCTCTAGACTTGGACAAAACCCTAGAACTGTCAGAGTGTTATGAATTTTATTTTTTTTAAATCTTAAGAGGTTTTATTTGATAAAGCAGATATTTCATTGTCGATTTCAGAGAAAAATAAGTACACATCTTTTAATATTCATATGCAGAGAAAATTGATTCAGCATGGTTCTACTGGTTTCATGCAGTCTTCAGAACCCCAGTTCATTTCTTAATCTCTATTCTCCTACTTTCATTGTTCCAATTCCACTCTTAATACCTCCCCACCAGACACAGCTATCTTCTCTAGGCTGATATCCAAGTTGATCATCTCCTTATTCCAGGCCCACCTATTTTATCAACTTGTTTCCTCAAGCACAGTTTGGCAAAGACACACTACTTTTTCATGTTTCAGTAGCATTCCTTTTCATAGAATTTCACCAAATTCTCAAATCTTACTAAGTTAGTCCTTGTTCTGTTTTATTACATTGCTACATGTCACTTGTCATTACCCAGTTACAGCCCTGCTTACTGCTCAGCACATCAAGCTGACTTCAGAAACTCAAAGGCATTTCTAGGATGCCTAGGATGCTGTTGTATACATATGATACTACTGTTCATTAAAGTCAATCTCAAGAAGTGATACATAATTTACTACCTACCTTTAAAAATTTTTTAAATTCATGAATAACTATTTCATTTACACATTTCACCCAGGGACCAAGAAATATAAATTTATTAAATATTTTTACGTCCTATACTTGATATGTCCTTGAGAGTATGGACCAAATGTTACTTATCTGCAAAGAGGCCTGATATTTAATGAACTTTGTGAAAGTAAATTTGTGTATTCTTTCAATAATTGTGTTTTTTAAAATTTCATTGAAATATCTTTTTTTTTTTTAATTCCAAAACACATTTAGGGATTCACAGTTTAACAGGAAACTTGAATACATGTAAAAAGAAACATAACTTTATATTCCTAAATTACATAGCAAGTTGATGTATGTCTTAATGTACTTTAAAAAAAGATAATTATTGGGGCTGGAGAGATAGCTCAGTGGTTAAGAGCACCAATTTCTCTTGCAGAGGACTCAGGTTTGATTCCCAGCACCCACATGGCAGCTAAGAACGTCTTTCACTCCAGTTCCAGGGGAATCTGACACCCTCTTCTGACCTCCGAGGCATTGCACGACATGGATGCACCAACCTACATGCAGAGTGTACACTTATACACATAAAAAATAAAAGGTATAAAAAATAAAATAAAAAGATAATTCTTTCTCATAAATCTTAGAACTGAGGAAAACAGGGACATAAACTTCAAGTTATATCTTTACATATAAGGATTTGGTGCTAGGATCCATAAATGAGGGACAAGATATAGGTGTAGGAAAAGACTTTCTAAATCAGACAGTAGAGGCACAGGATATAAGGTCAATAATCAACAAATGGGACCTCATTAAATTAAAAAAGCTTCTGCACAGTAAAAGAAACAATCAAAGAAGTGTGGAGAAAATCCACAGAGGGAGAGGAAATCTTCACCAGTGATACATCTGATGGAGGTTTAACATCCAGAGTATTTAAATTACTGAAAAAAAAAAAAACAAACCAACAAAGGATCAAGAAACAAATGACCCAATTAAAAGGTGGACTAAAGAACTAAACAGAGACTTCTCAAGAGATGAAGTAAAGATGGTTAAGAAACATCTTAAAAAAATGTTCAACATCCTTAGTAATTAAGAAAATGCAAATTAAGACCACTTTAAGATTTCATAACAAATGATACCAAATGCTGGAGAGGTTGTGGGGAAAGGGGAACACTCATCCACTGCTGGTGGTATTGCAAACTTGTGTAACCCCTATGGGAAGCAGTGTGGAGAACAGACTGTTTTGCTTCTCATCCACCTGTGCCCCTTTTCTAAGCCTGGGGAACAATCTGCAGAAGAGGGGGCGCGGAAGATTGTAAGGGCTGCGATTGGGGTGAATGGTAAAACTACAACAATATAGACTGGACACTCATTTGATCAACTTGATTGAACATACAAGCCCCCCCCTGCTGGATGGTGGGACCCATAAGCTGTGTGGGTTTGGGCACAACTGCTCGCAAATTGGTTTTACATGAAGGATGTTTGTACTCACAAATTATCACTTAATGTTAAAAAAATGAAAACAAAACAAAACAAAAAAACAGAGAAAGATGCAGAAAAGTTACGGCAGAATGCATGACCTGGGATGGGTAGGGGTGGGGTGAGGGGAAGGGAAGGGGATATATGCCTGAACTGAATTGGAAAATGATGTATGAAATACACAAAGCATCAATAAAAATAAAAATTAAAAAAAGAATAAAAATGAACCTGCCATTTGATCCAATTATTCCACTCCTGAGTATATACCCAATGGACCCATCCTATTGCAGAGATACATGCACAGCCATGTTTATTGCAGCTGTTTTCACAATAGTGAAGAGCTGGAAGCAACCCAAGTGTCCCTCAACTAATGAGTGGATAAACAAAATGTGATGCATCTACAGAATAGAGTTCTATGCAGCAGTAAAGACATCATGAACTTTGCAGGTAAATGGATGGAACCAGAAGCTGTTATGCTAAGTGAAGTAACACAGACTCAGAAAAATGAACGGCATATGTTGTCCCTCATTTGTGGATCCTAGCACCAAATCCTTACATGTAAGTCAAGGTGGGTAATTTGTTAGACCTGTATTTACTTATTCAGTTTTTGCAGGTCTTGGAATTGATGCCAAAGCCCCAGGCATGGCACAGAAGCACCCCCGAGTGGAGCTGGAGGGCAAGCACTGTGTCTACATTACCAGCAGGACTTCAGTCTTCTTCCTCTGTATATAATATCTAACACACTCAGTACTTCATACAGGTCTATTGAAGAAAACTTTTATCTTATAAAGATAAAAAAAACAAAATAAAAATCACCTGTAATTCAGCACTGCTGCAAATACATTGCCATATGTCCTTGAAATCTTTGTCTCTATATAAAAAGACATTCTTTTTATAAGAGTAGGATCACATTAGATAGTCTTTCTTTTCTAGCTCTGATATATTATCTACCTAAAGATTATCATGCCTAGGCTTTCTCAATATTGAGCCTAATGGAGGATATGCGATCTTTAATGAATAATTCACTGTATAGTATATTAGAGAGATCACTTTCTTCACAAGAGGAGAAGGGGAATTGGGATCCAGTTTTCCATCCTTGATATTTTTAGGTTTTGGAAAACATATTTAAGTCTTGAGTTTTAGTTCTCACAAATTTATAATAGAGAGAATATGAACAACTTTATAGAATTCTAAGACGAGATAGAGTAAAGAAAGTCCACCTCCTTCTATGGCACATGGAACCTACGAGGCATTCAGGAGCTCTTCTGCTCGTAGTCACTCAGCTATTAGGAGATTTTGATGGTTTTTATTGCTCTTCCGGCACCACAGCATTTATTCTTCACCTTTGTAATCCCTTTTAGCTGATTCTAAAATGATTTTTTTTTTGTCCCAGCTGGCCTGGAGCTCACTCTGTAGACCAGGCTGGCCTTGAACTCACAGAAATCTGCCTGCCTCTGCCTCCTGCACCTGGCTCTAAAATTATTTTATTATCAATGAAAAAATAAAGCTATCTTAACTTACTGAAGAGACCAGAAATAAAACTGAGCTTCAATCCCCCAAGATTACAAGGGGAGATAGCATAACAAAGACAGCCCTGCATTTCATTCTGTTTCAATTTGCTGCTCCATGGAGACGTTGGTAAGACAGGCATTAAAGTGATAATACTGAACGACTTTGCTCTAATTCTTTTTTCTTTTATTATAAACTACTAAGTTATAAATGACAACATAATATATAGAGCTAGATTAATCCAGAGTGAGAAGAAATGGTAAACATTTGACGGATCGTCTTGAGAATTTTGCAATTTTCATACCATACATGCACACACAGACGCATGTGAATACATACACGCATACATACACACCTGTGCATATATATTAAAATATTAATCACACATGTTTAAAAGGCACCAAGATATTTTCATTCTGACAGCTAACACCTTATGCTGACCAAGTTGATCAGAAGGCAGAGAGTGTTCATTCATGGAATTCCAGGAATTCAATTCATGGAAATCCAGAAATTTAAAGCTAGACATGAGCTCAGAGCTCCTGCCTGGTGGCTTCCATGCCTAGCTGGTAACTGTATTTGAGAGCTTGAGAAGCGTTCTTTAACATCAGAGTGCAGCGCGCTGACTCTGTGAGTGAGTCTGTCAGTGCTGAGTGGGGTCCAATGATCTGAAGTTTTACAAAGGTGTCCAGGTCAGTACAGAAGACCTGGGGCCAATTAAGCCCACTAACATTTCACCTGAAGAACTAAGGCTATGAATCCACATAGCAGACAGGTCTATGAATAATTTACAAGGCACGTGCTGGTTTGTGTGCTCACACATGCAAGAAACGTGAACCCAGTCACCTGGGAAGCTGCGTGACGTTACTCTTACCGTGGACTGAGATCTGGGGGTCCAGCGCTGCTCAGCGTAGAAAGCTGCAGCTTCAGGCTCTTCTCCCTCCTCTTGCTGGGGTCAGGTGGGTCAGCCTCCTGCTTGGTTTTAGGGGAGTTGGCACTGGAGACTCTGATAGGTGAGTGGAATGGCACTGTCCCCGAGGCCAGCTGCTTTAAGCTCAAGCCCAGATAGCTCTTGTTGCTCCCGATCTTCTTGCTGTGTGAGGTGGAGGAGCCTCTTGTGTAGATGGGAGAGAGGGATGTGGTCTCTTCTTCCTCGCCTTCCTCCTCTTCTTCCTCATCTTCCACAATGGATGGGAGTCTCTTATTGATGCTGCCATTCCCTTTGGGCTCTGACTAAATCAGTGGACAACACAGATTAGCACAGACTGCAAAGACTTCTCAAGATGTGTATCAGTCATGCGGTCAGTCCCCTTGTGAAACGCCAATTCCTTAGAGACCTTACTATTCATTAAATTGGAAATCTATGGAGACTTTTCCCTTTTTGTTTCAGATTTTTTAAGTCTCACCAGTTTCCATTTCCAGGCTTACCTTCTCTCCTTCCTGGTTTTAACTCTCAACCATTCTCTTGGTCTTTTAAGGTATCTGAGTGGAAAGCTGTGCAGTCTACATTGTACAAGCTCCACACCCAGATCTCACTCAGACACCGGGCATTTCTCTTCACTGTCTCCTGTCAAATGCTTAGTGAGAATTTCTATAGTCATTCTTAAATGGCATATGACTGCAATGGCATATGATGGCAGGCTCTGACAACTAAAGGCATTTTCAATATAATTAGAGGTCTCAGGTTCTGTGATTTCAAATCACCATATCTTTAAGCAGAACTTTACATGGAGATCATCATTAAAATTATATTATACTTGAGATTAAAATCTTTTCTGTCTATTTGGGATCTGCTTCGTTCTCCCCTTGTTCTCACACATTGCTAACACAAGAGAGAGAAAACCCCCTGGTCTGCTCCTACGAGAAGACCCGAGAAGGCATGGAAACAGGGTCTTGGGAAAACACACCCAGGAGCAGCAGGCTCCTATGGGGTGTCCAGTCCTACAGGCTACCAAGGGGACAATATGGGAACATGCAGCGGAGGCAGATGAAGAGACCTGATAGAGAAAGGACCACTGTGTAAAATAGTGGCTCAAATTATGTGAGTGATTCTTGCCTTGACCCACACACGACATCTCTGGGCAGGTCCACAGGTCTGTTCATTTCCAGAAGGTCTGTTCATTTTTCTGACCCTGAGTTTCATTTCCACATCTAATCACTTTAACATGTTTATCATTAATTCCTAATGAAGCTAATACTAAGAATTGAAAACCCCAAAGATTATTATTATTATTTAACTCTCCCAAGCTACTATGGTGATGATGTTGATGAATACTTGGTTTTCTGGCAGGTGTGGAATTTGTTAGAGCTTTATTTAATAATGATAATAATGGGTATAAGGACAAAATACTGTCTTACAAGCCAAGCCATTAAGTTTATGGAGTAGCTGGTAGGAGAAACAAAAGTTTTTGTTGTTGTTGTTTATATTGATGGCTTAAAACTTTTGCTTCCTCTTACAGCAAATGGTGGTGATTAACACAGAGACCACAACTGTCCAGCGTGCAGAGAATGAGACTGTAGAATGCTTATCCCTGGACAGGGCACCTACATCAAACCCCTGGCTCCCAAGGTTCAGGGATCATGGCAGAAGAGGAGCAGAAATACTGTAAGAAACAGAGATGGTGGATGACCTCAAGGAGACAGAGTCTTCCAGACAGCTGGGAAGTTGGTCAAATGAACTGAAAGCCATGGTGACAGCGTGCACAAGATCCATGTAAGCTCCAGACAGACAGAATCCCTGCATGGAAGTGGGGAGGCAGGTAGGAGCCCCAAGCCATAGCTGAGGCACTATGGGCAACAGGTGGTTGCTGGGAGAGGAAGGCTCATTTTTCTTAAGGGTGTGAACTAGATAGATTGACCAGGCTCTGGGAGAGGAAGATGGACTCATAACAAAGGTTTGGCTTACTAAGCCTTCATATATACATATATATGTGTGTGTGTGTGTGTGTGTGTGTGTGTGTGTATATATGTATATACATATATATATGTATATATATATATATATACATGAAATTGGGTGAGAGGTATGAAGGGGGTACAGACAGTGGAGGGAGTTCTAAATATAATCAAAACATATATGAACTGTAAAAATTCAATAAAAATGAAAAACTGAGCAAAATGGTGTTCCTAGCTTGCTCTTTCTAGTGAGACATAACTATTTTATTTTATTTTATTTTATTTTATCTTATTTTTGTCTTTTCGAGACAGGGTCTTCCTATAGCCCCAGCTGACCTGGAACTCACTCTGTAGACCAGGCTGGCCTTGAACTCACAAAGATCCGCCTGCCTCTGCCTCCTGAGTGCGAGGATTAAAGGCGTGCGCCACCACACCCGGTGAGACATAACTATTTTAGTCAATTACAAAGCTCCATGTCTTTATTGGTCATCGCAGTGTTGCTTTCCTTCGTATTTTGTTTTCCACCGCATTTCAAAATTGGACCCACATGGAACTGTACAGGATCATTTGTGTATTTGCATTGTAGAACAGAAGAATTAGTTTACTCAGATAAAGACACAGCAGGACAAACTTATCAAAGAAATGAAAAACACTAGTACAGTCTCTAATTAGATTCTGTTTACACTGCCATTGACAATTTATTCATTCTTTTGTTTGAAGAAGTCTCTACTGATTCCTATAAAATCCTCTGACTAATAACACCAAATGTTAGACTTTTGCAAGTTCTCAAATCTCAGACTTCTGGTGCTGGAGAGATGGCTCAGCAGTTAAAAGTGCTGTATTCTCTTGCAGAGGTCCTGGGTTCAAGTCCCAGCACCCACATGGCTGCTAACAACTTCTATAACTTCAGTTCCAGGGGATCTGACACCCTCTTCTGTCCTCTGTGGGCACTGCACAACACAGGTGCACTTACACAGCTGCAGGCATAACACTCATACACATAAAATAAAAATAAAAAAAATTTAGATTTCTAATTTTTCAAGGAGTCTTGGTGCTGTGGGTAAGTCTCTTAGAAACTGACTTTTGCAGTTATGACAACATAAATTACTTGCACTGAGAATTCAGTTTCTTACCCACCATCACTACAGACAATGCCTAAATTGATGCTTGTATTAGACACCGAGCCCAACATTAGCCTCTATGTAGGTGGACTAGTTACTTTCTTGGAGGCATTGCTGTATACTTGCGCTCATCTTTACTGTAATGCCATCAAGATACCACAGATCTCTCCTCTCACACCGGGCATTTCTCTTCACTGTCTCCTGTCAAATGCTTAGTGAGGATTTCTATAGTCATTCTTAAAGGAGCCTCTACTTTGGTTTTTGGCATTCTGCTATAACAGCCACTTCAGACTCACAAATGACAAATCAAAACATCTTGAACAACGATGGACAAAATCTCGCATTGAGTGCACGGGTTACATACACCCTAAACGCCTGGAACTCACTAACTACGCAACCTCTGTGAGGAGTATAATCATTGAATTTTGGTTTACTCATCCTGGAATTAGGAATAATGTATGAAAATATTAGATATCACATGTGAGAGCATGGAAATTAGATATTAAATAATGGAACATGAAGTTAAGCACTTAGGGATATGGAAAACTAAAGTTGGATAAACACTTGTCCATGCCAAGCTAATGATGTTTTGATGACTATTTTTAACTGTTAACTGGACTCAATCCAGAATGACATGTGTGTGTGTCTGTGTGTGTCTCTGTATCTGTGTGTGTTTCTCTGTGTGTGTGTGTGTGTGTGTGTGTGCGTGTGTGTGTGTGTGTGTGTGTGTGTGTGTGTCTGAGGGTCTCTTGTGTGTTTCTCTGTGTGTATGCCTGTAGGTCATGACAGTAGAAGGGTACACTGAGAAGGAAGAGCTATTAAGGGAAGTGGGAGGGGGAATAAGAGACAGCATGTAGCAGGAAAAAGGAAGGAGAAGGTAGGGAGGGTCAGGCAGATAGGGACACCAGCCGTAGAAGATTAGTAAGGATAAAGCAGATTAATGTATATGTATTGAAAACACCATAAACTTTGAGTCACCTTTAAAATTTCAAACCAAAGCTAATAAATAGAAGGATGACACACCTTAGTGGAACACATACATAAATATTTCCATGGATGCAACTCAAGAAACTCACTCACTGTATCTCTTACTGGGAAGTAAATTAGGGAAATTTAGAAGTAAATATATAAAATGCAGATGGTGAAGACAGGTGCGCTGGAAACCCCTCCCATTTTATTTAAATATTTTGCTCTTTGGAAAAGTGGCACTTGGTAGGGTATGCTGTTAGGGACTTATCATCCCAGCTACTGAGTGGAGAGACGGAGGCAGGACAATGGATGACTTATAGTCCAGTCTGGGCCACATAGTAAAACAGAAACAAAAATGAAACAGAAACAAAACTAAGCCGTACCTGTGAGACTGTGGACCTGCTCGACAATCTTGATATGACCTGAAAGAACAAACAAGTTTTAACAACCATTGCCCTGTCCTGGTAGTTGAGGTCTGTGTGAGTGGAATAGAACTTTAGGGAGTGTGGTTTGTGAGGGAGGAGAAAATCTCATTTAAAGGGGGCTTCTAAGAGGTCCCACACTCTAGGACCTATACTGACCAGTGTGTCCTGAGAACAGGAATGGCAAGCTGATGGTCTGTCACAGGACCCAGCATCACGTTGAATGTCCACACAGGACAGAGCACCCAGGCTCAGTCTTCCCAACACGGAGCCTATGGGCTGTCTCTAGCTTCTATGCTTCATCCCAGAGTGAAGTTTCCACTGCCCTGGATCTTCCCTACTCTCATTCGAAGTTTTCTCATTTTCCCCTTTCAGTCTCTGAAAGCTGATATCCATGGAATCCTCTTTGATTGGATGCCATTCTTTCCCATCTATCAACCCCTTTTGGCTTGACTGTGGGCAGGAGGCAAGATCCACTTCTTGCTCCTTCTGTTTTTCTCACTGAGATGTTTCTTGTAGAGTGTCTTTCAAAAGTGAATTTAAGATCTCATCAGTCACAACAAAGAAAAAAGAAACCACTGCCAATTAAATTGAGACACATTATCGACTACAGGATGGATTTTAACCTCAAACGTGAAAATGTACAAGGGAAATGTCTACCTTAGAATGACTTAAGATCAGCTCCCAGAATGTAGTTTGTATAAAGTCAAATTGTGACTATATGTTTTCCATACTTTAAAAAAGCTCTGAAAATTATGACATATCCCAAAAGATACTTCTGGAATCATATATATATATATATATATTTTTTTTTTGGCTAATTACACTTCCTTCATTTTAATGAGGTAATAGATGCTATAAATTAGCATAATCTTATTCACATGTACAAATACACTTGAAAATGATCTGCCTGGTGAGCCAGATATGTTTGGAAAAGCTATCACCCATTCATCAATTTTTTTTCCCTGAGCTGATTAGGGAAATAGATCTGTTATTATTTATACAAATGCCAGCATCATTATTACTGTGCAAATCTATGTTTCATCAAGGTTTAATTTTATCAAAGCAGTCACCCATTCTACATCTGCTCAGTTGCCTAAATATACATTAATCACAAGCATTTTAGACATAAGTTTTGTAATAATTTCCCAAACAGTGACAAAGAAGACAGCTGAATAATTAAAAATGTGAAAAACAAGACAAAATTATGGGGCTCTTGCTGCTGTGGTAGACATGAAAATGTGCTTCAAAAAAATCTTTTGTTACAGCTTGGGTTAGAGCAAGAACAATGATATCTGGAAAGCTTCGAGATCTCCAGGTAAGAGATGCTTGTGGAGGGTTGGCCTTAAAGTCACGTGGAGTGGGCACTCAGCTCCCTGGCTTGCAGCTAATATGAGTTCTCTCTAGCTCTGAGATTTAAATGGCTTTTGTTTCAATGCTTCTTAGGAATCCATGTGCCCGTGAATCACCAAAAGGTCTCCTTGGAAGCCACTTATTATAAAGGTCTGGGCAGCGTGTGAGAATCCACATTTTTAGTGAGTTTCCAGCTGATATTGATGCTGCTGCCCATGGGCAAAATCTCAGCGCCAGCATCATGGTTACTGTCCTCCTATGTCTATTAAGAATTCAGCGTGCGAGAAGTACCTGACCAGGGCTTTCCAGGTAGTATGCCTATTCATTCTCACTGAGACCCTATCAGTGGGTATTTTCAATCTCCATTTTTCTAAAAAGGAAATAAAATGTGCTAGATACATTAAATGACTCAGTTACAGTTGCAAAAATAGTAACTTATCAGCAGCAGGAAAGTTACAAGAATTCAATTCAACCATGCATTTTGAAATGACTGACATGGAATATATTTCCATTTGCTTATATTTTGTTGCGTTTGATTAACAAACAAGGCCCCATCTCATCTTTAATCAGACTAATTCATGGTCCAGACTCAATTAGAATTAAGTGTACTATATCTTGCATATGTATATATGGTTGGTGATTTTCCAGTGCTTTGAAAGACTCTTTGAATAAACAATACTTCTATTTACATATATTACCCACTCCCTTTTAAAGACTGACAAGATAGTTTCATTCTGACAACTAACACTTCATGCTGATCCTGTTGTTCAGAATGCAGGGAATGTTAGTTGAATGGAAACCCAGGAATTGGAGGCTAGACACGAGCCAAGAGCACTTGCCCTGCTGGCTTTCATGCCTATATTGGGAGTTCGGGAAGCATTCTTTAACATCAGACTGCAGTGTGCTATCTCTGAGGTGTGAATCTTGGTCAGTGCTGGGTGGGGTCTGATGATTCAGTTTTATAAAGGTGTTCAGGTCGGGTTAGAAGAGCTGCACAACATCAAGTCAGTCAGCATTTCATCGTGGATAGGAAAGAGGTTCAGGAGGTCCCACCCCTAGCTGAGGAGCTATTGGAAGTTGACATCTGATGGGGGAGGGACAGCCAGTTTTCTTCAGGGGTGTGGCCCCTGGTCGGCCAACCATACTCCAGGGGATGGCCTCACACACACACACACACACACACACACACACACACACACACACACGTGAATTTGGATAGCATCAGTTTTGGACTCAGTAGGTTATAGTTGAAAGCAACAATGAAAAAAGAGGACATGAACTTGGAAGAGGGACATGTGGGGGATGGAGAACCCAGAGGAGCTGAAGGTGAGAGGGATGATCAGAATACATGGTATACATGTATAAAATTCTAGAAGACTGTGGGCATGGTAGTGCACACCTTTAATCCCAGAACTTGGGAAGCAGAGCAGGTGGATCTCTGTAAGTTCAAGGCCAGCCTGCTCTACATAGCAAGTTCCAGGCCAGCTGGGGCTACAAGGAGAGTCTGTCTCAAAAAGACCAAAAAAAATTCTAGAAGGCTAAATGAAAAATTTAAAAAGAAACCACAGAGTTAATGTGACTCCTTGCTTTTGGAGGTAGCTTAACTGCAGTTCAGGGAGACAAGATGACTTGCCCCTGTGATCCATTTATTAGCAGCAGAATCCTCTAGAAGCTTTGCTTCCAGACTCCCGGCACTCCTTCACAGAACTAGAGATTTTCATGTATTTCTTCTAGTCCTTAACATATTTTCATGGATTTCTTCTAGCCCAAAAGTCTAAATGGCTGATGTAAAATTTAATTCAGCAAAGGGTTTGATTGCTCCTACTAAGCAGACCCCTCCCCAGAGCAGGGGGCACTTGGTTATCCAACAGTGCTCTAACCTCAGGGGGGATCGAACCTCAGGGGGATCCTATGTCTTTCTGGAAATATGAATGTTCACAGGCATCTTTCTTTCTAGGGGGAAAATGTGAGTTAAATTTTGGATGGAAAATGCTTAATTACCTCCATGTTTTTACTCCAGAGGACTGGAAGATTTTGAGGGAAGACAGTTTTAGAAAATTTTGAGTCCCTCCTATAATGAATTTTTCCATCTTTTAGGCAACAGAAAGAACTTCTAACCATCACCTAGAAGACTTTTTTTTTTAAAGAAAAAAGCCAGAATTATAGAGGTTGGGAAAGTGAAAAGGATGTGAAATCAGACACGAGTGATCCAGATCCCTGTGACACGTGAGACTTTAGGACGGAGGCCATTTACTTGCCAGGACGAAGACGCCATGCGGACAAGGAGGGCAATGTCTTGGCGTTAACTGTGGTGCTGGAGAAAGAAGTTGTCCTTGCTTGTTTCTTTGCTGTTGTGGTAGAACACTGACCAGAAGAAGCTGGGGGTAGGGAGTATTTGGTGAACACTTCTACGTCACAGTCCATCATGGAGGGAATTCAGGGCAGGAGCTCAGGCAGGAGCCTAGAGGCAGGGACTGAAGTGGAGACCACAGAGGAGCACTGCTTACTGGCTTCTCCCTGGCTTGCTTGTCCTGCTTTCTTATAGGGCCCAGACCCACCTGCCCAGGGAGGGCTCTACCCGCAGTGGGCTGAGCTGTCCTTCATCAATTAGCATTCTAGAAAATGCCCCATGGACGTGGCTGCAGGCTAATCCAATGCAGGATGCAGGAAGCTCCTCCTTTGAACTTCCTTCCTCCCAGACGCCTGTACTCTGTGTCGGATTGACATAAACTAAGTGTCACAGAAGAACCTGCTCAGCATAGTGAGGTTGTCTGAGGAGCATCCACAGCACATTTCTTGTCCTGTGCATGCCTGTCCTATGACCCTAATGTCTTCCGTTGCACCATGGCTCTAATGCAGACTAGATCGGCACGGAGAATGAGACAGAGGGAAAGGGTTTTCCTAGTACTCATACTGTCTGACACAAAACCTGAAACAACTTCAGAACCCTTTGCCCTAAACTGTGAGGAGGGGACCTTCATATTCTACCATTGAGCTTGAGTTGCAAGTGGAAAGCAAACATACTGGCATATTAATCATAACTTCACATGTCAAAAGAGATAGCTACGGTCCAATGTGGTCTTCATTTTGTTGCATATTTCTGGGAGAGTGTTCATAGCCCATGTGGCTCTGGCCACCTAACACACACATGTTTTCCTGAAGTTTTTAAATTCTTAAATTGTCATTTTTCCAATATTAAAATTTCTAAGGTGGGAAATGAGAAAAATACAACTATATCAATGTATGAAAATGTCACAATGACCTGTTACATTGCACCTATATTAACACTGTATCCTGAAATATGACATCTTTTAGGAAAAAAGTCCTCCAATTCAAGTGATATGTGTGTATGTATATATTTATGAATATATATAACTATGTGTATATGTATATATACTGAAGCAATACAAGTAGGAGAGATCAATAACAACCAAAGAACTGGGAAAAATCTCTGGAAAGACTCAGAAAAAGGTATGGGACATGTATGGCAGAGTGCAGGGACTTGGGTGGGGTGGGGGGCATGTAAAGGGGAGTGACTCTTAGAGTCGATTGTATGACCTATGGAAAAAGTTTAATAACAATAAAAAATAAAAAAGAAAGCATTTGAAATTGAGACCATATAAATTTTAGACAATATAAATAGTCTTTCATGGGGAGCTTTGACATCCCTTATAATTGTTTATATGCATTTTTTGTGTTAGTTGCTGAAAACTATAACTGAATGATATAAATATTTTGCATAAAAATGTATATATTGAAAATACAGTTACCCTGCCCCCCAAAAAGAAAACGTCACAATGAAATGCATGATTTTCTTTTTTTTGTAAGCCAAATAAGCCTCTTTACTTGCTTTCATCAGTGTTTTTTTAAAAATTTATTTATATTTTTTTTTATCAAATCTAGACCCATGTACCCCCCATCCCCCACCCCACCAGATCTCATGCATTAAACGCATCATTTTCAATGCTAACCACTACCACAACAAAACCCCCACAGAATTAACAAAAAAAGAATTTCTATAAGTTCTCTTACTTGGAGAGGAGTGCTCTGATTTCTTCCAGATATTTCTCTCATTCATTAAATAGGCCTGAATTCTGACACATGTTTCTATGACAGCAAGTGTTGGGACTCAAGCTTCATGCAAGGCTAATGCTCCATCCTTCAGAGAATCTTGAGTGATTTTTTTTTTTTTAGCAGTAGTAAAACATTATTCTTAACATCTCTTTACTCTCAAAATCCCTTCAGGAGGCTGAGCCATCAAGGATTTGAATACTATGAAACAAGAAGGAAGCATCTTACCAAAATCTGCGGTGTGGACCTATTGATTCTAAACCATCAATTGGCCAGTGGCCAAGGAAGGCGGGACTCTAGTCTCATTGCTTCCTTGGTACATAGGCCAGAGTTTACACACTAGCGTTAAGAGTCTGCACCTGCCATTTAAGCACTAGTTTGGCAGGAATATTAGATGTGGTGGTTGAATGAGCAATTGGGAAATGAGATTGTACTGCAAATCTCTTCTGTTTGACTGACTTGTGCTAGCTTCTGCTTCGTTATAATGGCACATTGATTGAGTCACAGAGCTGACTGAAGGAACACGGGTCCTCATTCAGAAAACATTCCACGTTTTATTGTGTTTACTGGACATTGATGTAAGCAGTGTTGGTGTTGCTTGGGTTAAGAATATGGATGGATTGTATTCACAGATCACCCTACCACTCACTCATATAGTTAAAATATTCACTATTTATGAAAACAAGTAGGGGATGCAGAGATGGCTCAGTGGTAAAGAGCACTGGCTGCTCTTGCAGAGGACCTGGGGTGGGTTCTCAGCACCCACACCCAGCTAATAAGCATCCATAGCTATAGTTCCAGGGGATCTGACACCCCCTCTAGGCCTCTGCGGGCACTGTGTTCATGAGGTGGACTTACATGCAGGCAAAACAGACACATAAAGTAAAAATACATAAGTCAAAAATTAAAACAAAGAAGCAAATGCCATATAACAGAGCCAAGTAGCCAGCTGAGGACTGCAGTTTTCACCCTGTTCACTGTCCCCTGAAAGACTGCGGTGAAGGCACCCTGGAGCCGTGATGACACTAGAGGCAATCCCCTGTTTTTCAGTTGGAAATGCTCCTAGTCCCTTCTATTCCCTGTGTCGCTCAGCCATGATGTTGGACACTCTTGTCACAGGTGACTGGTACATGATGCCCTGCCTTTCAGTTCTTTTATGTTGTGAGAGTGCTTGGAACCAGTGGGGCTGCTGCTTCTGGTAACTTTAATTTCCTCATCCACAAGGAAGTCTCACATAGAGCTGATGCTGGAAAAATAGTACGGTGACATTCGCTAAGTGTGGGGTGGGCCAGTGTCTGCATCAAGAATAATCCATGCTAATAAATGTCAATTGTAGTTTATTGGTAAGTCAATTAGTAAACGCTTCCATTGAATTTCATTAGTGTGAAGAACAGGGGATGATGGCATTTTCATATACCAGTTGCTGAGGTAGGTCATGGCTATCTCAACATTCAGACAGACGGGCTGATTCTACATGTGGCAATTCCTTCGCAAGTTGCAAATTCTTTTTACATACAAATTCCCACCGATTTACTCTTCTGACACAAAAGCTGGCATTCCATACACTAAAACTACACGTGTCTACACAACACAAAACAGAACCCTTCACAAAATGAAATGATTTGGCTTTCTGTTGTATATTTTTTTTTCTCAATCCAGTTAATATGTTTCACTTGAATGAAGGGAGACATTTTCAACTTGTCCATAGGTACAAATAGCACCAGTAAAATCTTGAAAATATGCACAATTAACTTAAGCATGCTTATCTCTGCTTTGAAATCTATAAAATACAAGGTGTGGTGGTTAAAAGAATACTCAGAGGCATTCTTTAATATTTATTTAAGAGCTTGGAAGATGTGGGATGATTGTGAGAAAGTGCTATTAAGACATGGTTCATGCCATTCTAGAAGAAGGGGAAGGGGGAATACTCAGCAATGATATAAGGATTTTAAAGATTTCAGGCTTAGGAAGCTATTTCCCAAATCAGTGATTTGGGATTCAAGTGGAGCAATCTGGGTTACAACAATTTACACTGTTTAAATTCATTGTACCAAACGGAATCCCATGTCCCCAGTGCCTGCTTCTGATGAATGTTCAAGGCCTTCTGGTTAGCCTGTAAAGTGAGCCATTGTGTCACTAAGGAAACAAGAGCTGGTTTCATGAGATTTTCAGGATACCCACTGAGCATTTTCATTCTAAACTGGATTGGTAAATTGGACACTCGGTTTGGTATAAGAGGTCTGTACATCCCAACTGCCAACAGCACTCCTAATGCCAATGTAAGCAATAAAGCATAGCTCGCTGCCTACAAAGCCACTGCCAATCCCACACTGAACAGTGGAGATGAACAGTCCAGAAGGTTGAAGGCTGTGCTAGAATCAGCAAATCGAAATGAGATACTTTGCTTATTTGAAGCTACAGCGACATGGTAAAGCTCACTTAGCCACAGAAATAACATAGAGGATATCAGGCAACTTCCACATAAACAAAAGGACACAATTTTTTCAAATCTTTGAGATTTAAGTTTTTGCAACAGTGCTTGATACTTATACCAAATATTCAGTAGTTCCAGGTGAGAAAGAAATTCTCACAGTTAGTATGAGCTGGGTTTCAGTTAGCTTTGGGACATGGGATGGAAGATTTTATAGGCTAGTTATATATTGGTTCAAACTACATGTCTGGGAAAATTTTTCAATAAAATTAAAAGACAGTTTTAGGAAGAACCATCTGATGTGGTAATTGTGTTTGTCCAGTGGGGTCTCTCCACAATGGAAGGTACCAGAATAAAAAACTGTCATGAAATACACCTTATACATCCTGCTTGTCTTTCTGGGTCTCTTTCCCAACAACAATATCACTCTAGTTATTCACATAGTGGTGTACATTATTTATTTATAATTTTTTTAGTTTTTTAATTTTTTAATTTATTTCTGTATGTGTATCAATGTACTGTCTGCATGCAGGTCTGTGCACTCGTGTTGTGCAATGCTGTGGAGGTCAGAAGAGGGTGTTGGATTCCCCTGGAACTGGAGTTCTCCTGGAATTGGAGTTTCAGACGGTTCTCGGCCGCCATGTGGGTGCTGGGGATCAAACCTGGGTCCTCTGTAAGAGCGGTTGGTGCTCTTAACCGCTAGGCCATCTCTCCAGCCCTATTTATTTATAATTTATGTGTATGAGTATTGCCTACATGTATGTAAGTATTGCCTACATGTATGTAAGTATTGCCTACGTGTATGTAAGTGCACCATGTTGTGCAGTGCAATGGAGGCCAGAAGATGGCATCAGATCCCCTGGAACTGAAGTTACAGGCAGTTGTTACCTGCTTTGTGGGTACTGAGAATCAAACCCAGGTCCTTCGTAAGAACAGGCAGCGCTCTTAACTACTGAGCCATCTCTCCAGCCTCTTCTACTTATTTTCTTATGCAAATATATATTTTGAGTCTCAGCCTTCATTAGAGGTTAGATGTCTCCTTAATCTTTTAAAATAAACAGTGAAGAAAGAATCCACAAGAGAGGATTATGGGAAGGGGGAAGAGTGACCCCTTTCCTAAATTTTAATATATCACAGTCACCACAAGACAACTGTGGTGACCAGTTTTAACTGCCAACCTGACACAATCTAGAATCACTTGAACAGAGAGTCTCAGCGAGGGACTGGCTCCATAGGGTTGGCCCTCAGACATTCCAGGAGACAAGTGGCAGAGGGGAAGTTCTCCTGATGCCCATCTCTCTCTCCTGGACTGTGGATGAGCTGCACTGCTCTACATTCCCACTGTCTGACCTTCCTATGCTGCCGATGGACTAGCACCCGGAATTGTGAGCTGAAATAAATCTTTATTTCCACCTAAGCTGCTTTTGTCACAGCAAATGGAAAGGAAACTAAGACAGAAATATGGTAACATAGCCCCCATTTCCCAGTGTAAGGAGAACCACACTGATGTCTGCTGAGGTGATGTTCCCCTCACAAATGTAGACAATGAAGAGGGAAAATCCATCCTGAGTGGGTGTAACATATTATAGTAGGCTCATTCTTGAAATGACCTAATTCGATTGTTGATAGACCTAAAATGGGGTTACTGTGTTCTTGCCATGAACTACCCCCCCACATGCATGTATATGTAGTTTTATAAGTTCTCAGGCTCTTTCCACAATAGCTAAACAGACAAATGCTCTAAGGGAAAGAAGACGCTTGCACACACCAGTTTCAACTCTTAAGTCTTTGAACCTATTATAGCAACCTGTGCTTGCTCAGCTACTTTCTTGGGAGTTTCGGGAAACCTGCATCACTCCATTCTGCCTGCGTCATTCCATTTTGTGGAGGAATGAGTATGATTTTAGTGCTATGTGCACTAACTTTGACCGTGGCTGTAACTAATGCTTGAGGTTTACGGCTTTTTCATTCATGATGCCTTTGGCAGAATTCTGTTTGCTCGTCTTTCGTATATGATGGTAATGTTTGTATTATCAAGATGGAAAGGTGGCTAAAAGCCTTAATGAAATATAAACTGTATAGTCAAGGAATGCAAAAAGTGCTTTTTAGGTGGTGGCCAGACCTGGGAGTGTTTATGAATGCCAGCAAACTCAGTGAGAGATCAGTCAGCATATGCTCTGCTTTTAGACCCTAATCTTGCAGCAGAGAATGAAAGAGGGATTACCACATCAGGAAGGGCTTAGCATCCTGCAGATGTTTATCTTAGAGTTTTTCTTAATGATCTTCTTCAATGACATAGAACCAAAGCCTTTACATCTCATTCACTTGGTGAAGTGCATTTTCCTTTTCTTCTTCTGCTCTGATAGAGCTGTTCCCTCCCCCAAGCTGGCTTTCTGACTCATAATTTTGAGGCTCTGCGCTTCCCCCTCTGTTAGCATGCTGTCTGGTTCGTGTTTCTGACTCATTGGCTGCTGTCCCTCCACTCAAAGCTGCTGTTCTTCTGGCGTCTCAGAATGCTGGGTTTAAACAGTGAGCAAATAGATACCTCAAATTTCCCAAGACTGGAAGGCTTAAGGTCCGCCTGCTGAGCAGCCTGCTAGACTCTGGCAGACTGCGTCTGCCATATGCTGCCTACAGTCTTTGGGGGAACTGCATGGGAAACACACTATTAAAGCTGTTTATCCTGGGATTCTGTCATTTTTTTAAATCTTAGTTTAATTTCTACCAATTTAGCTTATTTACAACAGCTTTAATCATAACACTCACTACCTTACGGTAAAACAGTTGAGGCTGGGTTTCAGATTAGGAGCTCAACTGAGGAAATGTCCCAGGTGACCAGAGATGACCTCTGAAGAAACAGCAATAGACCCACACAGTTCCTAGAAGCTGTGTGCTTATTGAAACAAAACATTCAGGATTAGTCTACCATGTCTCATGGCACAAAATTCTTGGGCAAAATGAAGAATGAAATTGGATTTTGTGACATTTCTATTATACTCACAGATATTTTCAATTTGATTGGCAATTTGTAGGCAAAAATCTAAATTAAAAAGAATGCTTTAGTCATTTATATAGTCTGTCTTTCAACACAGAGTATGTGTGTGTGTGTGTGTGTGTGTGCGTGTGTGTGTGTGTGTGTACCCACATGAACATGCACATGTGTGTGTATGAGGAGCATTGATAATATGTTACTTGTTTTGATAAATATTATGTATTCAAGCTCTAAAGAGAGATTTATTCAGTTTAATTAAACTTCAAACTTGGGGGGCTGGTAAGATGGCTCTGTGGTTAAGAGCCCTCACTGCTCTTACAGCAGACTCGGGTTCAGTTCCCAGCACCCACACAGCAGCTGCATGCATCCTTAACTCTAGTGCCAGGGAATCCAACGCCCTCTTCTGGCCTTCATAGGCACCACACATCCTTGAGGTGCACTTGTACACATATGCAGCCAAAACACTCACACACATAAAATAAAGTGAACATAATCCTAAAGGATTTCTTAATTAAAAAAAAGATTTTAAACTTTTTTTGGCCTTTTCAAGATAGGGTCTCCCTCTAGCCCCAGCTGTCCTGGAACTCACTCTGCAGACCAGGTTGGCCTTGAACTCACAAAGATCAGCCTGCCTCTGCCTCCCAAGTGCTAGGATTAAAGGCATGCGCCACCATGCCCAGCAGATTTTAAATTTTTACAAGGAGTAAACTGACTAGAAAGAAGTTAGACTACTATTTGTGCATCTGAAGTTGGCAATGGGAGGAGAGGTCTCAAAAAAGTGGGGCAGATGAAGGAAAAAGAACAAGGATGCATTTAGCAGATGAAAGCACAGTCCTGAATGGGGAGAACGTCTGTCCGAGCCAGTCCATGGTCCCAGAACTGTTAAGGAACGGGTGGACTTGTGAACAAACAGGGGCTCAGATCCTATAGGAAGAGAGCAACAGCTGGACAGCCAAGCACAGGGAGCTCACCATTTGTCACTCTTCTGTTACTGATATATGTTTCCAGATAGATTGATTAGCTGTGGATTTCAAGTGTGCTCAGGGGAGAGCAGTTTGCATCTGACTTGGTTTATGTTTATTCTTGCACTAATTCTGTCATCTCAGGAAATGTACTGTGCAGACACTTGGTTCCCTCGTCTATAAACTTAATCCAAATTCCCAGGATTAGATATTAAATTAAATGATCTAATATAATAAATTACCTTGCATACAATGTATACTTAATAAATCCTGGTGTTCTTTGCCTCTGTTTATGACTAGAGACGTTACTGAATAGTCAGTCAGTTGAGAGGAGAGAAAGACACCTGGTAAGACTCGCTGAGCCCTTTTGACTAGATCTTATTTGCAGTACATGCTTGGGGTGCCCATGGGACACTTTATCCAAATAGAAATTCCTCTCTGACTGCGTATAACCCACACAGTCAGGTACCAAACCAAAGGCTAGACTTTTAGTTCTGTGAGTGAATGAATATGTCCTTCCCTTTCCTTCCCTTTTGGCTCATCTGAGTGGGTTAATCCTACCTATAATCAAAAGAAAGACAGTTTTATTGAATAGAATATCCTTCCTAGTCTAAAATTCTATTATTTTGTGGACAAGGATATCCTCTATCTGCCATCTATGTATCTATGTACCCTATCTATCTATCTATCTATCTATCTATCTATCTATCTATTAATCTATCATCTATCTGTATCTATCTTTCATCTATCTTCACTTTCATCTACCTATCACTTATCTATTTATCTATCATCTAATCTATCTACCTTTCATCTCTCTGTCATCATTCTCCATCAGTATCTATCATTTATCAACCATCTTCCTATCATCTATCACCTATATATCCTATTTGTCTTATCTATCTATCTATCTATCTATCTATCTATCTATCTATCTGTCTGTCTATCATTTAATCTATCTATCATCTCTCTGGCATTATTCTTCATCAGGTATCATGTACCTGTTCATCTATCATCTATTTTCTATCCCTGTTGCATCTATCAGTCTATCTACATATACTCACACATATATGAGATGAATTCTGGTAAGTATTCATCAAGCATATCATGCTAATTTTGTTCTGTCAATTCCATTAGAACACCATTACAAAGATGAATAAAACATTAACCTACATATGCCCTGAAGTTCCCTCTTAGAACTTCACTGCTTTGTCATAATACATTTTAAAAACAAACCCACTGAAGTACAGCTTACAAAACGGCACACATACCTTGGTGCATTGTCAAAAAGTGCTGTGGTTCATTTGCCTGGGTATTAGGTATTTCACTTACAGAGCTTCTTTATCCTTGGAAAGGTTTTGTGCTATGCATGCGCTTTTAGCAACCATGTGGCTGGCATTCTAAGGGACTGAGTAAGCATTTGTAACTTTGTTTTAATAGGTTAAATGCACACTAAGTTCAGCTTGTGTTTCCGAGTGGGATGGTTTGGAACTCAAGTTCCCTCTTCTCCCTTGTTGATGCTTGCTGAAGAATTTGGACCAGCTTTAACATTGCTTACCCCTCCCTGGGCTTCTTTTTGGGAACACGAACAAGCATGTTATGGTTTCAAGTAAACTTCTCCTACGGGCTTGGCTGTTGGCTCAGTTGAGCTGGGAAACTGCGGGGCCAACCTGGTGGGTTGCCAGTGGTAGGCCTTTGAGGTACACAGCGCAGCGCCACTTCCGGTCTGTTCCTTCCTATCTCATCTGCCAAGATGTGAGTGCTGTGCCCAAGATCCCACAAGCACAGGCTGATCCCGTCAACCCTGCCTTCCCTACCACGATGGATACAGATCCTCTGATTGTGAGTCGAAATAAACCCTCCCTCACATTGCCTTGGCCACGGCAATGAGAAAAATAAGTAATGCAGTGCACGACTTATTTCTCAAGCTATTGTGAGAATAAAGTAAGTTAATGTTTATGAAGTGCTCGGCTCATAGCTTGGCTCACAGGAGCAATACTACATGTCAACAGAGTTTACAGCATGTTGTCACAGAGCCTTTGCCACGAAGGTGGGGCTGTGCCCTGCCAGCTTATGGGACACTTGCAGAGAAGGGATGCATGTTCTTCTAGCTCTCTGTCACCATCCTGGTGTGTGTGGAACCGCAGAGCCTCCCTCCCACAGTCCACGTCACAGTGGAGCAGGTCTGAGGATTCCTGTGGGATGAAGTTGGGGGATTTTCACTCTGGAGGGCTAAATATACATGAGCCAACCATGGCTGTTGGTGGGCATATGTGTTCACACGCAAATCTGGCACTCTCTATTTCAGGCCAGACATCTGCTGTTCCCTATAGACTGGAAACAACTGAGAAAAAAAGACTTTTTAAAATCATATTTATGGGATGGCAGGTGGCTTTTTCTTCCTCTGTCTTTCCCTGCCCAACTTACTTCCCAGACCCTCAAGGAGATTTAAAATCTAACCTTTCAGGTTCCACATTGCAAGCACAAATTAAAATAGTCAGACAGCACCAAATGTGGCTGGTTTCATTGTGGGGCGGGTGTCTCTGATTAACAGAGGGTAGCAGAGGAGAAAAGCCAGAGGACGGAAACCTGAATTCTATGACTCAGGTGTTGAAGGCTTGGTTCCCGTTAGCTGCTGTGTTGAAGGCTGTGGCTGTCACTAACTGAGTAGATTACTAGGATTAAGATCTCTCCAGTGGATTAATCCAGTACTTTAAACCTTAATGAGGCACTAGAAGTTGGTTGAGATTTTTGAAGCTGGGCCTTCCTTGGAGGAGGTAAGGCAGTAGGATTTCCTGTACAGAATATATCGTGTCCTTCCCTTTTTTTTCCCCCAACCCCAGCCATGAGGTGAGCGCTTTTGTTCCAGCACACTCTTCTGACATGATGCTTGAGGTTCTGCCCTGCCACAGGGCCAGAGCCAATTCACACAGCTGTGGACATAGCTCTGAAACCATGAGTCCAACTGGCTCCTTCTTCCTTTAGGTTCATTTCCTCAAGTGTTTTGTCCCAGCAACAGAAAGCTTACTAAGAAGTTATTACAGAAGGTCTGAAGGCTTTAGGTGTGTTTTTTAATTTTTACATGTTTTTGTTTTTACTATATATCTAAACAGTATGAAATGCTACTGATGTATAAGCATGTCTATGTTTTCCTGGACACCTGAAGTGCTGTAATTACACGGAGGAGGACCACCAGCCATCGGGGCTTTGCTCCCCGTGTCTGCCAACATCTGATGCCCACAGCCCTTTTCTGGACCTTGCCTTTCATCTCAAGTCTTTATTTTACAGGGTTGCCATGGAAACCATCAAGCAGCACAGGGTGTTCTTCTTTATCTTCCTCTAAAACACAGAGAGAGAGAGAGAGAGAGAGAGAGAGAGAGAGAGAGAGAGAGAGAGAATGAGAGAGACAGAAAGAGAGAGACAGAAAGAGAGACAGAGAGATTGTTCACAGACACACAAACACACTCAATTGATACAATTAATGAAGGGGGGGCTCTCCACTGAGCTCCACCAGCCAGCATTCTATTCCAGAGTCTAGAATCAACAATTCATTTTCTCCATTTAGCTGAGTAAAGAAAGACTGGGCAAGGGCGTTAATAGAGAGAAGAGTGGAGGGGAAGTGTGCAGAAATGGAAAAATGAGAAATGGAAAGTGTCTGTCAGTCTGACTGTGTCTCTGTGTGGTATGTGTTATGCATATGTGTGTACATGTGTCTATATGTGCATGTGGTGTGTGTGCGTGTCTGTGTTCTGAGCCCACTGAGTGACTGGAATTCTCACGGTGCCCTCTCTGAACGCTTTATTTGAGTTGTGTCTCCCTTGCTGACACTCTGATTCCTCATTCTAACTCACCGCACTCACAAGAGTTTTAAAATGGGTTTTTTGCCAGTGTTCCACAGTAGCTCTTACCCTAAAGCAAGATCTTTTTTAAAGTGTCATTCTGAAGTTTGAGGAGAAATATGGCTAACTCCTTTCTAACAGTGAGCAAGTGTCGCCTTTCCCACATCCACACCAGTATTTGTCATTGTTTGTTTTCTTAAATATTATCCATCTGGATGGAGTAAGATGAAATTTCAGAGTAGTTTTAATTTGCATTTCTCTGATGGCAAAGGATGTTAAACATTTAAAAAATATTTCTCAGACATTTATATTCCATTGCACTTTTTTGAGAATCTGTTTAGTTACATGCAAATTACTTAATTTTTTTAATGTTTCATTTTTTGCCTTAGTTGTATATTCTGGACGCTATTCCTTAGTCAACTGTATAGACTCTTCCCATTCTGTAGACTGCTTCTGAACTCACATGATGGTGTAGATTCTGGACACTATTCCTCCGTCAGCTGTATAGCTGTAAAGATTTTTCCCATTCTGTGGGCTGCTTCTGAACTCACATGATGTTGTAGATTCTGGATACAATTCCTTAGTCAGCTGTATAGACTCTTCCCATTCTGTAGGCTGCTTCTGAACTCACATGATGGTGTAGATTCTGGACACTATTCCTCCGTCAGCTGTATAGCTGTAAAGATTTTTCCCATTCTGTAGGCTGCTTCTGAACTCACATGATGGTGCCCTCGGTATAGAAGAGTTTTAGTTTCATGAGGCACCCCTAACTACTGGGGTCCTGTTCAGAAATCCTTTTCCATGTCCATAAATTCCGAAGTATTCTTTACTTTCTCCTCTATCAGATTTGGATACCAAGTCCTATGCTGAGGTCCCATAGACCCCAGACCATCACAGGCTCCTGCCATTGGTCTTGGTTATCCTCAAGTTCATGAGGGTAAGAGCCCATTGCTGAGGACTTGCACTGTAGAACATGGTGAAGGCAAGCTGGCACTGATGTGGAGGCTTCATCCTTGCTGGAGGGTACTGGGCTCCTTGAAAGAAATGTCATCCTCAACTCTACCCATCTATGAACAGCAGGAGTGATGGCAGGGCTGGCAAGACACAACCACAAGTGCAACAGCACCAGAAGACATGGCAGGGACCAGCTACTGTCTGCTCGGATTTAAGGCCTTCTCCACAAGAGGAAATCAATACTAGCACCATTATTGGAGCCACGAACCTGAGGCTAGATAGGTCATAGGCCCTAGGGAGAACCCACTACCTCGTCGTGGGAGCGCCTTTCTGCAGGAGATTGAGACAAACCCAGAATCTCACAACTGGTCAAGGTGAAGAGGTAAGAGACCTTGGAACGCTCAACACGAAATGGCACATTTATATCCCAGTCCCTCCTTCCAAGGTTCAGGGATCACTGGAGAAGGAGGATGGGAGGAGATTGTAAGAGCTAGAATTGGATGATGGCAAGGAATCAGTGTTTTCTGGATATTACAGGACAGCTGCACATATGAAGTCACAATGGTTGTAAGAGCACGCAGAATACCTGCTAGGGCTCAAGCCAGAAAAAAATCCCAGCATGCACAGCGATGCGGGCACAGAGCCCCACCTTTAGCAGAGGAGCTATTGACAATTGATAGTTTTGGGGAGAAGGAAAGTCAGTTTTCTTTAAGGGTATGGTCAGTTGATGATCATACATTCAGTGCATAGGGGAACACAAATTGGACTTGATGATTTTTTTAAATGGAGACACAAAATGAAGACAAAGACATGGATCTCAGAGAAATTAGGGGCTGAATGAGATCAAAATCCAATGTGCAGAATGATCAAAGAAATAAATGAGGAAATAAATAAAAAAAAAAAAGAAATTTAGAAGTAGCTTCTTTGCTTTGATAGCTTTCAGGACTACAAGCTCATCTCTCTGAAGTCTGAGAAATAGAACGTCAGGGTGAGAAGGCAACACTAGGTCTGAGGGCAGTGTGTCTCCTGAGTCAGCCTTCACTGAGATCTTCTTCAAGAATAGAAGGGGTGAAAGCCAACAGTATGGGATAAAGCAGCAAGCCTGGTCAGGCACTGAGAAGGGGCTGCGAGGCGGCTCGGTGGGTCAGGGCCCCTGCTGGACAAGCCTGCTAACCTGAGTTCAATCTCTGGAACCCATGGTGGAGAGAGAGAACCAACTCCTGACTTTTACACACACACGCACACACACACACACACACACACACGCACACACACACACACACACACACACACACACACAATGTTTTTAGAGAAAATAATCAGCACTGGGGTCACTTTTCTGCAGTCAGAGAAGGAGGATGTGTCCAGTGTGAGAAGTGCAACCATAAACGTCGTTGGCTGAACACTACGAGCTGATAAATGAGATGCTAAATGCAGCATCGTATTTTCCTTTGAGGCGCCAAGTTTGCCAGAATCTTCTCTGAAGCCACCTACAAACAGTAGCACTGAAAGACTTCAGAACATAAAAATCGTGCTGGGTACAAGCACCTTTTCCAAGGCATCATTTACGAAGCTTCCCATGTCTGACAGTGTTCTAAGCATCATAAAAACCTGCAGTAAGTAGAAGTGTTTACTACAGAGCAATTTCTTCATGTTTTGCTCCATGATGGAGAGGATTTTAAAACAGACAACTAAAAACCAAGACACTTTGGAGGGAACAGAAACAGCTGATATGAGAAACAGCATGTGGATCCTTCAATATGCAGTCTCCTGAGAGTAGTTATCTCTAAGTAGTGAATGGCAGTTTTGTCTGTGCTCACAGATGGACACTTACATGGGATACTTTTGAAGGACTGAGTGAGAGTCCGGGCTGTCAGATGTGATTTTAAAAATTATTACTATTTGGTAAGTCATCTTTAAAGAAAATTGCTTCCAAGCAGCTCAATTTTATTTCAGATTGAAACAAGGAATAAATTCAAACCAACCAAATCCCTTCCTTGGGAAAAGGTCTTTTTGGTATATTCTTGAATTGAATGAAATTGTAATACAGAGCATACAGGGGACCTGAGACACTGGCAAGTCAAAGATTTCACTTGAAGGATCTCATCAGCAGCTTTTGTTTCTAGCATGGAGCTGAATGGATTCATGACAGCTCAGTCACACAAGAAGCTGCTCAGTGCAGACCAGACTTCATGCCTGGGAATGGATGATTTTTCCAATGATAGTGCATTTGACAGGACTGCCTTTAAAAACCACAAAAATCCACCCTGCGGAGAGAGACGGTAAAGTGCTTCTTGAGCAACCATGGGGCCTGGGGGCCCTGAGTTCAGCTCCAAAACCCATGGACTGAGAAGGTAATACTAGTGCTGGGGAGGTGTGGACAGGAGGGTCCTGGGCATTGCTGGCCGTCCACACCAGCCACCCGAGCCAGCCCCAAGTCTCCGTGGCTCTGCCTCAAAATGTAGGTGGACAGTTCCTGAGGAACAACCTGAAGATGACCTCTCTTTTATTCACACACATACACATACACATACATGTACACATGCATACACACATGTACATTCATGTGACCCATTACACTGGAACATAAACATACCTACATATATATATATATATACACATATGTACATACACAGTAAAATAATGAAACTTAAAAAGAAAACTGGAGGATCTGATATTTGAACCATGGGCTTGTGGGATCAACTCTCTTTACTCAACCGCTAAGCCATTCTCTTAGTTTAGCTCCCAGAATATATAAACTACTCAAAAAAACGAAGAAGGCAAATGACTCACTCAAAAGATGGAGTAAAGAGCTGAACAGAAAACAAAAAGAGCTGAACAGAGACTTCACAAGTGAGGAAATAAAGATGGCTGAGAAACATCTTAAAAAGTGTTCAACATCACTAATAATTAAGGAAATGCAAATTAAAACCACACTAGGATATTATCTCACTGCAATAAGACTGGTTAGGATCAAGAAAACAAATGATACCAAATGCTGGAGAGGTTGTGGGGAAAGGGGAACACTCATCCACTGCTGGTGGGAATGTAAACTCATACAACCACTATGGAAAGCAGTGTGGAGAACCCTTAAAAGACTCAAAATGAGCTTACCACCTGACCCAGTCACACCACTCCTGGGTATATACCCACAAGACTCATCCTACTGCAAAGATACATGCACATCCATGTTTGTTGCAGCTCTCTTCACAATAGCGAAGAGCTGGAAGCAACCCAGGTGTCCCTCAACTGACCAGAGGAAAAAGAAAATGTAATCTACACAATGGAGTTCAATGCAGCAGTAAAGAAAGATGACATCATGAACTTTGCAGGAAAATGGCTGGAACTAAAAGACATTATGCTAGGTGAAGTAACACAGTCCCAGAAAAACAAATGAGGAATGGTATCCCTCATCTGTGGATGCTAGCACCAAGTACCTAGTTGTAAGGCAAACTGAGCAACATTAATGTTATATTCCTCTTTATCTGGAAGCAACTGTGCTCTTATAATCTGAATCCCCTAACAGGCTCTAGAATTAACAGACTAATTATTTTCAGACTTTGTAATCTCGGAATATGGGTGGAGGGTATGTATGCATATTTTAGAGTAATATAAAATTAAAAGGGAAAAATGTAAACCCTGAAATACGATTTGGAAATAACATACAGTTTTCAGATGACATAATTTTAGTATGGGTGTAACACACACATATGACACCCACTGAGTCCAATTAGTGGGGCCCATATGGGTGTGGGCTGTCCACTGCATCGTGGACAACTAACCCGGGGCTCCACCCCTGAAGAGAACCGACTTTCTCTCCCAGCAGCCATCAACTACCGGTAGCTACTCAGTGAGCTGTGGCCCTTGTGAGGCTTCTCAGATCCATGCTGGAATGTGGACTAGATTGGCCTGTGCAGGTCTTATGTAGGCAAACAGCAGTTGAGGGTATCCCGGGGAGTCAGCCATGTCACGTCCACAAGACTGCTTCACAGCAGTCCTTCCTGGTCTCTGGCGCTTTTATTTTTCTGTCCCCTTTTCTACTTTCCTTAAGCAGTGGGGGAGAGGTTTCATTATTGCCCCCAGATTAGCAGCCTCATGGCCTGGGCAGTGGAGGTGAGGTGTAAAAGTTCAGAATGCTTGGTGTGGTGAACAGTGTTTCTTTACTCTCTGGGGAGGCGGTCGTTAGCATTTAATAGTCGACCTGTGTCTGTGGAAAATGGGTACATTAGCAAGGATTCAAAGACGTACTCTTTCCTCTTCTACCTGGAGGAACTGTATTACCCACACTGCACTCTGTTTTTCCCATTACTCAGTTTAAACTCCTCCTTTAGGCTTTGAACCCTTTGCTGTGAACTTAGAGGGCAGTGAAAAATTGTTGCGGTTCATTTTAGCTGTTTTTATTTCATGATTTTTTTGTTCAAACTTATTGGTGATTGATATTATTGTGGCTTTGCTACTTTGAAGGGATATAATTCTGAGTTCCTTCAGCTTTCATTTTAGACTATTTACTGCCTATCTAGGCTGATGTCCTCAGAACTTTATTTCCTTAACATTTCATGTAGCTTCCAGGTTCCAAAGGAAACTTCTGTCCTTTATCTCATCAACACACGTTATGCTGATTTTGCACTAGCCGCTGACTTGGGTACTGGGGAGGGGCAGTAGTGTGGGGTATGGGAAATCCTTCATAAAGTAGCTGTTCTGTTGCAAGAAACTGACCAGGAATAAGAAAACTCACAGGCTCTTTTGGTTTGCTACTTTGGAGGGATAATTAGTGCCAATGAGAAGGGCAAGTGAAAGCCCTGAGCCCAGAAAGGTGGCAGTGTGACAGAAGACAGTGACAGGCTGGGGCATCAGGTAGCCCTGAAAGGCAGGTGGGGGGGTGGTGGGGGGGGAAGGCTGAGGATCTGGACAGTTATGGTGGGAAGTCTGGCTTTGTGGCCAGCCTGCAGATAACCACTGAGATAGGTCTCAGAGTCACATGAGCTGATTTGTATTTTTGTAAATTTCGCTTCTATAGTCTGGAGCTGAGATGGTGGGAAAAGAAAAAGAGCAAATAGAGGCATGGGAATGGCTACATTTGTTTTCGTTTCTCATGGTGAAACAGAGGCTTTAGAGCCACCACATACCTATACATACCACACATCTGTACACATCTGTACACACATCTACACACATACACGCATATATTGTATNCATACACCGCACACATATGAAACAAACACCACATATATTACACCAAATCATGCAGACACACACATATCACACACTACACACACATCACATATACCACATTCACATACCACATACCACATACCACATGCCACACTACACATACATACACATACACAAAGCACACACACATACCTACCTATACACACACATGAACCCATTTCCTACTGCCATGAGCTATTGAGGACAAACTGGTTATTCCATTAGAGGCTGGGGTGCCCTCGTGAAGGTTAAACACGTACAGCACAGCTGGCACCTAAGCTGCTGTTGTAAATATTCCATAAGATCATTTGCATGTAGCATTTATTGTAGAGTAAGTGGCTAGAAATAGCTAGTTACAGTGATGTTTATGCTTTGCATTCTGTTCTAGTTTATCTTCAATTACTGTGACAAAACACTGACTGACACCAACTTGGGGAGGAAAGGGTTTATTTGGCTCATGTCTCCCAGGTCGCAGTTCATCACTCAGGGCAGGAACCTGGAGGCAGGAGCTGAAGCACAGGCCATGGAGGAATGCTGCTTACTGGCTTGCTCCCCTGTCCCATGCCCAGCCTGACCTCTTATATCATACACAACAACCTGCCCAGGGTGGCACCACCCATAGTGGGCTGGGCCCTCCCACACTGCTCAACAATCAAGACAATACTCCACAGACATGGCCACAGGCCAGTCCAATGGAGCCAATTCCCCAGTTGAGGTTCCCTCAACCCAGGTGTGTCAAGTTGACACTAAAGCTATCTAGCACACATTCTTTGAAGTCTCTCTCTCTCTCTCTCTCTCTCTCTCTCTCTCTCCTTGTAAGTCAATTGGTGAGGAGAGACTATAGGTATTGTATCTCCAATAGAATTATTTTAAAGTGTATATTCTTTATCTGAGTTTCTTGGGATCTGCATGTGATTCTGAGTTGCCCAGTGAGCCCCTGAAATGGTGGTGTGACATTATGGTATGTTATGATGGGAAGGGCCAATGGATTTTATCAGATATATAAAGGAATTTCTAATTCATGAAGAAACAGCAAAGTAACATCAGATACACTGGTCAATACAGTACAGAGATGCACAGATGATAAACGTTTGATAGATGATACACAGAGAGATGATAGACAATAGATAAGTAAATGGTAGATAATAGACAATAAAGAGATAGATGAAAAGATGAAGCAGAGAGGAAGATGCAAAGGGAGAAGGAAAATCACTTAGCGCAGCACGGTGAAGTTGAAGAACTCTAAAATAGCCAGAGGAAAGTGAAGGCAAGTGAAAGGTGCAACGATTAGACTGATGTAAAGTCCTCCACCTGCGGGTGAAATCCAGAGTGGTAACTTCAAAGAACTCAGAGGAAGTAACTATCAAAGAGGTTCTTATCTGTACACGTGAGAGCCAGGGTCAACCTGGCTTTTGTGTACAGATAAGAAGGGGAACTCTCCTACAAATGTAAACTAATAAATGCAGTGTGCTGTATAAATGAATGAGAAACACACAGAGCAAAGTCAGGACCCAGAAACCTGTGCACACACGAGTGGCCTACAGGTAACTGGTATTGGGGTCAGCAGGGAAAGGGAGACCTCATTCAGTCAATGATGTTGAGAGAATTCATTAACCATCTGAGAAAAGTAAATAGAACCATTACCTCACAGCATTTGACAAAACAACTGGAGATTAAGAGTCAAAGATAAAAAATAAAACCAAATAAGTGAAGGAAATGAATTCCGATACCTTTACAGCTCTGAGCTGTCAAATCATTTTTAAAATAAGATGTAAATCACATTAGCCTTTGTGATGGTTAATCCTGTTAATCCTGTTAATCAACTTGACTAGATTTAGGATGAACAAATATGAGAAAGAGATCTTCAGATTGGATTATCTCAAGCCGGATGACCCACCCTAAATGTGGGCGTTACCTTCTGATGGCAGCCAGTATAAAAGGCCATGGCAGAAGGGAGCTGATGGCTTTTTTGCTGCTTGCCTTCTCTCTCACTGTTGAGTTCATCTTGCTGCTGTGATCAACTCTTTGGATCCCAGAGCAGACTGAAGATGGGCAGATCTCCCGGAATCCATCAGGTCTTTAGCACTGGATTGGGATTACTGAGATATCCAGCCTCATGGACTGAGCAACTACCTGGATTCTCAGCTTCTCCTGTGTAGCACAGATATTATTGGACTACTCGGACTCTATCCCATGAGCAAGTCAATAAATCTGTATATATCTATATCTATATATCTATATATGCTTGTTCTATTGATTCTGTTTCTTTAGAGAACCTTGACTAATATAGATTATGGTACCAGGAGTGGGGTATTGCTCTGACAGACCTGACCCTGGTGTTTTGGGGGGAGGATTGTGGAAGTGTTTAGAACTTTGGGCTAGAAAAATCATTGAGTGCCTAAAGTTTGTTGCTGTGGAATTTAGGAGTTATGCTGAAAGAGTTGTAGATGATGGAGGCCTCACTTGTGAAGCTTCAAGGGGAAGCAGAGACCATCAGGCCTGTTTGCATATTTTTGAATGGAGAATCTGTGGGTTCTGGTCAGCTGGGGCTGAAGAATCAGCTGTAAGTAACAAGAGACCAGAACCTGAAGTGAAAGCTTTGTTGAACTGGGACAATTGATGCTGGTTAGCTGGGGCTGAAAAATCAGCTGTAAGTAACAAGAGACCAGCATCACTGTGGTGAAATCTTCTGGGAAGAATTTCCTCAGGGTCATCACACAGAAGCTGTGTTTCAGAGGGAGCCTGACCTTCCACCTCACGCCAGAAGTAGGACTTGGTAATGTGTAAGAGTCTCCTGTATGGTTCTGGTGTTGAAATTTGAGGGGGTCACAGAGAGCAGCCGAGGCTTGGCACTGTGAGAGGTCAGGAAAGACCATTGGTAGAAGTGCACCTCAGTTGCAGTGAAGACCCCAGGACTGCAGGGGTCATGGAGAGAAGCTGAGGCTTTGCAGCAGGAGAGGTCAGACGAGACCATTGGTGAAGGTGCTGCCTCAGTTTCAGTGGAGACCCCAGCTTTTTGGAGATGCCAGGACCATGGGATGACCACCAAGAGCAGCAGCAGGTGTGAAATGGAGTCAGCCTGGGCCTTCGAGATGGGCTGTGTGTGCCACGGACAGCAGAGTCAGAGAAGGGGAGCTGCCGAAACCCTTTGGAGCCCAGAAGATCGTGAGTGAATCTCAGGTGTCCAGCCTTGAGCTACTTTGCTGGACTTAGGTCTTGTTTGAATGTGCCTGATTCTTCCCTTTGAAATAAGACAGTATTTGTTTGGGATTTTACAGGAGCCCACAGTTAAGAGACTTTTAACAAACTGAACTTTTATTTTTTTATTTTATTTTATTTTTTATTATTAATTTTATTTATTTCTGTGTGTGTATGAATGTACTGTCTGCATGCAAGTCTGTGCACCTGTGTCATGCAATGCTGCGGAGGTCAGAAGAGGGTGCCGGATTCCCCTGGAACTGGAGTTCTCCTGGAATTGGAGTTTCAGACGGTTCTCAGCCGCCATGTGGGTGCTGGGGATCAAACCCAGGTCCTCTGCAAGAGCGGTTGGCGCTCTTAACCGCTAGGCCATCTCTCTAGCCCAACAAACTGAACTTTTAAGTGCTTGGACTTTTTAAGAACTGTGGGGCTTTTAAGTTTGTACTGTCTTATATTGTGACTAATGTTAACATCATACTTTGGGACAAGAAATGGAAAGGTGGTGGTTTAATAGTGTTGTGTTTTATGTGTCAAGTTGACAAGGGGTCAATTATACTGGATAGCTTTAGTGTCAACTTGACACACCTGGGTTGAGGGGGCCTCAATTGGGGAATTGGCTCCATTGGATTGGCCTGTGGCCACCTCTGTGGAGAGCTGTCTTGATTGTTGAGCAATGTGGGAGGGTCCAGCCCACTATGGGTGGTGCCACCCCTGGGCAGTTTGTTATGTACAGTATAAGAAAGCAGGCTGGGCATGAGCCAGGGGAACAAGCCAGTAAGCAGCATTCCTCCATGACCTGTGCTTCAGCTCCTGCCTCCAGGTTCCTGCTCTGAGCTCCTACCTTGGGCTCCCTGCGTGAAGAACTGTGACCCAGGACATGTGAGCCAAATAAACCCTTTCCTCCCCAAGTTGGAATTGGTCAGAGTGTTTTGTCACAGCAATGGAAAAGCCAACTAGAACAGCCTTAGAAGAAAATATTTATACATTCAAGTTATGAAACTAATACCATCCACTTATTATACCAGACTAAATATTTGCATATTCAGACACCAGACTTTTCAGATGGCTGTGGACTTGAGGAAGGGATGGCCACATGCCACAGTGCAGGTCAGTCTTGGACAAAGGTTGGTTCCAGTGGAGGGAAAGTCACCAGGCTGTATGTGATACCATCTCCCAAATCACAAAGGAAAACCTGGGATGCCAGCATGCACCTCTAACCCCAGCACTAAAAAGGGGCTGGCCAAAGCGGTGAGTGCCAGGTTTGCTGAAAGAATTGTATCCCAAAACCCTAAATGAGGTGGACAGTGATCACAGTGATAGCGGAAGACATCAGACCTTGACCTCTGAAGTCCACACATGCAGGCATTGAACGCATGCATGTGTACACACACACTCACATGCACACACATATATCAGAAGGAGGATTTACACAGTTGAAACAAACGAGAGAAATGAGTTTGGGTGTGATACTGAGCATGATGAGGAACACTGGGGAGCAGCTTTAGGAGATGACAGACAGTTCTACTCTGCACACACTAAGTCGAGAAGTCTGCACCAGCATTTGGATACACAGAACAAAATGCCTGAAAGGGATGTCCCACCTAAAGTATAGATCAAGAGTCCCGTGTTCCTTCCCAGTTTCTTTTATAAAAGAAATAGTTTGTATTTTCTCAATTACTTATATTTTGCACATTTTTCAGTGACTTTAAAAATGGTGTCATATATATTGCTATAACATTCCATTCAATGGCTGTGAATACTTTTTCGTTTTCAGTGTGTGTGTGTGTGTGTGTGTGTGTGTGTGTGTGTGTGTATGTGTGTGTGTGTGGTACTGGGGACTGAATCTAGGGACAGGCACATGCTAGGCAAGTGCCTTAGTACTGAGCCATATCTCTACTTTCTTTTTTTTTTTACATTTTATTTTTGATACAGGTTTTTGGTCGTTTGCTCAGATTGGCCTTGAACTTTCAGTCCTCCTGCGTCTGTCTCCTGAAGAGCTAAGATCTCAGGTGCATGCCACCCGCCCCACCCCATGTTTGCTTCAGTTGACAGTCAAATCTCTTAGGTATTCAATTTTGTAATCACATTACTGTTGCCAGTGCTCATGACTGGGGCGGTGAGGAAGACGGTAGGGGAAATGTTCAGGCTCTAAGCTACTGTGGGTCAGCATCAGAAACCACTCAACTACATTCAACTGTGTCAAAACTGAAGATGAAGGTAGCAGACCCTCAAAGGCCTCTTTCTGCTTCAGGGGCTCGCTCTGAAGGTTGCGAAATGGTGGTGGGAAACCACCTCTTGTATTTACTGTAAATAGCAGCTAAAAGAAGGACATGAAGGACACTGAAGGCTGGACCCCACTGAATCTCAGGCCCAAGAGAGAAATGTCCTTTTTTAATTAGAGAGACAGAAAGAAGAGTCATAGCATTTTATGCTTCTTGGATTCTATATTGTGAGTAGAAAATTGAACAGGAGATGGATGATAAACACATTTATAACTTTAATAGGTTTAGTCATCTAGAAACACCTCAGTAAGACAGAATTAAAGAATTTATTGTCCTGTTTTTTCCAAGATCGTTGGCATTCATTGCTTTACAGCAACAGCATCATCAATAACAAATTAGTAGCAACTGTGTACATAGCACATCAGATATCTATATGTAGTTATATGAATATCTGATTTCTTAGCCTTGTTCATTTCTGTAAACAGTTATTTTGGATTCTCTCCAATCCTTTTATTTGTTTATCTCAAGTTAAAATCTTCTGATGTGGAGGTGAACTAGATTTCTCAACAACAGATGAATTTGTGTCAAAATCAATTTAGAGAGCTTACAATAAGAAACAGTGAAGCAAATATCTTATGATTTGCATAGACAGAAATGGATAAATTAACCAATGTCAGTACTGGGGCCACCCAGGAGTCATAAGGAGCAGAGCTAGAAAATGTCTTGATGATGGAAGATGCATAATTAGCCCAAGGTCAGATAGTGATAGCTAGGCTTTCAACAACAAAAATATTTTACACATTTTGATCAGTTTTCCTGTGAGAATCAGATAAATTGCCAATTCTAAAGTTAGACAACTTGCCACAGTTCCAGGATACTATGTAGACATCCTTCCAAATATTAACTATTTAAAAACATTTATTTATTTATTTTTTATGTGTATGAATGTACTATCTGCATGTAGTCTGTGCACCCGTGTCGTGCAATACCTCAGAGGTCAGAAGAGGGTGTCGGATTCCCCTGGAACTGGAGTTCTCCTGGAATTGGAGTTACTGACGGTTCTTAGCCACCATGTGGTTACTGGGGATTGAAGACAGGTCCTCTGCAAGAGGGGTCGGCACTCTTAACCACTAGGCCATCCCTCCAGCCCTTCAAATATTAACTACTTCTTTAAAATTTTTTTTATTATTAATTTTATTTATTTCTGTATGTGTATAAATGTACTGTCTGCATGCAAGTCTGTGCACCCGTGTCGTGCAACGCCGCGGAGTTCAGAAGAGGGTCTCGGATTCCCCTGGAACTGGAGTTCTTCTGGAATTGGAGCTTCAGACGGTTCTCAGCCACCATGTGGGTGCTGGGGATAGAACCCGGGTCCTCTGTAAGAGCGGTCGGCGCTCTTAACCGCTAGGCCATCTTTCCAGCCCTTAACTACTTCTTAAAAATGCTTTCTGGCCTTTGTTTTACTTCAAAATTGGTTGGATGTCAGTTTTACTTTTAAAAAGTATTTTGGTTTGCTATTTGTTACCTATTCATAAGCTCATCGTGAATTGTTTTGTGAGATTATCATCACACATTGCAAATGAAATACTGTTTTCCATTCACTTTGAATATCCAGTTGTACAGAATTATGCATTAAAAATAATCAGTTTCTCTGTAAAAAATTATTTTGGTTTGATTAAAATATTTTTAATTGTTTGCCAGTTTTCTACATTTTATAATGAATTCTTGGCATCTGGTAACCAGATAGTTTATGAAGTACTTAATATAAAAAGTGGCATCAGGATGTAGCATTAGGAAGTCACCAGCAACCTGTAGGTAAACTAGTAAGTGTCAGAAAGAAGAGGAAATGGGGTTGATGGATAAAGGCTGAGAAATGACAGGTGGTCGAAGGAGAATAAGGGTATGGAGTTACATTTATGCTGTAACATTCCACAACTATTGCTCCACCAGAGAACCTTTTGTGACTGAATTTTGTGTGTCTGTATGGGAACTCAGAACAGGGGGTTACATTAGTTCCTTCTTTCATACCTATTCACGTCCCACAACTATTGCTCCATCAGAGAACCTTTGTGACTGAATTTCAAAAGCGTGTCTGTATGGAAATTCAGAACAGGGGGTTATATTAGTTACTTTTCTGTTACTATGATAAGACACTATAACCAAGGCAATTTATAGAAGGGAGATGTATTTGGTTTACCATTCTGGAGGGAATGGCAGCCCATAATGCTGAGGATACACAGCAGGTGATCCTGGTGGGCAGAAGGCAGCACACTCAGATCTCTGAACAGGCAGAGGAAGCAGAGCGTGACTGGAAATCTGGAAGGCTTAAGGAGTCTCAAAGTCTGTCCCCAGTGAAGAGTGGCATGCTTCCCCCAGCATGGCCACACCTCCTAAAGCCTCCCAAAACAGCACCACCACCTAAAGACAAACTGTCCCAATACTAGGAGCCTATGGGGGCACTCATCCAGATCTCCACAGGGGTTGGCTCAGCCCATGGGAGCACTCATCCAGATCACCACAGGGGTTGGCTCAGCCCATGAGGACATTCATCCAGATCTCCACAGGGGTTGGTTCTACCCATGGGAGCACTCATCCAGATCTCCACAGGGGTTGGCTCAGCCCATGGAGGCACTCATCCAGATCACCACAGGGGTTGGTTCTGCCCATGGGGGCACTCATCCAGATCACCACAGGGGTTGGTTCTGCCCATGGGGGCACTCATCCAGATCACCACAGGGGTTGGCTCAGCCCATGGGGGCACTCATCCAGATCACCACAGGGGTTGGCTCAGCCCATGGGGGCACTCATCCAGATCACCACAGGGGTTGGCTCAGCCCATGGGGGCACTCATCCAGATCACCACAGGGGTTGGCTCAGCCTATGAGGGCACTCATCCAGCTCTCCACAGGGGTTGGCTCAGCCCATGGGGGCACTCATCCAGATCACCACAGGAGTTGGTTCTGCCCATGAGGACACTCATCCAGATCACCACAGGGGTTGGCTCAGCCCATGAGGAAACTCATCCAGATCTTCACAGGGGTTGGTTCTACCCATGGGAGCACTCATCCAGATCTCCACAGGGGTTGGCTCAGCCCATGGGAGCACTCATCCAGATCACCACAGGGGTTGGTTCTGCCCATGGGGGCACTCATCCAGATCACCACAGGGGTTGGTTCTGCCCATGGGGACACTCATCCAGATCACCACAGGGGTTGGCTCAGCCCATGGTGGCACTCATCCAGATCACCACAGGGGTTGGCTCAGCCCATGGGGGCACTCATCCAGATGACCACAGGGGTTGGCTCAGCCCATGGGGGCACTCATCCAGATGCCACAGGGGTTGGCTCCAGATTTGCTCTCAAGGCAAAACAACATTGCAGAGTGGAGAGCAAGAATCCACAACCCACAAGGAGCGCTGGAGCAGGGTATGGCTTTCTACAAGGCTTTGCAGCAATGGAGAAGAGTGATCCCAACTTACCTCTAACCATGAGAGGGCACAGTATCCCCAGGCCTTGTATATATACTGTGTGTGTATGTGTGTGTGTGTGTGTGTGTGTGTGTGTGTATGAGTATGTGTGTAAATGCTTTGATGATAAAAGGCCAGCAAATCCAAAACAAAAGTCTCAAAAGAAAACTTCAATTCACGTGAGTCATCAAAAATGTAGTTCATATGTTTTTGTTAGAAAACAACATACATGAAAGACTAGCTTATTTTATTTTATTTGTGTTAATTTTTATTCTTTATGTGTATGAATGTATCACCTTCATGTGTGTAAGTGGACCTGTGTCATACAAAGGCTATCAGATCCCATAGAACTAGAGTTATGGGTAGTTGTTAGCCACTACGTGGGTGCTGGGATTAGAACCCGAGGCTTCTGCAAGGGCAGCCAGTGCTCTTAACCACTGAGACATCTCTCCAGCCCCAGGCTAGCTTATTTTTGTTTAGTGTTAGGTGTTTCTTCTTACCCTTAGTTTTAGGGGCTTTTGACAAATGCTATCTCTTGGCTGTATTTTCATCTCTACCACTGGGTTCCTGTCAGCAAGCAGCAGCCTGGCCTCTCCCACATGCTCGGTGACTTTAGCTGAGGGACGGCCACTGGCTCACCCAGATCCAGGGCAGCATTATAGTTTACACTGTTTTTGTATCGGTTCCTCTTTTTCCAGTGCTGTCTAAAGCTCCTTTTCTGTTTGGCTGAGAATGCTCTTTAACAAGAGGCAGAGCTTTGGGTTCCAGTTATAATAGCACAGCTTATTTTGAAGCAGCCATCTGGTTGACAGTAAATGCAAGGCTGCACATACCTGGATGAAGGCAGAGAGAGCGCTCCATGGTGGCGGGAAAACGGAAGTACACGGATTTGCTCACCATGCTGCACCAGGCAGTTTTGGAAGCATGTCTGCTACTGCATCTCATGATAAAACAGCAAACTAGAAAGGTGCAGGTTACAGGACAAGGAGGCAGAATGGAGTGCAGGTGAGCCACATGGTGTGGAATTTGAGGAGTATGGTTACAGAAGAGAGGCAACTTCCAACCAGGACAGTAGCCAGCTCCCCACTGGTAAACCCAGGCAAAGCACACCAAGACGCTTACCTGGAAGGCAGCTGTGAGGCTGGGGTGCAGAACAGAGGTGTCACAGTCATGTAGATCTGATGACATGGGGCCAAGTCAAGCCAGGGAAGAGAGGCCTTGATAAACACACCAAGGTCTTAGCAGAGAGGCCAGAGAAATTATTCTAGAATGAAGGAAACACTTAAAGACTAAGGACAAGCTGAGACTGTCTAACAAGCCCTCGATGGTTACAGACAGCACAGAAGTGATCTATCTGTTGGTGCCTTGCAAAGAAGTCTTATCGTGTTTGGAGGAAAAATGACATGGATAATCTTTCCTAGGTGACATGTGCTTTTCTAAGCAAAATTTATGACACCTGTTTCAAGAAGAGGACCAAATGATAGGAAGGGAGAGAGGAAAAGGGGGGGGGGAGGGAGAAGAGGAGAAGAGAAACCATGATACAGATAGCCACACAAGGTGATTCAAACACTGGAGTTGAACCTAAAACACTTAAAACTTAGTATATTCTAGAAACCAGAAAAATTTATAAAAATTTAATAAAAGAAAAGATCCTCTAATTTTTTATTTTTTTAATTTATTATGTTTATTTTTGTGTATGAGTCTATTGCTTGCATGAAGGTAGTGCACCCATGTCTTGCAATGCCCGTGGAGGTCAGAAGAGGGTATCAGATACCCTGGAATTAGAGTTTATGGAAGGCTGATAGCCACTGTGTGGCTGCTGGGAATTAAACTTGGGTCTTCTGCGAGAACAGCTAGTGACCTTAACCACTGAACCATCACTCCAGCACCTTTATATTTATGTGTATGAATGTTTTGCCTGTGTGTATGTAAGTGCATCTGAGCATGCAATATGTGTGGAAGCCAGAAGGGGGTGTCAGATCTCCTGGAACTGGAGTTACAGATTGTTAGCCACCATGTGAGTCCTGGCAACTGATGCTAAGTCCTCTGCAGGATCAGGGCACTGACCCATCTCTCCAGACTCCATGAGAAATAAAGATCTATCCACATGTAAAAGACTGAAATCAGCTTTATGCTACACAATTATGGCATTATTATTTTTAATTTTTAATTTTTATTTTATGGGTATGAGTGTGTTGTCTGCATGTTCGTAAGTGTACTCATGTTGTGGAATGCCCACAGACGTCAGAAGAGTATCAGATTCCCCTGGAACTGGAGTTACAGATGGTTGTTAGCTGTCAAGTGGATCGAATCCAGGTCCTCTGCAAGAGCAGACAGTGGTCTCATTTCTCCAGCCCTGACCTGACCACACCATATTTAAAAACAAACTCAAAAATAGATGAGACTTAAATGTGAGACCCAAAGCCATAACACCATAGAAGAAAACAGAATAAAATCCCGGACATTGATCTGTTCAATGATTTTTCTTTTGGCTGTGACTCAACACAGGTAACAAGAATAAGCAAAGGCAAATGGTCATGTCAAATTGAAAAGTTGTCCATATCAAAGGAAACAGCCCATTGAGTCAGAGAAGCTACAGAGTGTTTGCCAGGAATACACATGATGGAGGTTAGTACCCAAAATAAACGAGGAGCTCAGACAGCCCAATGATAAAAGACATTCTTCGAGGGATGGCCTAGCGGTTAAGAGCGCCGACCGCTCTTGCAGAGGACCCGGGTTCGATCCCCAGCACCCACATGGCGGCTGAGAACCGTCTGTAACTCCAATTCCAGGAGAACTCCAGTTCCAGGGGAATCCGAGACCCTCTTCTGAACTCCGCGGCATTGCACGACACGGGTGCACAGACCTACATGCAGACAGTACATTCGTACACATACAGAAAAAAAAAAAAAATTGAAAAAAAAAAAAAAGACATTCTTCTTACAAGAAGATCTCCTGGAACTGGAGTTAGAGATTGTTAGCCACCATGTGAGTCCTGGCAAGTGATGCTAAGTCCTCTGCAGGATCAGAGCACTGACCCATCTCTCCAGAGAAGGATGTCTTCTTCGTCTTACAAGAAAACATGCAAAGATACAGTTAGATGTCTCACATCTGGTGGGATGGCTGATACCTCATGGGGGAAAGATCGGTACTGGTGAAGATGTGAAGAGGGAATCCTTACACACTACAGGTGGGAATGTAAACTGGGATAGCTGCTGTGGAAGCAGTGTGTTGGTTCTTCAAAGAGCTCAGAGTGGAATTACCACCAGCCCAACAACTCCACTAAGAGTGAATTATTGCGAATGAGCTGAGATTTGCATCTCAGTATTAATCAGAGACACACTTGCACTTTGATGTTTATTGCAGGGTTCTTTCTGATAGTCATATCGTGAAATCCACCTGAGTGTCTATCCATGGACAGATGAATAAAGAAAACAGACTACTGATACACTCTGGAATAATACTGACTCTTTATAGAGAAAGACATTTTGCTATCACCACCTTGATGAGCCAGAAGGACATTAATCCTCATGAAATAAGCCCAGTCCACAATGACAAATCCAGAAAGAAAGTTGGTGTCCTGGAAGCTGATAGTGTGATGGTAGTCACGTGGGGCTAGCAGAAGAGGCGGCTGAAGTACACACAATTTCAGTCCTTATGTCCCTTCACAGTGTGATAACTGTAATTGATAAGGATGTATTGTATGTTTGAATATTATTGAGAGTATATTAAATGTCATCACACATGGATATGAATATGAGCAATTAATTATAATGTATACATATTTCAAAACATGCTATATCCTTAAAATTTTCATTCACACTGTCATGGCGAGCACACACTGTACCTTTGGTTTTAAAAACTAAATTGGAATCTGATTACAGAACAAGGTGACGCAGTAGTGCTACTGTGGGCTTCAAATCTGAGTTTTATACTCAAACTCTGTTCTAACCTCCAACAAATTTTCAGCACCATAAGCCATTATAAATCTGTCATAGAAATGGATGAACACTTATCCTAAAAATTGTTTTACCCAATATGATGCTTTGTAAAGGTAGAGTGGCTAATGTAATAGGTAGCTAAATATTGACATATTGACATACCCTCTGTTTTCTATAACCAACAAAAACAATGTATATCATCTGTTTAATGTCACTTTTTATCCAAAACAAGATGAAAGACTATGCAATTTGCATTTTCTGTATGTTTTTCAAATGAGAGATTATATGGATGACTACCAAAATGCCTGTACAATATGAATTAGTCAAAACCATAGCTTCTTAAAGCCTGAACAATAGAATGTTGCGAGTATCTGGGACAAGACAGAAACTGTTCTACAATGCTCTGCAAACTCTGGGTGGCCTTTCAGTGACCCTTCCTGTTAAGTCATTATCTCTGACACCTCTAATGAAGTCATGTTCATGATCAGCTTAATCATAAGCCTCAGTACATGACGTATTTTGACACAGAAGCTGTTTGTGTAAACTGAATAGTAAAGCAAGTATGTAATTGCATAAAATGTTCATTACATTTTCATTGGGACAGTCTCTGGCCTAAATCCTCTTATGCATATCTATCACTTTGAGTTAGATTGTTTTGGGCACTATTTTAACAAGATGGCTAGTTTCAAGCAAAATCCATGTCAAGAAGTTGTAGTGAAAAGTTACACACACAGTAAATTCTGAGCCAAACCTTGAAATCTTTACATTCTGGAGATATTACACATTTCTAGCCAAGTGCTATGTGTCATTGAAATTGAATTGCATATAAGTGTATAAAAACAAGCAAGAAAGACACTGACGATGAACAATCCCTCTGGGAATGGCAGTAATGAGCTCCAGGTTCTAGCTAATTAATCATCCAGTGGCTGTGTGCCATGTATTGGGGGATTTTTAGAGTGAGGTTGTGACATTTGCATCTATAGTTGTCCCTGATCCCCAGGCCCTCTGTTATCAGGGCTCAGTGCTAATTAGAGAAGAGACTTACATCACTCTCGTGCCCTTCCCGAAGGTTGTATGTGAGGTCGTGCTGGATGTCTTCCACAAATTTGTGAGCATATTCTGGGTAAAGGTCGAGGACTTCAAAGAGCCCTTTGAGGATGATGCATTGAAGATCACAGTAGGTCAGCGCCTTCACGTCTGCGTTGGTCTTGATCACTTGGTCTTTAATTGATAGATTTGCTCCAATTAAATCTCCTTTCCCTAGAAATAGTAAGAAGGAAAACCCACATCATTTTGAGGGAAAGCAAAGCAAGTTTAGGATGGCTAACTTCATTTGTCTTACAGACTTTGTTTCTCTCACATTACACTCAAAAAGTGAAGACCATTTTGGGCAGGATTATTCAACATCAGTACTGAAATTTGGACTTAATAGTTTTCGTTATGGAATGCAACCCCACCAAGAATATCCTTATTTCCTCTGGTGGGTAAACCCGGCACTGGTTGTGAGAGCTGGTGCAGGGGATGTGGGGAAAGGACTCAGGAATCACAGATCATCCATGGACTCTAGGAAGCTTTCTTGTAGGATTCAGTAAATGGCTTTGGACCAGTCAATTGATATTTGTCACAGTCACTTTAACCATTTAAAGGAGGTAGAAATGACTCAGATTTTTCTGAGCGGAAAGGTGGCTGTGTGTTGCTGGGATGAGACTACCAGGAAGTAGAGTAATTGCTTTGATCCTATTATTTAAGATAGTAACGCAGTACGCGATTCAGCTTTCAGCACATTTGGCTTCATTTTCCTGTAATCATGCCCCTAAGGCAGGAGGGTTAGGTAGGAGGGGGAGCTCCGTGGACCACGAATCTATTCATCTATTCATCTAATCAATCTGATGTCATGTGGTAGGGAAGAACCTCCTTTCTCCACGCAGAGAGTGGATAAATAAAAACCATGATCTCTTGGCTTGTATCAATGTGGAGAGAATCTACTACAACTATTCAAGGTTATGTCAGAGCACCCTTGACAGCTGGCAGCAGTGCTATCGTCTACAGCTGTCAGGCCACATAGCCAGGAGCTAACTTGCTTGCTTGAGTTTGTTGGTTAGCTCATATTGAACAATTTTATCTTTAAACTCTTTAAGCTGGTCTAATCAGATGAAATTATCAGAAAGATTAAACACCTATAAGTGACAAGATATCACTCGTTTCAACTTCTGATATAATTTGAACACAGCCATAAAGTCACCCTGAAACCTCAGGAGAAATGTGAAGAAATCCTTCGCTTCTTGGACAAACTTAGGTGAGAGGCTGAGGTGACAGGAGAATGTCCACAGACAAAGCTGGCGTTGAAGTCACTCACAAGTACAAATGGGACCTTCTGAGTCTTTGTCCAAAGAATATCACGACTGGACATTAACTGTGATCATTTTAATGGCCTTGTGGCTGTTTATGAGTAACCTAGAGCAGACAGTTGACACCGATAAACACTAAGCAAGACCTGTGTCACCTCCCAATTCGGTTACTTTTTAACTTCTAAATTTTTATGCCTTATTGTGTCTGGCATTTACAGAAGCAAAGCACCTGGCATGGACCAACTTCAATGAAGTTCATTCTTTTTAATTTTCCAGTAAAAGGAAACCTATAAAATTAATTACAAATACTTGAGATATTTAGAATGTATATGACATCAAAAAAAAACTTGAAAATTTAAAAATATTAGATATGTAGGTATGTGGTGGTTTGAATGAGAGTGTCCCCCCATAGGCTTTAAGTATTCGAACATTTTGTCTCCAGTTGGTGGCACTGTTCTTGGAGGTCTTAGAAGGTGTGGCAGGGCTGGAGGAAGTATGTTACTGGGGGCAAGCTTAGCGAGTTTAACAAGCCTTGGGGTCTCCAGTCCCTCTCTCTCTGCTTCCTGTGCTCATTGCGAGATGTGACCCTCGGCTTGCTGCTCCAGCCCCGGCCACCATGCTTCCCGTCACGATGGACTCTAATTCCCTGGAACCAACAATCATAAGGTCAAATAAACTTTTCCTTTTATAAGTTCCCTTGCTCATGGTGGTTTTATCACAGCAACAGAAAAGTGACTAATACAAGGTATTATCTTAAAATTAAAATTAGAATTAAAATTTGAGCTTAAGTCTATTGTGGAAGAAAAAAAAAGTGTTTTACTGTTTGTTTATAGACTGTAGATATGACAAATAGCCACAAAGGAAGAAATCAAGTTTCCAATAAAAAATATTTTAAAATAAGAAATAAGCCATTTACAAATAAGTACATCTCCAATGGTATATATTAAAATGGCAAATATATAAACTGAAATCTAAATGAAAAAAATATTAAAGCACATTTGATCTTTGAGTAAAAAGCCAACATTCTGGTGTGAACAAAAGCATCCTAAAGAAAAGGTGAAGGGAACCATGGGTGCCTTTGTTCTCCTTCTGCCTGTGCTGCTGATGGGGAGTTACCTCATTTATTAACTATTGCTTTATCATGCTTATCTGAAATTAGTTTATTCAATGCCCACTTCAGATCACTGCCATTTCTTGAATATTTTAGTTACTAGTATTTATATGTACCAAGAGTATGCTTTGGATGTTTTCTTTGTGGTAAACTGATACACACACACACACACACACACACACACACACACACACACACAGAGGGAGGCCAAAGAGCAACTTTATGTTTTTGAGAGAAGGTCTCCTTGTAGCTCCAGCTGGCCTGGAACTGGCTGTGTAGAGCAGGCTGGTCTTGAACTCACAGAGATCCACCTCCCCCTGTCTCCTCAGTGCTGGGATTAAAAGCGTGTGCCATCACGCCTGAATAAGGGGCAACTTCAAACACACACACACACACACACACACACACACACACACATATATATATATGTCCATATATATAATTTATCATTTTTATTTTGCATATACAAGTATATTGCCTGCATGTATGTAAGTGCACTTGTGTTGTGCAATGCCTGTGGAAGTCAGAAGAGTGTGTCAGATTCCCTGGAACTGGAATTATGGATGGTTATTAGCTGCCATATGGGTGCTGGGAATCAAACCTGGATTTTTTGTAAGAGCAACCAGTACTCTTAATCGCTGAGCCAGTTCTCCAGCCCCAGGTGGGGGCAACTTTTAAGAGTCAGCTTTCTTCCTGCACTACTCAGGTCTCCAGATGGAAAACAGAACTTTGTCTTCAGCTTGGTGGCAGCCCCCCACCCCCACCCCTGAACACCCCTCCCTGGAGTTATCGCTGCAGTCTCAGAATTTAAGTCTGACTTATTGTTAAAATTGCAAATTATGCTCTGTGTATGTTTGTTAGAAATCTAAGATGTTGTTTAAAATCTGAAAAGCTGGGGACTGAAGTCAGCTATAAGTCCAGCCAGGAGGCCCTGAATATAGTAACTCTTCACATCTGTACATTCGAGGATGCTTATCACAACTCAGTGTCTTGTATCAAGATCTTTCACAGGTTCTATTACTCGAGGGGCATTAGGAAGAAAGCTAAGGTTGCCATGCTTTCATTTTTAGGATTGCTGTGGTCTGCCTGATTCACTTACAATGGCATTAAGTCTAAAAATACCACCAACATCTTGCTAAATTTGGCACCTTAGTAAGAATTCCAGTCTAGTTTCTGTATTCAACGATATTTATGGAGCACGGATGATGGTATTGAGCCTCACAGGGAACCTTGGTAGCACCAACCTGCCGTCACTGTTTTAGCCCTGTCAACTTCTCACTATGTTTAGAATCCCAAGGTCAGAACTTTTCTGTCTTTGAGGATCAACAATAACAGAAGGGTGGTGGGCGCTCCTGGAAGCCACTGTGTTGAGTTCTACAGAGGCAGCTGAACACCTCCTGTGAAGACGGCTTCTCATGATTTGCTCTTTTCTTTCAGACAGCAATGAAGAAGTTAGTGGAAAACACATTGACTGGGTGTGGAATGAAGAAGGTGGATATGGTGAAGAGATTCTGTCCTTGAAACAAGTTCCTGTGACAAGTGTCTCCAGGCATCAGATCAGGAACTGTTGATTTGGATGACAGGGTTGCTTGAGGAAGTTTATGGCTCATACATGTTTGGTGATCCTTCTTCACCATACCATTTATATAATTGGCGAGGGAGCATGTCTGTGTTAAGTGATGACTAGGGACTAAATGTGGTGCCATGTCAATATCAGCGTGGATTTGAATTGGAAGCAATAGTAAGATGGGGAAACGAACCGGGTTCTACTGAAAGAAATGGTTTATGACTGATGGTTTGAATGAGAATGCTCCCCATAGGCTCCAAGTATTTGAACATTTTCACCAGTTGGTGGGGCTGTACTGGGAGGTCTTAGGAGGCGTGGCCTTGCTGAAGAGACTACCCGTGTGGGGGTGGGCTTAGCGAGTCCTTAAGCCTTGCTGGATTTCCAGTTACTCCGTGTTTTCTGTCTGTTTGAAGATGTAAGTGCTCAGCTTTCTGCTCTCACTCTGGCCACCTCACCGTGCCTGCCACCATGACAGACTAATTCCTCTGGAACCTGGAACTGTGAGATCAAATAAATTTCATATAAGTTTAATACGATGAGCTTTACTTGGGTGTAGCCTCAATTTAGATTGGTCAGGGAGCATCAGCTGGGATATATACATGGTGTAAATAGAGAGGTAAAAGTTTCAGTCATGAAAATCATGATTTATGGAGAAACCTGGGACCAAGATCGAACAGCAATGGAGTAAATCTTGTAGTGGTAGTTAAATTTTTTAATAATAAAATCTAATTGGATCAGGATTTATAAGCTATATCAGACACATAGAAGACAATAAATTTGTACCCCTTTGAATAAGTGTCATGGGCAACACCTCCATCTTCCTTTCCTAAAATTGCTGTTAGTTGCCAAATTTTAAAATGGACCAGAATTAAAAGACAATCCTGTATCTATTTTTAAATGGTATGTTATGTTTGCTCACATGTGTATCATCACATAAGGTTCTGGAAAAATGTTCTGATGCTCATTTAAAAGTAGGGTATATCAATAGACAGGCTACAAAGTTGGCAGAAGTACTAGGGAAACCCAAAAGGAAATAGGATTTAAGAAATGATTTTGAAACAAATTAGAAACAATTGTCAATTTTAAGAATTAAAGAATGATAGGATGACTGGCCTTAAGGTTGCAAACTTGAGTGTAGAGAGTGTGGTCAATTCTCTTCTTTTACGAGAGAGAAAGAGAGAGAGAGAGAGAGAGAGAGAGAGAGAGAGAGAGAGAGAGAGAGAGAGATTTCCACTAATACTGACAGTAAGCTGATGAAGTGACAATGCGCTATTTTGATTTTTCTTCCACACTTTTACATATAAGGAGGAAACACAGGAGGCTAGTCAGGAGCTGAGCCAAATCCTGAAAGGCAAGTCCTTCCTGTTCTCTACAAGTGGTAACCTGGTCTATGAAGCAACAAGAGCTACCAGGGCTGTCAGCACCAGCCTCCAGTTCTTCGCCTATAGTCACACAGTTGAAGTCTGTTTGGGATGCTGATAAACTCTTATAAGCAACAGAAGTTTACTTTCAACAGTTCTGGAGTCTGGGAAGCCAAGGTCAAGACTCTGCCTAGCAAGGGTGGATGCTCACTCTCTTAGATGTGGCCTTTTCCTTGAATTCTCTACATGATCAAACAATGAAGGCTTCTTTTATAATCCTATTTGGAAGGTTCTGCCTTCAGAACCTAATCACATCCCAAAGGACCCTCCTTCTAACCCTGTCTTGCCAAGGACTGGGTTTCAGCAGATAAGCTTGGGGGAAAAGCATTCAGACCATTACATTTACCAGTCTAATAAGACTGCAAGATTGAAATGGGAGAGTGGACATGAAATATCTAGTTCATATTAGGGATTCAACAATTGTTACTTCTCTTCCAGACAACAATCTGTCTTGAAGCTCATTGGCTGACAGTGCTTTCTTAGGTTAATAGGTATTGTTTAGACAAGGAAGGGGCGGTGGCTATTCATCTAGAATGCAGAACACCTTGGGCTTCGGGAAAACAGAGAAAAAGCTTCTACAGTCTGTGTCTGTTCTGTAAAGGTTTAAACAACATCCCATACATATGAATACTTGGCAAGTGGTAGTTTCTTAAAAAAGTGCAATAAACAAAAAGTACTTTTATTAACATGGACTTATTAACCTGGGTGCATTCTGTTGTTGTTTGGAATGTATCCTGGATGCACCTGCTGTCCTACCATCCCCACTGCCTTTACTTTGGGCCAATCTTCCATCCTGTCTTTCACTTGAATTTAACCCCTGCAAGGACAGCTATTTTAGGCATTTCTGTGCTGCCACACTGTCAGCGCTCAGAACACTATCCTGTCCTCCCACGTAATCAGGGGAGGTTGAATAAACAAGCGAGAGTGAGATTGAAAGGAAACCCACAGAAAACTAGGACAGGAATTTTCTGCATTAACCCACATACTGTTTTCTGTCAGCTTCCCCTTTATATTGCAATGAAAAATAATTATATCTTACCATTGGAAGTCAAATGTATGGCCCCAAATTTTCACAATTATGGATTTTCTTTGAGGAACTATAAAGAGCCTTCTGTCACCCTATAAGGATTAGGTTAATGATGACAGTGGAATTTGTTCTTGAAGTATAATTATATTTGCTCTGTTTCTGTAGTAGGAAAAGTTTAAATTTTATGTTCTTTGAACTGATCCTCTACAAGAACACAGAAACACCTCTGAAAACTGACCTGCTACTTCACCAGAAGGCTGTATCTGCCGTGATTAATAACTTGGCTTTAGAAACCAGAAATAAATGAGTTTGGGTATGGAGAGATGGCTCAGCAGTTAAGAGCTCTGCTCTGCATGGCAGCGAACAACCATCTGTAACTCCAGTTCCAGGGGTTCAGGCGCCCTCTTCTGACCTCCACAGGCATTGCATGACACGGACGCACTTACATGCAGGCTGTACACTCATACACATAAAATAAAAATAAATAAAATATTTAAAAAAGAGGGCTGGAGAGATGGCCTAGCGTTTAAGAGCGCCGACCGCTCTTGCAGAGAACCCGGGTTCGATCCCCAGCACCCACATGGCGGCCGAGAACCGTCTGAAACTCCAATTCCAGGAGAACTCCAGCTCCAGGGGAATCCGACACTCTCTTCTGACCTCCGCGGCATTGCACGACACGGGTGCACAAACTTGCATGCAGACAGTACATTCATATACATACAGAAATAAATAAAATTAATAAAAAAAAAAGAAATAAGTGAGTTCATTTTTATACTGTATGATTTGGGCGAGTTAGTTTAACTAAAGTACCATTAAGTCACTGATTAAAGTGAGGGTAATATTTATACTCCTGGAAATTTTTCGTTGACGAGAATCAGATGATCTTTTGGCTACAACACGGGCACACTGACTCCAACAGGGCGCCCATGGACTCACTGTAACCCCCTCTTCCCATCAGCAGCTCCTCACTCCCCAAGCTTGTGCTCTTCAGAGAGGATTTTCACCAGAGACCTACCAAGAATAGCCAGCACCATGCTGTCTTTAAGAACCTCCATGGAGCCCGAGCACACGAAGTAGATGGCTTGCAGAGCATCCCCTTGGCGTAGCAGATACTCCCCCGGAGCACAGAACGAGGTTTTGATGTGGAGAGAGAGAGACCTGAGGCAGCCCCGGCTGGCACACTCAAACAGCGACAGCTGCAAGATCTCCTTGTTCAAGTGCATCGTGATGTCGGAGCGCAGCTCGTCAGGAAAATCTTTCAACAGCTGTCAGAGAAGATAAGGAGGAAAGCAGATTGTGGTGAGATCTAATCTATAACTTCACACAACACCAGTGATGCTCTTCCTACTCGTGGGGCAACTGCACCACAGCAGAGGCGACTGACACACTCCCCAGGATGTCTCTCTCTGTGCAATCTCAGGTTTACACAGTGACAGTGGTCTTACTAACGTGCTCTGAATAAGCAGCTGCTGGTAAATGCAGGGAAACTGAGGTAAAGTAGCCTGCGGGAAAGGATGGAGCACTCTCTCAAGACCACACCCAAGACAGGCATGTGAGACGCCCTGTGGTTCCTATGGTGTTATCATATGTGGAGATCAAGTCATCGCTCTTAAAACACTGGTTTACCAGGTTCCACACGTGAGTGAAAACAAGGACCTTGCCTTGCTGACTTGTCTTCCTGATATGACTTACTTCACTTAACATACTGATCTATAGCTCCTTTTTTCCTGGGAATGTTATTATTTCAGTTTTCTTCATGGCTGACTGGAATTCTGTTATGTGTGCGGAGTGGAAGGAGGTCATGAAAATAGAACAGGTTACATTAGAGGGAAAGGGGAAGTTCTAGGGGAAGAGGAAACAAGGGGTAACGTCCTGGAATGCATGTGTCACGAATGCAGAAAGGGGTGCTGGGGAGCCAGGAAGGGGATAACCAAGAAGGGACTCCTGTCCCCTGCCTTTAGGATTGGGGAGCATAGTGGGGCATGAGGACAAACAAGAAGGAAGTATATGTGAACACGCCATAACGAAACCCATTACTTGATAAGCTACCTCTAAGAATACTTAGCTTCCTGGTTAGGCTGATGGTTTGTTGGACTAGCTGATTGATGTCTTACACTGTGGTTATGTATGGATGTTTCCAGAATTCTATAGATAACACGTTTACTTTTTTTTAACCTTATGAACTCTAGTGGTAACTTTATATTGATTAATTATCCAAGATTACAACGTTAAACTGTCAGCAGACTGAATTCTTTCCAAAAACAGACGGGAATGAAAACAAATCCACGTGACTGACCGAAGCAGCACAGTAACATAAAACTTCACTTCAAAGCTTTGTCAGGAGAACGTCAGCCACACCCTGGGACTGAAAATGGAAGAGGTTAAGAAGTTGGTGGCTCTGGGCTGGAGAGATGGCCTAGCAGTTAAGAGCACCAACGGCTCTTGCAGAGGACCCAGGTTCGATCCCCAGCACCCACATGGCGGCTGAGAACCATCTGTAACTCCAACTCCAGGAGAACTCCAGCTCCAGGGGAATCCGACACCCTCTTCTGACCTCTGCGGCATTGCACGACACGGGTGCACAAACCTACATGCAGACAGTACATTCATACACATACAAAAAAAAAAAAGAAGTTGGTGGCCCTGTTCTCTTCTCTCTGCATTAGAGAGAGCATCCCACCTTTGCCTGACAATGTGTGCTTTCTGCCTGAAAATGTCAACAGGGGAAATGCACATTACCTCATTTGAATCTATTCCATTGTTGACCGACCAGGTGGTCTGGAAGTACTCGAGCATCCTCTGCTTGAGCTGCTGGGGCAGGTGATGGACGCGGATGAAGTCCTTCAGGTCCTTGGTTCTGGTGTGATACAGCGACCACCTGGAGTACATTCTCTGTATGATGGCTGTCACATTCCCAAACACCAAGGCATGCATCAGGGCTAGAGAGCAAAACACAGCACAGGAGGGTGCCAAGTAAGGTGGAGGCCTCCTTTATGAGTCAGTCTGTATTTTCTATATCTTGGGTCAGAGAGAGCTTGCTTATGTGGCCATTCTGATTGGATTATTTTGCCAGGAGCATGGGGGTGCAGCCACTTGGTCACAGGGTACAGCCTGAAGCAATCATTTTGCTTTCATGTGGTTTGATCAAAGTAAAAATAGCTTTAAAAATAATATGCAAATTATCTCCATTTGATACATACATTCTGGCTCTGATAACTTTTACTTTGAAATCTAGCTACACAATTATTATTATTATTATTATTATTATTATTGTCTTTTTGAGACAGTGTCTCCCTGTAGCCCCAACTGTCCTGGAACTCACTAGGTAGACCAGGCTGGCCTCTGTCTCCTGAGTGCTGGGATTAAAGGTGTGCGCCATCATGCCTGGCATAAGTATTATTTTTAACAATTACGTGTAGTTTAATGGTTAGAATACAATTCTCTCAACAGTATCCATAGAATAAGCTATAAAAGTTTAGCTTAATGATTATTCTGTTGTGCTAACAGATGTATTTTAAAAAGCCCATTATATCTGGGTAGAGACTTTTATAATTGTGGGAATATTAGTCTCACCTGCCAAAAACCATCATTTACTTTTAGGGCTCAGGATATAGCTTAATGGTTCAACAGGTGGTTAGCTCATGCATGGCTCTGGGTTGAGGCAGAATCACAAAAGTACATAAATAAATAAAATTAATTATAAGATAGTAGACATATATATATATATATTTATATTACTATAAACATTAAGAAAGTTGTTAAAATGTGAGGATTTGCTGAGCACTTGGAAGCCCAGGGGTATATAATTCTAACCCTGATCTCCACCTAAGTTTTGAAATCTCTTTAATCTAATTGAGATAGCTAAAAATTTGAGACCATGCAAGACTCAGATTCACAGAGGAACATAGATGTTTGTTGGAGAGATGCCAACACTGTTGGCATCCTGGGAAAAACCAGCCCAGGTTGTGTTCAGGGGTCTCCTGTTTCAGGAAGGCCTCTTGGTCACTTGGCGCTCATACTACTTCCATGTCTGTGGCTGTGATAAAGCATCTAACAATTTAATATATATGTATATATATTAAATTGTGTGAGGGCAGGGGGCATAAAAACTGAAAAAATTCAATAAAAAGACTTGAAAAAGGTCCTTGTAACTTCAGTTTCTTTTTTTTAAAAGACTTTTTAAAATTTTATTTATTTTATTATGTGTATGAGTGTACTGTCTGCATGTAGGTCTGTGCACCCATGTTGTGCAGTGCCACAAAGGTCAGAAGAGGGCATCAGATTCCCCTGGAACTGGAGTTAAAGATGGTTCTCAGCTGCCATGTGGGTGTTGGGGATCAAACCCGGGTCCTCTGCAAGAGCAGTTGGCACTCTTAACTGCTAGGACGTTTCTCCAGCCCCAAACTTCAGTTTCTTGACACCAAACTAGATATAGCACGCATTTGTAAACACATGAATACAGTATCTTCCCAAATATTTCAGGACAGTCCCAATTTAAAATTAATTATTCACCAGAAGGTACCAAACACTGGTGTATAAATTTTACTTTAACACGGGAATTAAACTTCTTTAGCAAGTCATGTATTGCAGTTTCTCTATGGAACGAATGGTGGCCACCTCATTAAGTTCTAGTTTAACAACAAGGATCTTAGTATTTTGCAAAAAGTTACTTGACTAGAGTCGAATTTGGAGCCTGTACCCAAGAGGTAATATAATGTTTTGGAGAAAATAGAGACTTCAGTGTCAGAGAAATCTGAGTCCTGGGTCCCCTCTTCTTAATTCTGTGAAATTAACTGAAATCTTGTTCCGTAGTTTCCTTATATGTTAAGTAGGCATGCCACTCTGTTACTCATAGGGCTTTTCTGAGCTTTAGATAGCTGATGATCCAGATATGTGTGCGAAACAGTGCTTCATGTTAACTTTTCCCATGAAAGTGCAAAGCGTTGCCATGAGTGTTCAGAATGATCAATGGAAGACGATCTGTGGGAAAAGACCCATATTTAAGATTTTCCTGGCTCCTTTTACATAGTTAAGCATGGCTCTTGGTAGAAATTATCTCTTGATGACAAAATTCAAGAAATATCCAATTAATGCCTGCTACATGCAAGAGCACATAAGAACACATTATTCTTAAATGTATGAAAAAGAAAAGTGTCCCAAATGCTCACAAATATGTCAAGAACAAGTGTATATTGCTTAACAACTTTATGGTGTTGTAGCTGTGGTTTGTAGCTGCTAAATAGCTTTAGCCATCTCTGATTTTACAAGCACAACAATTCTGACGCTTATGTATTTTACTTGGAAGATCTCTACTTAAGACAAACATTCACCAAAGAAAAGATCTGATTCTTCTCCAAGTCACAGAAATTAAACACTGATCATCAGGCTCTGATAATACGCCATGGGTTAGTACTTGGAAGCTTCCCATCTTTAACAGTATGTAATAGTCTTTTCAAGAGATTAAACAGAGTATAGAGAACAATTTTATTTCATTTATTTTAACGGTGCTTTCCTTAATTATGTGTATGATTTTAACTTTGCTTTGCTTAATTATAATGTGTAAAGCACTTAAAGAAGGAGAAGTAATGTGTTCAGATCATTTAGCCTCCTAATTGTACATTATCAATAAAATGAATTACTGGATTAATTGTAGCGTTCATAAGTGTTGTTGGAACTCGTCTGTCTGAGTCACCATGATTTCAAAGTCTCATTTCTGCATGGGAAACTACTTCTAAGTTAAGGAGTTAAAAAATAAAACCCTGGCTCCCTTTGGCTTTCTTTGTTCATTTTCTAAAGCTGTTGTGGTCTTTCTGTCACCAGTACTCATTTTTCCCTGGCACAAAGTTCATGTAGCTGTCAGGACAAGTCATTCCATCTGCTCGTGGAAGTCTGACTCAAAAACTTCCTTATCCAGGTCAGTTTGGAGATGATCACTACTCTCCAGTCTCTCTAACAAGTTCCATGTATATAATTCTCAAGTGCTAGACCTGCTGAGTGTGTGGGAAGTGCTTTTGATTTTCTGTAGAAGTTTTGCCTAAAATGTAAAATCTCATCTCAGTGTCAGGTCTTTGAAGGAAGCTTCAGGTTCAAGATCCCAGAAGAAAGTAGGAAGATCTCAGATGAAAAGGAACACCTGCAGATGGGGGGGGGGTGTTGCCTGTGCACACACTCCTTCCCTTCCCTGGGTTATGGGCTCCATTGCTCTCTCAAGTACAATATTATCATTAATTTTAGTTTTGTTCTTCTAAAAACTTTTCTCTTTGTTAACGTTTTTGGCCAAGCTCACACATCCTGACAATATTTAGACCCACTCCCCTGTCTACAGCCTGTTTCCTCTTTCATATATTCTGTTACATACATGAAGGCCTACTGAGTCAAATTTGTGCCTGCAAATACCCTCTGGTGTGGGTTCATCCACTGGAGCCTGGTTAATCTACTCAGAATCATACCTTTAAAGAAGACTGACCCCTCCCACACCATTGCTATTGGTTGCCAGTGGTTACTCAGCTAGGGTTGGGGTGTCTTCCCTACTTTAACACGTCTATGCTGGATTTTGTCTGGCTTGAGCTTATGAGAGATTCATGCATACTGTCACCATTGCTGTGAGTTCATAGGAATAACTGCCCAGCTGCCTAGAAAACTGTTTCCTTGTGGTCATCAACCACCTCCAGTCCTTACTGTTTCCTTGTGGTCATCGACCACCTCCAGTCCTTACAGTCCTTCGGCTCCTCTTTGCAATGATCCCTGAGCAGTGGGGAGAAGTTTGATACAGACATCCTATTCAGGAACAAGCACTCAGCAGCCTCTTACTCTTTGCATATTGACAGTTGAGGGTCTCTGTGGTGATCACCATTTGCTACATGAGGAAGCTTCTCTGGTCAGAGCCAAGCAGTGCATTTTTCTATGGGTGAAGGAGGTTATCAGTGCTAGGAGTTTTCTAGGGAGTCTTCAGGATCTTTTATGTATAGAATAATGCAAACAAGGACACTTTGACTTCCTCCTTCCAATCTATATCCCCTTTATCTCCTTCATTTATCTTATTGTTGTAGGTAAAACTTCAAGTATTGTATTGAACAGGAATGGGGAGAGTGGACATCCTTGTCTTGTTTCTGATTCTGTTGGGAATACTTTGATATTTTCTCCATTTAGTATGATGTTGGTTATGGGCTTGATGTAAATACATTCAGCAAAGTAGCACAAGATAAAATTAGCGTACAAAAATCAGTAGCTTTTCTGTAGATCAACCACAAACATACTAGCTCAGTGGTTAAGAGCACTGCCTGATCTTGCAGAGGACCCAGGTTCGAGTCTCAGCACCCCCATGGAAGCTAACAACCCTCCATAACTCCAGTTCCAGGGGATTCAATGCCCTTTTCTGGCCTCCATGGACTTTAAGCAACATGAGTAGACTTTCATAAATGCAGGCAAAACACTCATACACATAAAATAAATTAAACAATAAAAAACCTTTAAGACATTGAAGAAGATACTGAGGGTAGAAAGCCCTCCCACGCTCATAGATTGTGTGGGATTGCTATTGTGAAATAGCCTCCTGCCACAAGCAATCTACAGATTCAATGCAATATACATTGAAATTCCAACACAATTCTTCCTGGATAGTGTTGGTTTAAAGGGGAAAACAGCAATTTTGCTGTTGCTTCACAGACTGAAAGGAGCTATTGTCTCCTGATAGGAGAGGAGAGCAGAACTCAACTTTTGGGTCATCTTACTGCTTCCTATCTTCCCTTCCTCCTTCTCTTTACATGGAACTTTCTATTCCTTATCAAACACACACTGGGTTGCAGATGGCAGGAGGCTGAGGAAACAAAATGGGATTTCGTAAATGATGAATTCAAATGGGCATGCAAAGACACCCTAAGAATGGCCTGAAATTATGGGATTGTAGCTCGTGAATTCAATAAAATGCTATCATTTAATAAAATGTGTAAGGTTGGAGGACCCAAGGGAAGCCTTCAGTGCTTCAAGGTGATAATGTTTCATCTGAACTGGACATGCCCTCAGCAATGAGCTACCTTTGCTAGGAGTCTTTATCTGACCTCTGAGGCTGAGCTGACAGGCCCATTGACTGGGACACACTAATCAGATGACCTAGACAGTCAGTATAAAGTATGAAAGAGATGGAAAGAGGACATGGAAAAATGATCTCTATACATTCTGTTTGGTGGCAAAAAATTACATGGAGCTGGGTTAAAATATTTCAGAAAAATAGTCTATATATGTATAAAAAGCCTGGAAATCTGAATTTTGGCTATGAGATTATGCATAACTGAATTTTTGTGTATCTATCATTTTTTCTAAATGTACAGTATAATAGGAAAACAATTAAAAACAGGAAAGGGGTACATGGTCTGCATGGGCCCCCACTCCCATCCTGTGCTGGGCCTTGGAGCACAATGCCCCCCCCCCCACACACACATCCCTGTCTCTCAGCCTCTAGCATGGTGGGCATCATTTAAATGTGACATAAATATTTATGGAGCTAAAATAAATCTCTCATAACTAAAAAAATGTCTTTTCCAAGTTTTATAATTGTAAACAAGAGGCTTAGAAAATTTATGCTGAATCATTTGGGTCCAAATCCACAACACCCACTCCCTTTTAAAAATGGCTTTTCTTCAATCCTCTGTGGTTATCATCCACATGTTGGTGTGACTCTTGCTATAACTTGACTCATCATTGTCAACATGAGCCTGAAAACAAACTGATATGAAAAATTAGAATTGAGCACTCTCTTACCCAGCTTCCCATCCTGTTTGACAACTCTGCTATCTTTAGCCGGCCTATCATAATCTTACAAGGTAAAATTCATATTAATGACAAGGTAAAATTTATATTAATGACACACACAGGAAGTTACATAAATGCTAAACATGTACATTGGTGGGATCTGACATGAGGACTCCTCGTATCCCTCAGACCCACCGCCCACCCTTCTCATCAAAGGTGAATACAGTCATGAGCCACACTGCAATCAATAGGCTCGATGTATTTTTGGAATTTTTTTTCTACACAAATTGCACAGGATGTACCTCTTGGTGAGTCTGGTTTCTCTGCACAGCATTCAGCTTGTATTCATCCACACCTTGTCTGTGATAGCCCATCCTCCTTCTGGTGTAGATCTCAACTGAAAAACTATCTCATGATTTATTTATTTATTCTGTTAATGGCATTTTTCTATTAACCAGGCATTTCCTGCCTGAGATCTGAAAATAATTCTTCTATAAGTAGTATAAGGGCCTTCTCTCTTTTTCCCTCTCTCTCTCTCTCTCTTTTTTTCTCTCTCTTTCTCTCTCTCTTTCCTCCCTCCTCCTTTTCTGACCATGAGGTAAGCAGCTTCCTCCTCCACAGGATTCTGCTGCCATAATGTTGGGATTCATCACAGATAGACCCAAAGTAAGAGAATCATTAACAGTGGATTTAAAACCTATGAAACCAAGATACAAAATAAAACCAACACACACACACACACCACACACACACACACACATACCATAGACTTACACAGACAAACACTCATGTGCATTTCCACTTGTTATTTATTCAAAGGGGGGAACTCTTGGCTCACAGAGTACAAGCACATTCAGATCTGGTAGGTGCCAATAAAAACATTGGCAGTTTAGGTGCCAATACTGAAGGCTTCTGTGGGTTAAGCACACTCTTCTTATGAGTATAAAATGGTGTCTACTTTTAGCTTTAGTTTTCATCTCCATGAATGATACTAAGCAATATTTTTAATCTATTGGTTATTCAAATATTGAAAAGCTCTAGCTCTTTTTGAAATGTTGTCTAAACATTTGTATACTTTAGGGGGTTATCCATTTTTCTTTATGGATCTATATAAAGAGTACTAGATAATGGACCTTTGTCTGACAAATGTTTGCAAACACCTTCATTCTTGTGGCTTATTGTTTGTGCTCTTAGTAATGTCTTCTGGTCAGGGGATTTTTGCAGTTCTATTTATAAGTTTTGTAAAGATGAGACATTTATGTTATATTTTAGAAACATTTACAAAATACAGGTTCATAAGATGATTTTTTCCCAAGCTCTTATGGTTATAACTCTTTCATGATTAGCTCAAAATCTATCTGGAATTAATTTTCATGTCCATTTAAACAGAAACTAAGGTTACATTTAACAGGGAGATATACAATGGATCCAGTAACACTTTCATAAAATTTTTATTACTTTATTTATTTTTGTGCATATGTAGGTGTGTTGGGGGGACAGATGAATGCATACCATGCTATGTGAAGGGAAGTCAGAGGACAACTTGTGGGAGTCTGTTCTCTCCTCCCATGTGGATCCCAGGGATTGAACTCAGGTCTTTAGCCTTGGAAGAATACACTTTTACCTGCTGGGCCATCTCATCAGTGCCCAGCAACACATGCTGACAGTGCTATCATTTGTGCTTTGCACTCTATTGTCACTAATGCTGTAGATTAAATGAGCCTATAGGTATGGGTCTTTTTCTGAACTATCTTCCATTTCATTGGCCTGTTGGTCTGTTCTTCACTCTAACACCTTGTTTTCTGAATTACTAGAACTTCATAATGCACATTGGTATTCAGAATGAAAATCTTAAACTTTTGTGTCTATTTATGATGAATTTTAGTTCTAATTTCCATTACTGTTTAGAAATACCCTATCCATCAAACACACATACACACATGCATGCAAACTCACAGCTATCAGGGTTTCCTTTATGGAGATTACATAGAATTTTTAATTGGGCAAGTCTGGCATCATTACAAAGTTGAGCCTATCACCTCTGTATATCCTCTAATGATCTTGAACCATCTGTAAACGTTCTCACTAGTGTTTCGTAGATCTCTCTACAGAAGTTCTGCAGAGATTTTTTGTCATTGTTATTTTTACATTTTGCTTTTTGATTGTGTTACTAGTATATGTACACAAACAATTGATTTCTATATATTGACTTCACTCAATTATCTTATGAGCTCTAATAGTCACCCAGAGCTTTTATGCCAGTGGTGTTTGCACACCTTAATTACAAATGTTCATATGGAAAGTTACATAGTATCTTAAAATGGAATTATAATCCATATGTGAAAGATAAGGCCTGTGCAACTTTGAGAGGACTTTTAGAGAGAGGAGTTTAGAGTCTTCCTAAAGTCAGTCAACTCAGTACTTTTTCATGCAGAATTCTTCACTCACAATAGGTGCTCATTCGCCTAGGTAGCTTTCTGGGGGCTTAGGGCTCCCCTTTTCCTTCAATATTGCTGTCTACTTTCATAGTAATATAAACTTACATTTTTCTTTACATAAATAAAGCCAAATTTATAAAACTTAAGCAAATACAGTTAATTACTACAATATAATGACATGGATGTATTAGAAGAATTTGCCAGGTCTTGGTGAGTCTTGGCATTTAAACTCTCTAATCCTTTGCGACCTTACATTTAAATTGGGATATTAATAACCCTTTTCTCTCATAATGTTATGAGAATTACATGAACAAAGTGCTCAATACTCTTAAGTTTTTATGATTAGTTCTCAATGTTATGCAAGCAATTTGTTAATTAGCAGATATTAAAATGTAGACATCTTTTTCTTAGCCTAGAGTAATTTTCACAATAATGCAGTTAGACTCCACAAATGCAAAATTGGAGAGCCTTAATGAATTTATGTCAGTTAGTTGTCATTTATCACAAAAGCAATGGTTCTGATGTTTCCGTTGCTATTCAGGTCCCCTGAAGTTTCAATGCCACTTAACATACGAGGACTGATTTTGCAACAGGACGTTTTCTCAATAAATATTTAACAAAGAACTGACACAGTGACATTATCAGATCATACCCCAAATATTTTGCCTTTATGACCAGTATAGAGCCTGTATTCAGTGAACAGTAGGGAATAGGTTGTGCTCTGACAATTTCTTGGTCAAGCATCACTTACAAGGGAGGTGGATCAATAGAGAATAAGCCCAAGTACTGACCCAATTTCTCAAATGACAAATTAGAAAGCTTCAGCCTTGAGCATTTCCCAACATTGCCATCAGGAGTAGAAAAAACATGGTCAAGTATTAAAGAAGTATGTACTGTGTTTACTTGCAAAAAGACGGGTCATCGAGGAGTGGAAATTCTGTAAGCCATACCACTGGCTATGCAACAGCCACCACGGGGTCTGGCTGGCTGTAGCTCTTCAGAAAATGAGGATTCCTGTTCTCTGCTCCCTGGGCTGTTAGCACTCTATCTGAAGCCTGTTAAATTGCTCTGGCCCCAACATGCTGTTCAGCAACTCTGCTACCACAATCCCTTTCCAAGGAGGACTCAGGACTCTGGCCCTCCTCACTTACCATTTCTCAACTTCCTCGCTGACTTTGCCCTGAGCATTCCCTGCCTGGAGCTGCTCAAATTATTTCCCACCCTGTCCCCTAAGCCATACCATAAGCTCTGTGAGAGAAGGCATGTGTATTCTTCTATTTCATCTTGTGCTAGATGACAAACTTTGTAAGTCCTGGGTTCTCCACATATCCCATCTCCTGTGGTGACTCTAAGTGATATCTGGGGTTGAGGGTAATAAAGCAACTTGATAAAAACAACTTTAGGGGTTTTCCTTTATGCATTTAAATAAAGAAATATTCAAGCAGATGCAAACTTTGCCTGATTTACTAACTGGGTATGTAGTTTGTTAGTCACTTTAATTCCCAAAGCTTCAGATGAGTTCCCTGAAAAGCTGAAAAGCAACAGTGTTGATCCTGCATCAGTTAGGAGGTTTGGAAAGGAGAAATTATGCTAAGTATTTCAGCAGGGGGACTTTTTATAGGGAACTGGTTTTGCTGGTGATGGAGTGCTTGAAGGAGCAACTCAGCGGCATAGAGGTAACTAGGATTAAGGAAGGAAGAAGGGGCAGCCACTCCTGGTGCTGGACACACAAAGCATGTGTGCAGTTATTCTAGACACACGCTCAGGGGAAGGAGCTATATAGAGCTGTGGTTAGCAAGGCTCTGACTGCAGGAATCAGGGCAGCATCCCTGCTAGATACAGAGACCTCTGAGGAGGCCCAAGAGAGGTTGGTTCTAGGAGTGCTTGAAGAAGCTGAAAGCAAAAACTGTTGCAGATGGGGCTCCTCCCCTGGACCCTGCACCCCAGAAGCAGGCAGAGCTTCTCCTGCCCACAGGGCTCCTCTACTCATGGCAGAAGTGAGTGAAGTCCTCTCCTCTGGAGGACAGAAATGTCTGTGGAGTCAAACCCCAAAGTTTTCAAGCAGAATAAAGAATGAGTTTGGGGAGCTGGAGAGGTGGGTCAGAGGTTAAGAGCACTGGCTGCTCTTGCAGAGGACCTGGGTTTGATTGCCAGCACCCACATACTGGCTAACAACTGTCCATAACTACAGTTCCAGGGGAATTGGACGCCCTCTGCTGGCCTCTGCTGGCACTGCACACATGGGCACATGTAGGAAATACACTCATACACATAAAATAAAATATTAAAAAGAGAATGAATTTGGAACTCAGAAAAAAATGGTACAAGAGCACACATTTGTTAAATGGGAAAAAAATGCCAATCCTATAAATTTATCTTAAGAATTGTATTAAAACACTTAGCCCAGAGAAACATGAAAAACAATGAATAAACACCAATTGCTTATTGTTTGTGTTTTTCCTATTTTTAATCAAATGATGTATTTTAAGTATCCTTTATTTACTACATTAGTATGAATGACATTTTAGTGTTTTTTTAATTAATTAATTTACTTTCTATGTGTATGAATGTACTGCCTGCATGCAGGTTTGTGCACCCCTGTCAAGCAATGCCTTGGAGATCAGAAGAGGGTGTCGGATTTCCCTGGAACTAGAGTTCTCCTGGAATTGGAGTTACAGACGGTTCTCAGCTGCCATATGGGTGCTGGGGATTGAACCTGAGTCCTCTGCAAGAACAGTTGGTGCTCTTAACTGCTAGGCCATTTCTCCAGCCCCCTGAATGATATTTTAATAACACTAACTTTACTGGGAGTTTTGAACATACTTGGAATCCAGGCTCAAGTAAGTCTGCCACACAGGAAATGAACGATACTTTAGAAAAACAACGCTTGCCCTCCAAAATTAGCCATTCTTCTGGCCAGAAAATGGACTCATCAACACCTCTGGAGGCCACTGCTAATGATGCATACATTAAAATGTCTGTCGCTGACTTCCCAATTAGTGATTTTAGAATCTTCCAGTATCGAGCAATTTATCTCTATTGTGTTTCAGGACAGAGCAAACGGAAAGGGGCATCTGGCTGGCACCGGCTCTTTTTCTCCCTCTGGAAGACATTCCCTTACCGCCAATCAGCATGGTGCAGATGGAGAAGATCTTCTCAGCATCAGTGTTCGCAGACACGTTCCCGAACCCCACACTGGTGAGGCTGCTGAGAGTGAAGTACAGGGCGGCAATGTACGCACTGCGGATGGACGGGCCGCCCGTCATGTTGCTGCCATTGCTGGAGTACGGAGACTCCAGCCTCTTCCCCAGCTCATGAAGCCAACCTGCAGTGGAGGGAGGAAGCCAGGGTTAGGGCTGAGAAGTAGAGTCCTAGTGTTCACACGTGGCTAATGGTCAGTGAACACAGGAGAAAGTAAGTGGTTGGTTAAGGGGAAAAGAGTTCAAAGGAGATTAAAAGCATGTTATATTGTATTGCTGTAAAAAAAGTATCATTTTATGCACACTGTTTGCCACAGTACAAAAACACAATAATTTCATGGCCAAAGCAATTGGTAGCTACTGTAATGCAACAAACTAACCACAGAGATGGACACATAGAGGCTGCTGCTTCCAGGAACAGTGAATGGCACCCCATTTCAACTGATATTCTAAAAGGAACACAGGGATGGAGTGGTACCTTCCTCTTCTCCCCTCCCCTCTCCTCTCCTCCCCTCTCCTCTCCTCCCCTCTCCTCCTCTCCTCTCCTCTCCTCCCTCTGCTTCCCTCCTCTCTTCTTTATTTGTTTGGCTTCTGGGAATGGAAAGGGCCTTGCCTGTGCTAGGCAATCATTCTATCACTAAGGTACACTCCAGCCTTGAGTATATATTTTAAACCCTATATGATACAAACAATAAGTACAAGAGTCTGGACTTTATTTCCATTCTGTAAAACCAGTCCCCATTTATTAATTGGGTCTCATCCTTAGTTATTTTCAAAGCCTCACATCAGTTACCTTAGCCCGTGCTGCCTTACTCTGTAAATCTCTCTGTAGCCACATTATGTATTAGGGTTCCAAGAGGTACTGGAGCAGAGCTATATGCCCTGCACAGCTTTTTAATGACACCAGTGTAGATAGTCACCCAAATTTGTCAAAATAAACATTTTAACTATGACTAATTTATTATAACTCAGTTGTCTGCCCTAAATTTATAAAAAACCTTAACAAAAATGAGAGAATAGTATGTGTAATAACAATAACAGCACCATCTAGATTGGAAACAGCACAAAAGCCACTTTAAAATTCTTTACTGGAAACATCTGCCATTTAAGATTTTCTATTCTATAATTACAACATTTTATAATTCTTTCTGTAATACATATGCGTGTAAGGTTCATGTGATATTTGGACACTATTCACAAACCACCACTTTCTTATAAGTGCTTTCATTTAATGGATACCCAGAAAAAGATGGAAAGTCATTACATTTTTTTAAGCAGTAATAACACTTTAAAGTTATAGGTTGTAGAACTGAGCTAGGTAATTAAAATGCAAATTGGAAGTGTCTGAGGATTCCTTGACAAGCAGGAGAGCAGCTTAGTGGAGAGTGTTATTCCTGCAACACCCCTTGTCACTAGAGAACCTTTGGCTGGCACCAGAGAGAGAGAGAGAGAGGACCTGGGGAGGACTCTGCAGCATCAGTGGCTTCTCCTTCTACTCCAACTTGGCTTTTCCTGCACAGCAGGTAGCAAGGATGGGGACTTGCCTTTGTAAAAATGTCCCTGGGTGCTGTTGCCAGACCACACTGTGAAAAGGCGCTGCTCTCCAACAGTGGCGCTCAAGAAAGGCGCAGCTAGGCAAGCCTGGGGAAAGCTTTGCCAAGTCCCACCTGTGCTAACCAAATTTGAATAGCCTGGGGCACACTAGTTCCCTGGTAGAATCTGAGAGAAGACTTGAAACAATGTGTTCTAAGTCTTACCAAAGCCCTTGACAATAGCAGGATTTCATAAATGCTGATTTATGGAGTGACCACATGCATAACCAGTACTTGGTTTTATGATAATCTGAGATCTGGGGATGAGATTGCTGCGGATATAGTGACATGTGGGCACTTGGAAATGTGTGTTAGAGTTCTACACAAAGTATAATACAAGTTTTCTTTTTTTGTCTTTTCAAGACAGGGTCTCCCTGTAGCCCCAGCTGTCCTGGAACTCACTCTGTAGACCAGGCTGGCCTTGAACTCACAAAGATCTGCCTGCCTCTGCCTCCCAAGTGCTAGGATTAAAGGCGTGTGCCACCACGCCCGGCTTTTCTCTCTCTCTCTTTTTTTTTTTTTTTTGTAATACAAGTATTTTATTTATTTTATTTTTATTTATGTTTTTACAAGTATTTTAATGATAGAAAAAAAAAAACCAGGTGTTAGTTTTCCCTTATAGAAAGTGATGCTCTTATTAAGTGATGACTACTTACCCTATCTAGGAAAACGTCACAAAAGGAAAGTCTAAATCTGGACACTGATGCTTACATGATGCTTGAGTTCTCATCTTCTAAAGTAAAGATTTGGTCCAATCTGGGAGATTGTAGTGACATTAAACAGCGTGCTGTGTGAAGAGGATGCCGCCAGTGTGCCTGGCAGAGGCTTACACTACAACATCTCATTTTGCTCTCTTTCTCCTGCTGAGGCAGGATAGGAAGACAGGGACTAGGACAACATGAGAGGACCACCCTGCCCAGGAATCTGGCGGAAGCCCCCTGCCAGCAGGGAAGCAGGCATTCCAGCACAATTCCCACCGGCTTCCAGCCTCCCTCCCAGCTGTGCACCTGCAACAGTCCAGGAACCCCACCAGAAACCACGTGTTCAAGAAAGGACGTGGATTAGATCTCTTGTGCAACCCTAGCAACTTCTGGTTTTACCTTCTCAAATCATAACTCCATCCAAGGCTCCTCTGGAACCACCTATCATCTACCTTAGAGAGAGAGAGAGAGAGAGAGAGAGAGAGAGAGAGAGAGAGAGAGAGACAACCTTTTGAGGTATAACCTAAGGGGCACCAAATGGTACCCATGCTTACCCAACCATTTGTGATTCTTGTAACGTTGTAGCCCACCTAAGTCAGGGACATCAGGAGGCCAAGTGAGGCAGAAGTTCTGAGAAATAATTATCCTGGGCTGCATTCCTGCAACCCAAGAAACGTTGCTGCGACACCCTGCAATCATACCTCAGTGGAGACCAGAACCAGGCCTCAGTCTCTCTCCAGCCGCAGACCCACCTGCGCCCATTCCCCTATCTCCTTGATCCCCCACTTCCTTGTAACATTAGAGTCCTGATTCTCCTTCCTCCTGGGCCTCCCCTTCAAAATGAACCTAACAATTGTCCCTGGAGAAGCCTGGACTCAGATGTGTTTCACTTTCCAAAAGTCTCACTTGAAGAAGCCCACACCTGCCCTCTCAGGAATGGTTTATCTTATCTTATCTCATCTCATCTCATCTCATCTCATCTCATCTCATCTCATCTCATCTCATCTTATCTTATCTTATCTTATCTTATCTTATCTTATCTTATCTTATCTTTTCCCCTGACCACCCTCCTTTCTCTCAACCCTCATGGTTAAGCCTGTATTAAATGATCTTTAATAAAAACCCCCAACTCTGCTTCAAAGTGAGTAGGACTGAAATTCCTTCTGAGTCAAAGCTATGGATCCAAGTTTGGCCTGAGTGGAGTTCCCTGGAAGGTGAAGGGCTCGTCACTGGCACTGCTATGCACATTGAAACATAGATGGGAATAAAACTTCATTCAGCAAAGTTAACAGCAATGGAAAGCTGGTAATGAATTAGCATGGAAAAGGGAGGTGGCCATAAAATTTATAGGTAGATCCCATAGCATTTCCTCTAGAATGGATAAACGAAGAAGAAAATCCAAGGAAACAATTGTTCTTAAATTTGGCAGGTGATATACCTGCATGTGGGTCGGAACAAACTCTGGAGCTAGGTGCGTGTGGAGAGACACACATGATTTTATTGGCATTTTCTGTGGCCCGCATCTCTTTCAATAACGCCTGGTCCAAGAGCCCAGATTAAAGTTTCTGCTCTAGAATTTTAAGTGGAGGGAAGGAGGAAGAGGTGACTAAGTGTGATTGGGTAAAATTTAGTTTACTGTCTTGTGAAACAAGTCTTAGAAATAAAGATAACTTATTTAACAGTAAAAGATAACACAAAGCAAAATCAGTGTCTGTGTGTGTGTGTGTGTGTGTGTGTGTGTGTGTGCTCCACCTGGCGCTGAGGTGCTATCAGCAGTTGATCTTCTCCAGGGCTGCAGCCACAGCAGGTCATCGCTCCTGCACCTCTGGATGAGCCCAAGTCCATGCACACGCAGGCATGCCAAGTGAGCTTGGTGCACTTATTTAAAAAAAAGACATGAAGTTAGGGGGGAGATGTGGTGATTGTCGTGGGGTCTAGAAGGGTGTGGAAGGCAGTAAGAGGGAGTGGATGTGTTCAAAATACAGTGTCTACATGTACGAAATTCTCAAAGGATAAATGAAAACATTTAAGATCATGAAAACATTTAAGATCAAGTCCATGGGAAGAAGGCACGGCTCTAACGGAACGGCGGGGTTGCGCTTCATATCTCCCCGTGTTCAGAATAAAAAGAAGCCAGCACCTGAACCACAGCAGAGAATGTGACACTGGCTCCAGGCGCACTGTGAGAAGAGTCAAGAAGCAGCAGGACGTCAGGGGCACTGACTACACCTGAGCTATTAGCACATTCGGGTGGAGCTTTCCACAGAGCAGCTCTCTCTGTGGACAGCGGGAAGCTGAACAGCTGGGGCAGGCTCTCTCTCAGGAGGGCTCCAAGCCCGGCTCCAATGCCTCCTTTTTGCTTGACCAAGAGTGATTACCAAAGCTCAGCCCTCTATTACACATTGGTCCTTCTCACTAATTATACAGATGACAGAAAAATGTCATTTTGCCCAGAGAACAAATATGGTATGAACTTTTTTTTTCACATAAATTTACTTTTATATTTTTAACAAATCTAGACCTGTGTTTCCACCCATTCCCCCACCCCGCCAGAGCTCATGCATTCTGCCAAACATGCTTTTCATCTCTTTCTAAGTCTTTCTCAATATTCTCCATGAGGAAGTTGACTGTTTTGAGCAGAAGATCACTGTTTCAGTCAGTTCTTTGATGCAGTTCTTTCTGTTGTTGTTGTTGTTGTTGTTGTTGTTGTTTCCATTATGCATTACGCCCAACTGCTTTGGACAAAAGCTCAGGGGGCCCTACATAAGAAATACTTGCAACTAGGTAATTGGCACTAGCATCCACAGATGAGGGATACCATTCGTCGTTTGTTTTTCTGGGACTGTGTTACTTCACTCAGCATGATGTCCTCTAGCTCCAGCCATTTTCCTGCAAAGCTCGTGATGTCGTCTTTCTTTACTGCTGCATAGAACTCCATTGTGTAGATGTACCACATTTTCTCTATCCACTCGTCAGTTGAGGGGCATTTAGGTTGGTTTCCAGATTCCCTTGAGTATTGTTGAAAGAGTGCTGAAGGATAAACGAGGTGGCCGCCGCATGTATTGGCGTCTGTGGTGGCTTATTAATGTCTTGAGGGTCACCCAGGAGTGGAATGGCCGGGTCGGGTGGCAAAGTTCATTCCAAAGTTTATCCCAAGAGTTCCTCCACACTGCTTCCATTAGTGGCTGTACGAGTTTACATTTCCCACCAGCAGTGGAGATTGAGTGTATCCCACTTTCCAGTCACATATCCTCCATCTCCAGCACTTGCTTGTGACTCATTTGTTTTCCCCTCTTGTATTCTAATTGGTTTCCATAATCTTTATAGGGGAGTTCACACAGCACTGAATCCTTCACCTAGCTGTGTTTTTCTTGAATTTGGCAATATTCTAACTTAAATGAATTAGAATGTAGTGATTGAACTATTTTTTTCATGTTGAGGTGTTTGTCTAGACAAAACAGTCGTCTAATATTTCTAATCTTTTCAAGTGTGTTATCTCTATCCTTGTGGAATCTCTTGAGAATCAGATATTCTTTGCTCCATTCGTTATTGTAGTGTTGTTCATATGTGTTTTGTCCCTTTTTCTTTGCTTATTTATTTATATTATTTTTGACTAATCCTTTATCTATTCTGGAGTATATATTCAATGGCCTCTCTCAGTCAGATTGTTAATTTTAGCAGTATGAAGTGTTTCCGTACTTCCCTTCTGTATGAGGATATAATATTCTCTTGTGTCACTTCCTTAGCATTTGTAGGTTCATTAGTTGTGTGTTAAAAACATGAGGGGTGATTGAGAAAAATAGAGGCTATATTAACTTGTTTGAAGTATATAATTGAGGTTCACCATTAAACTGTCATAGGGTGTCCCAAACTATTAATTCTTGTGGCAGCTGCTGTCTGATTTAGGAAGTGTTTTCCTTCTATGCCTATGTCTTCTTTGTAAGTTCCTTGCTGTCGCCCAAGAGCCTTTACTTTTCTACTAGTTTGTCCTTTTATTATTCTCCGGGAGTCTTGGGTTCACGTTGGAGGTCTTTGTATCCATTTGCCAAGAGTCAACACTTATAATAATCGTACTAGGTCGCGAGGAGGTATGACGGTTTAATTTCATATCTTCTAAGTCGCTGTGATCCAGTTTTGGCCAAACATGCATTATATCATTCTACCAACTTCCCATGTCTGGAAAGTATGCTTTGCGTCTCGTTATTTTGCTCAATATGATGGCTTTCTTTATGGCTCCACAATTATGTTTCATAAGGATATAGCAATGGCTGGAAGATCTTGTTGCCAACATTTGTGCTGTACACTTCAGTGGGCCAATTTGAGATCTTCGATTTTGTCCATATAGGAAGGTAGCGTAATCCCTAGTTTTTATTTGCCAGTACCATTTATAGTACTATTGGGTGCGCCAGTTTAAAGATGTATTACTACCAGGTCTGTTTTATGACTAGTGAAATTCGCATGTGATGTAGAGTATTTCACAGTTTGAAAGTGCTGGTATTAGGAGATCCTCCCTGTGGTAGTCGTCTTTTCACTCAGGAAGCGTGTTCTGGACTGATTACGGTGGTGTTGGATCTGGTTGTATTTTTCCACATGCACATTATTACGAAACGTGTTTGTTTTCCCAGCCTGTGGAGAATCTTGTGGGATTTTGTGTGGGGTTCCATCTAAATCTACAAGAGTTCGGAGAAAGTTTTTTACAATGTTAATTTCCACAATCATGAGCATGGTGAGGTTTTTACATCTTCTGTTATGTCTTCTTCAAATATTCTTCTTCAAAGGTTTTAGAATTTCTTTGTTGTACGAGAATCTTTGGATGTCTTCGGTTTTAGTTTGTTCCTAAGATATTTTTTAGTTATTTGAGGCTATTGTTGAGTGGAAGGTTCTTTGATTCTTTCCCCAGTTGCCTTGTTGCTTGATGTAAAGAACAGGCCATTGAACTTGTTTTAAGGTTATTTGTTTGATATCCTGCCACTTTGCTGAAGCTTTTCATCATTTCTAGAGAGTTTCCTGGTGGAGTTTTTCTCCGTTCAGTAACCATCAACTTATCAGTTACAGTTCTCAGTAAATGGTGATAAGTTTTGACTTCCTCTTTTCAATCAGTACTCCTCTTAATCTCTTTTTCTTGCCTTATTGCTCTAAGCAAGTGTTTCAAGCACTATATTGAAGAGGAGGGTGTGACAGGGCGGCAGCCTTGCCGAGTTCCTACCTTTTAAGAGGAATGTTTTCGTGTCATTTCTTCCCATTTAGGGATGATATTTGCTCTGGGTTTCCTGTATATGCGCTTTAATATTTGAGGAAATGACCCTTCCATCCAATTCCTTCTATCGACTTTAAGCGTGAAGGGATGCTGGCATTTTGTCAAAGGCTTTTTCCGCATCATTAGATGATGGTGTGGTTTTTGTCTTTGATTCCATTTGTGTTTGATGACTGTTATTGATTTTCATATGTTGAACCATACCCTGCATCTCTGGTATGAAACCAACTTGGTCATGATGGGATGATCTTCTGCATGTGGGGTCTGTATGCGATTTGCCAGTATCCTGTTTAGACATTTTGGCATCTGTGTTCATAGAGGGAGATGGGTCTATAATTCTCCTTTTTAGTCTGATCTTTGCCTGGTTTTTTGTAATAGAGTAATGCTGGCTCATGAAAAGCATTTGGGGAATTCCCTCTGATTGTATACTTTAAACCAGTTTCAAGTATAATGGATTGTAGTTCTTTTTTGAAACGTTTTGTAGGATCTGCGCATGAAACCATCTGAGGCTGCCGGCTTGGTTTTAGTTGGGAGGCTTCTTTACTACATCCCTCTATTTCTTCATATGTTATGTGTCTGTTAAGCTGCTGATCTATTGTTGGCCGAGCTTTGGTCGATCCGATCTTCAGCATATCCAGATAGGTCAACAGGACAAAGATTATATACAGAGAGACATTCTGAACTGAACGATATGATACATCAAATGGAACCCATAGACCTCTACTGAAATTTCCTATTCTCTAATATTTTTCCGCATGTAAATCACTTTCTACTCTTTTTAGCACCTCCACGGAAATTCGTCCAAAATCGACCACATACTGGGACCACAGAGAATCCTCTACAAATACAAAGATTGAAAAACTTTCATGCATCCTGTCAGACACAGTGCAATTGTAAGCTCAACATCAACCACCAGACAACCGCATCTGCCACAGAGATCACATGGAGACTAAACCAGACACCACTCTTGAAATAATTGAATAGGTCAAGGAAGAGATAAACGCACAAGAATTAAAACATCCTGAACTGAAGACAATACAACACATACAAAACCTAGGGATACCTTAAAAGCGAGTCCTAGGAGGAAGTTTTAGCCCTGGGTGTCTACATCTAGAAAACAGAAAGAGGCACAAGTTGAATGATCTAACACTCAGCTAAAAGCATTGGAAGGCAACAACAGATGAACCCTAACATTCAAGACAGAGAGAAATTAACAAAAATCAGAGCAGAAATCAATGAAATAGAAACAAAGAAAACAATACAAAAAATCAATGAAGCCAAAAGTTGGTTCTTTGAAAGAATAAACAAGATAGACAGACCTCTAGCCCAGTTAACAAAAAGAAAGAAGGAACAACTCCAAATCAATACAATCCATGATGAAAAGGGAAATATCACAACAGACAAGGAAAAGATCCAGAAAATCATATGGGAATATTACAAGAACCTATATTCTACCAAGTTTGAAAACCTAGAAGAAATGGTAATGAACTTTATTAAGTTGATGCAAAAGAATAAACATTTCCAGTAATAAAATTGCCCTGCCTTCTGTACCAGCTTGGCTAAGCGCTCACACTGTGAACCTACCACTGGAAGCATATATTGATGTTCATATGAGGTAAAGCTATTATTTACTTATGGAACTCAGTTTTCTCATTAAAAATAAAAATAGAGCCCTGTGTGGTGGCTCAAGCCTTTAATCCCAGAACTGGAGTAGAGGCAGGCAGATTTGTGTGAGTTCAATACCAGACTAGTATACATAGCAAGTTCAATACCAGACTAGGATACATAGCAAGTTCCAGGCCAGCCCCAGGATTATATTGTGAGACCCTGTTTAAAAAAATCTGAAAAACTCCCCAAAATAAATTAAAGTAGATAAAACCAGCTGATATCTTTACTTAAATGCCTTAATTTAAGCAAAAGTGAAACATGTTCACATTTAATTCCTTAATAAAATGGGATGACAGTTTACTTTAGAACATACCCCATTTGAGTGAAAAAACTGTGTTCATTTACATGTGTGTGAGCTCATGTTTGAGAAGTGGTTCAGTCAGGGAGCAGCACACACATGAAGCACAGGCCTACTTTGCTGACACTATCTCTTCTCTGTCTAGCCAGCTCTTCTATTTCAGGAAGCATCTTGTTTTGTACAAAGGTGGCTGGTGAACTGTGTCACAGCTGACAGAGCAGGAACAATAATGATAAGGAAAAAAAAAAAAAAACAACTGGTAACTGGGAAGGAAGGAAACACCCACAGATCCGGGCACTGACTATGTGGGCTAAATAAAACCTGTTCACAGAACAGCTAGTCCGAAATGGGAGCACATGTTCCACTGCAGCGAGACAGCACGTCACTGTACTGTACAGAAGCAATTTAGCCAATTTGGATTCCAATCTTTTTTTATGTTGGAGAAACTCATGCTTTTAAAAGGAAGGGTGTTCTAGAACAATCTGTCTGCTTCTGTTCATTTTCCTTTTCTTTTTCTAAAGAACATTTGGAAGGAAAAAGCATGCACAAAAAAAGTAGCATTCAAATATCAGATAAAAACAAGGACTATCTTACAGTAATCTTCCTGGCTGTTGCTCAGTAGAGCAGCTGAGCAGGATAGGAGGGATTTTTGAAACAAGGCCAGGTGGATCTCAAAGGCAGAATGGCTCTTAAGGAGCTCACCTGGAAAAGCTCAAAATCTGCATGATAATTCAAATATGCATATATAGTCACATGCTTACCATGGACCCAGTATTTTGCTTAAATATATACACTTACCTCTGAAAAGAAGCTTCTTAAATTTTACTCTCTAGGTTTCCTGCAATAATAGACTTAGTCATTCTGTTTATACGTATGCCTTCACAATTTGTACAAGTGTGACCCTGATTTATACAACAAATGTGTTCCTGGGAACTGTGATTGATACTAGCATTCAGTAAATTAACATGTATTTTAGGCTTGGAACAAAAGCATGGTATTTAAGAAAATATGGTATGAATTTCTTTGGTATTATAAAATACTCTGGGAATATAAAAAACAGTAAAATATAAGCATCTTGAGTCAGACTTAGAAGTTGGTTTAAATATATGTGTCTACAGGGCAAAAAAAGGAGAAGAATTAGCAAATAATCACACCTATAATTCAACTGTGCTGAATAAGAGTTAAGTAACAGCAAGGTTTCGGCAGACCAGGGTTGTCTGTCAGCTGCTTAGAGCATGCTCAACTTTTCATCCTCTGCCTCTAGAGCTCTTGGCCATGGTTGGGAGATACAGCTCCCACTGTATTTAGACACAGCAGCCCTGTGGAGAAGGCGAACTCACCATGCTTTGATTCATCATTTCACCAATGATCACAATTTAGGAATTATTATCTGTATTTGCATTGTAAGAAACCTAAGGTTCAGAGAGTTTAAGTATTGTGTTCAAAGTGGCAATATGAGGATTTTATCCCAAATCTGTGTTGCTGCTTGGTTCAGCAAACATTTTTAAGAAACAGTGATAACAACCCCTTGTGGAATCACACATGGACAGCTGCCCATTTAAGGACTTATTTTGCACTGAAGCTGTGTTATATTTTGAGAGAGTATTCAAAGAACTTGAAGGAAGTGTGCTATATATATGTGAACCCATTAGTATGCCTTTTAAATCTGAATTTTAAATTATGTCTTTCATTATATGAATATTTCTGAAAATTGTAGGGTTTTTTTTTGTAAGTACTAATAAAGCTGGTGCATTTTATTCTTTAGAAAAATAAAGTTGGATGAAAATGACAGACTAAAAAAAAAGTACCAGTGACAAAGAGACTGTCAATGAAGGGAAGGCAGACAATGAAGTACCCACAATGAGGAAAGTTACCACCCAGGCAAGGGTAGCTTAGTCCCATTGACGGGAATCTTCAGGACTGCATAGAAAACCCTTTGATGTAGGGCCTATACATAACAACCAGCAATAAAAAGCACCAAACCAATTACTAAAAGTTACTAACCTTGGATGTTTAACAACCGTACTTGAAAGCCTATACTAATCTTATCAGAGGGACTTAAAGGAACAATTTTTGGTTATTTCCTCTTCAAGGTCAACAAAGTCTCAGGAGACTATTGGTAACTATGTAACTGTAACTATGGTTGTGGGGCTTGAAAAGTGCAACAGCTAAGACTTTCCCTCCAGCCCACTCACTCACATCCTTGTCAAGAGCCTCCCTAAGCTTCCTGCAATAAAATGAGCTTGCCCCCCAGATGCTTGCTCCTGGGTCTTCAATGTGCCAGAGTCACCACGATGTTCCAAGGACCTTCTCTGCTTCCTCCCACTGCCTGCCTGGTTGCTACATGGACTGCCACGCAGAGGGTCACAGGGGGCTGGTTGCCCAGAGGCACGAACCCCACGGCTGACAGCCCCACATATGGTGTGTCGTCTGTCCTGTTGTTCAAGGAGACCATGGAGACCCCACTAGATGGAATTTAACCAGTGTCCAGTCTGTAAAAACACAAAAAGTTTCTTCTAAGTGAAAACACAGCCAAGTAAGACCTCTGACTTATCCTCACATAGATGGAGCTGGTGAAAGGAGAGTCAAAGGAGCCCAGAATTCCCCCCAAAACCCAAGTGACACCTGAGGACCAGATCCTCAACCGACTTTGACAAAAATTAATTAATTTGGGCCAATTGCATGGTTTTAAACACTCAATGGGAAAGTATAACCAAAGATTAAAGTCACTGGTATGTTTCTTTAAAATCCAAGGGATTGCACCTCCCAGACATTAGGCTTAACTTAATATAAAATAGTATTTAGACACAAAATCATTATTGATGATTTTGTTATTAATAAAAATGATATTTAAATGTAAGACTTTGAATCTTGGCCTAATTCAACACTGCGGGCTCTACCTGCAGCCAAGAGAGTCAGCCCCCTGTTGCTCTAATCCATGGACTATGCTTAAAGCAGTCTCCAAAGATTCTTACGGGATCTTCTGACTGAGCCGCTCACATGACTGTCCAAGCTGCTACTGAAGACCAGATCATGGCTGTGCTCCTGCTCCATGACACCACAGGACTCCCTCTTCTAATGGACCCTAAACTGCCCCTTCCTTACAGTGATCCCCCACACGCAGCTTGAAGCAGTTTAGAGAGAAGATGCCCCTTTTCTTCATTTGTCCTCAGGGTCTGGAAGGAAGAAAAAAATGCCTGGACTTAAAAGGGCCCTGAGCTAACTTCCAAAGAGCCATACTGTATTGAGAAAACCTTAGGCAGACTTCAGATCTGAGCTAATATCCAACCTGAGAACTACGTAAAACCCCCAACCCAGAGATTATTATTTGGGAAAATAAATAACAGTCCCAAATGTCTCAAAACATCCAAACCATTCATGCCACTGGCACTATCTAACCCCCCCTTTCCAATTCTCCAACCCTTCCCTTATAAGCAGCCCCCAATGCAGTTTCAATCTCCTCAGATGACCCTGTCACCCCTCCCTGTTCTTAATGAAGGCCATTTTGTCTCTGTCGAGGTTGGTCTCTCATCCTTTTACATGCCACCGTGGTCCATTCTGATCTAACATTTTCTAACAGCAACTATGGCCCATTAGCTATGGAGGACTGCACTGGGAGCGCTGTTTCTCCATCAGCTGTGGAGGACTGCACTGGGAGCGCTGTTTCTCCATCAGCTGTGGAGGACCGCACTGGGAGCACCGTTTCTCCATCAGCTGTGGAGTACCACACTGGGAGCGCCGTTTCTCCATCAGCTGTGGAGGACCGCACTGGGAGCGCCGTTTCCCCATCAGCTATGGAGGACTGCACTGGGAGGACTGTTTCTCCATCGGCTGTGGAGGACTGCACTGGGAACACTGTTTCTCCATCAGCTGTGGAGGACTGCACTGGGAGCACTGTTTCTCCATCAGCTGTGGAGGACCGCACTGGGAGCATTGTTTCTCCATCAGCTGTGGAGGACCGCACTGGGAGCGCTGTTTCTCCATTGGCTGTGGAGGACTGCACTGGGAGCACTGTTTCTCCATAGCTATGGAGGACTGCACTGGGAGCACTGTTTCCCCATCAGCTATGGAGGACCGCTCTGGGAGCACTGTTTCCCCATCATGCACTGGTAGCACTGTTTCTCCATAGCTATGGAGGACTGCACTGGGAGCGCTGTTTCTCCATCAGCTGTGGAGGACTGCACTGGGAGCACTGTTTCTCCATCAGCTGTGGAGGACTGCACTGTGAGCGCTGTTTCTCCATCAGCTGTGGAGGACTGCACTGGGAGCGCTGTTTCTCCATCAGCTGTGGAGGTCTGCACTGGGAGCGCTGTTTCTCCATCAGCTGTGGAGGACTGCACTGGGAGCACCGTTTCTCCATAGCTATGGAGGACTGCACTGGGACACAGATTCTAAGGTTGGAAACCACCCTACGTGGGGAGTCGAAGGATGGAGCAGCAGCTTGCGTTCCGCACTTTGTGAGCGCCAAGTACTTTGCTAGACTTCCCCATGACAGTGTTGCTCCAGCTTCCACAAGCGCTCAGTCATTTTTGTTTTTTGCTCTTGGATGGGCCTCAATAGACAAACTAAGCAATTTTATCTCTTTTTTAAGGAGGAATAAGATATGAGATGCAGACCCATAACTTCTAACTTAAATACCCTTGTTCTTTTTGTCACACTAGATAAAATGGTAATCACTTCTTTTTTCTTTTTATTCCCAGTCTGTTTTGATTTTTAATTCCAAGACTTGAGTTATAATTAACAAATAAAGTTATGTGTATTTTCGATGTACAACATGGTGTTTTGGTATATGTATACATTGTGAAATGATTACCATAATGACTCTCATTAGCATATCCATTAGCTCGTAGTGCTGTCATTGTGTGTGTGTGTGTGTGTGTGTGTGTGTGTATCTGTGGTAAGAACATTTTAGACCACTCTTCACAATTTTCAAACTTACAATTTGTTTATATTAAGTAACCCTGCTCTGCAGCATTTCACATTATCATTTTAAATTGTGCTGTGTTGAAATCATTATTAAATAAGTTAGCATTTACAGTGCCCACTGTCATTAAAGTGGGGACATGTGTCCCCAAAGCTTAACTTCACATCAGGAAATTATGGATTATTGATCTGAATATGAACAACAGTGGAAATATGATGCACCTTGCTTTTTAAAATTCAAAAGTTATTTCAAAGGTCATCAAGAAGTTTCAAACAAATGAAAACGCCACAGACAACGGAGCGCTAGAGTTCATGTCCGTCCGTGTGTCCCCCCCCCCCCCCCAGGAACCACTAGATCCTCTTGGTTCTCATTAGAAGGGATGGAAGGCAGTGCAGCTGGCCAAGGAGAGGCACGGCCCTGGGCAAGGCTGTGATGGGGCAGCAGGAGCACTGCCCTGCCTTCTCAGCCTGTCCCAAGGCTGAGGCCGCCGAGCAACTATTCAGAGTAAGGGAAGGTGGAAGAGGCGGCAGACGTCTGAGTGTGTGCATGTTTCCATGCATGTGTTTCTGTGCGTGTGCATGTTTCCATGTGTGTGCGTGTTTCCCTGTGTGTGTTTCCACGTGTGTGCATGTTTCCACGTGTGTGCGTGTTTCCGTGTGTGTGTGTGTGTGTGTGTGTGTATGTGTGTGTGTGTGTGTTGGGGTGGTAAGTGAATCAAAGCTCTGTGGGATTATTGTCTTTGCTGTACAGATAACAGTTTTTTTCCTTTTTGTGCAGTGTTTGTGATTGAGTGCAGGTCCTCAAGAGCTCTGGGCAAGGTTCTGTCACCGAGCCATGCCCACAGCCCTGCCAGGGCCAGCTTCACATCCTAGTAAGGGTAAATTCTATGGAAGGTATTTCATCTTTGTTGTCTCTTAGGATAGCTAGATTCCATGGAGTACTTATGGTTCTTCAGGATTCATCTAGTACCTGCCACTCATTATTTTTATTTTGAAATAATTTAACTATACACACAAAAAAGAACATAGCAGAATGTGCTGGCACACCCCTCCCTGTAATCCCAGCACCCAGGAGGCAGAGGCAGGAAGATCACTGCAAATTTGATGTTAGCCTGGTCAGCATAGTGTGATCCAGGCCATCCAGGGCTCCAGAGAGAGACATGGTCTCAAAAAATAAAGATTGTAGTGTCATGCGCATTTGCAAAACTGTGAAATGAGCATTGACATTATTGTTAACTGAGCTAAGAACTTCATGTTTTTTATGTTCACAGACTTAGGCCTCAAAACTCACTCTCATAGTCACCTCTTCCCCATTTTTGAGATGTGACCAAAGAGAATACTGGACAAAGTGGAATGTATTTGATACTGGCGTGTTAACTGTACTAAGAGGTTGGCACCAAAGTTTGAGTTCCAGCATGACAGGGAGGCTGTGATTGCAAGTGGGCATCAGGAATCTCACTGAGAGGTATCTTACATCCTAAGCAGTACAATCTACTATCTATCTATCTATCTATCTATCTATCTATCTATCTATCTTTTTGAGAGATTCTCTTTATAGCACCAGCTGGCCTGGAACTCACTATGGAGACCAGGTTGGCCTCAACCTCACAGAGTCCACTTGCCTCTGCTTTTCCAGTGCTGAGGTTAAAGGTGTGCTTGCTGTGTCCCTCTACAATCTACTTTAGTGGTAAACAACTGAAACAAAAATAATTTGTTATGAAATAGTAGCATTTGTCCTGTGATTCAAGAAATTGGGATCTTCTTCTTGACCTTGTCAGTGATTAAACACCTATGTGATTCTTCACACATCCATTAACATTTTTGGTTTTCTTTTCTCAAAGTTGGCTGTGAGGTGGTAAAATCAAATAAACTCTAGGTTCTCTCTCAGGTCCAAGATCTTATGAAAGAAGTTCCTGTAATGCTTCCTCATGAGTGGCTAACACTTTTTAAACACAAAATACTTGTACAGGAACCATGACTTTGTGAATTCATCCTTCATTTTTCTAGAGTGAAAAATTTCATAACCTTTAGAGCAGTATGTTTTCAATCAGACTGTATAAAATGGGACATGAAAGAAATCAAGGATGGCTTAATTCCATAATTAAGGCATTACAAATTATAAATTAGCGTTTGTCTACAGAACTTTTTCATCAATTCTAAGTAATCATTATTCCCATAGCAGAGTCTCGACCGTAGATAATTATGTTCATTCATCGTTCACCTCAAGTGACGGCTCACCTACAACTACTGCCAGGAAGGTTTCAGATCTGATGTGTGTGTTCTTTCTGCTCTGTTTCCATTGTCAAAGAATGCTTCAAACCAAGAAATTTTATATGCTCTTAGTATTATTGAGAAAAAGTTACATTTGTGCTAAATCTAATCCTGAGTTGGCCAGTTCTCCCTAGTAAGAGAACTTGAAAAGTTTGCATGATTTAAAAAAAAAACAAAAACAAACAAACCCTGAATGTTGATTGTTGAGGTCCAACCTGTTACTTAAGCAATGTGTGGTGGTTAATACTGTCGCCCTCACAGGATTCAGAATCACCTAGCAGACAAGTGTCTGGGCAGGCCTGCGGTGAGGAATGGTCTAGATTAGGTTGAAGTGGCAGCTGTGTTTCATGGTTGCCATCCGGCAGCCTCCACCTGTCTCCGCTTCCTGACTACAGATGCAACATGCCCAGGTTCTCACACTCCTGTTCCCCGACTTCCCTCCTGTGAGGGATGAGACCCTCAAACTGTGAGCCAAAATGAAGCCTTCCTTATGTAGCTTTTGTCAGGGTATGTTATAATAGCCACAGGAAAAGTAGCTAATACACAAAGATGAATTTAAAGATTATACCACAATAGGCTACCATCAACACACACACACACACACACACGCACGCACGCACGCACGCACGCACGCACGCATACCACCAAACAAAAACAGTAAGAATGAGAAAATAGAAGGCAATCCGAAAGCACAGCTGAGCAGCTCTGTGGAGTTTTCTGATTGATCCCGCACAGAAGCTGAGCACACCATCTGTTTCCAGCTAACTAGGGCACTTCCAAATGCCTCCCAAATCTCACCTAAAAATAGAGGAAATTGTAACAAAGATTAGGCTCATGGCTAAGTTGGCTGAACATAAACTATGAACTGGTTGCTTGAGCTTTCTTACAAAAAACACTGGCAGTTCACGCTGCTTTCAGAGATATGCCCCAGAGTGACACTGCTGCCTTGGTTTAGCTGCTGGGGGCTTAAATACATTTCTGGATTTATATTTGTGACTGAACTCAGAGTATTTTTTTTTCAAAGGTTAGCTTTTCACTTAGAGAATCTTTTAAAAATATTTTATGTATTATTTTTTGTTATGTGTATGAGTAAATACTATTTCTTGCCTGTAGGTAGGTGCACCGAGTCATGCAATGCCCACGGCGGCCAGAAGAGGGCGCCAGATCTCCTGGAACAGGAGTTACAGGCAGTAGTTAGCCACCATGTGGGTGCTGGGAATTGAACCCCAGCCCTCTGCAAGAGCAACTAGTGCTCTTAAAGGCTGAGTAATCTCTCCAGCCCCTCACTAAGAGAATCTTAAACCCAAGCCCTTGATATTTCTTTCCTGCACTAGGTCAAAAGAATTTCTATCAGGAAGACAGGTGAATAAAAACAATTGAGTTCAGCCATATCACTTTATTTTGTTACTGCTGTGCTAAAAGTTCCATTGTCCATTAACAGTTTCTTTCTTGACCTCTCTGTCTTCCCTCAAGGGTTTACAATGGAGAAGAAAACTTCAGTGACCTGTCCTCAAGTTTTAGTCGTTCTCCTTAGTTGTCTGGCATCCATTTAACTTAAAAGGACAGAGCTATGTCATCTATTAAAAAGGCATCTCAAGTTACCCTGATGGGCAAAACTTAGAACTAAAGTCTAATAATTACATTTCTTCCAAGTGCATTAGAGGGAGGTACATCGCTCCATTACAGAAGAAACTCCAAATAAATTAGAAGACATAGTACACTTGGATGCTGCAGAAAGTGGTCTTGGAAGATAGTCCATTGGACTTTATATATCGAAGCTTGGCATTCATTCATGCTAGTCCCTGAGGCCTTTCCTTCAAGTTTCTAAGAACTGTCTAAGTCTCAAAATGAAGCATCAATTTTGAGGTGTCAGGCTTTATTCTCTTTTGGAAGAGTAGATTCTCACTCATATGTCTAGTAATTCAACTAGAAACATAAAGTAACTTTTTCTGATGGCTTGATGGGATGTGAAATACAATAAGTGGTGTGAATTTGCATAAAACATTCCAAAATATCCTTGGGTATCAGATGGGTGAGCGACTGACTGGCCTGGATGTAAATACAGGGTCATCGGGGGATTTGGGGAGATCTACAGGTTGGATGGGAAATACTAGAATGAGAGATGGGGTATGAAGGACACAACACAGAGCAGCAAAATAACACAGGAGAGTACAGAAGAGAAACACAGCCTGCACCAGACCCAGGCACTAGGTCAACCTCAGTAACCTAGAAACCAGGTTGTAAAGCAGACATGCACGTTGAAGGCTTGGCTGCATTTACGATGCCGAGGTTTTCGTTTCCTCATTCTGCCACTTAATCCGTTGGGTTCTCTTAGACATATCCTCTCTGTAATGGAGATGACAACAACTCATTTCAGGGGCTGTTCTGAACTGGCACAGTCACGTGAAGTACCCAGCGGATGGCAAACACCAGCTGCTGCTAGTGTTACCTTAGTCATTATAAAGAAGTGAGGGGTCTTGTTGACCTGGGGATCAGGCAGATGCACCATTAAGCTATCCACCACTGTTGAAAAATGTATAAGATATGTATCTAGCACTGGAAAGAACAGCAAATACAGCACCAGCTGCCGAAGGTGTTAGAGTGGACAAGACACAAAATATTTTCTAGAACAACTTGCTTTGCTGAGCAACTCCTTGATAAAAGTAGTGTATGTAGCCTTTTAATATCCATTTCCTTTACTTAAAATTTATATAACAAAAACTTTGGGATTAACATATTCAAATGTTCTCTATAATTTTTGTGTTATGCAGTATCATCTTGTAACATCCTCTTTTACCTGTAGGATAATTTAACTTAAGGAATTAAGTTTGTTTGCCAAATTAACAATATACAGTCACCCAAAAAAGCATGGACAAATTTGATGAAATTTACACCTTGATCCCTGCCTATAGGTATGTGTACTACAACTGCCTTTTTGAGACTCATGGGTAAAAAAAAAATAAAAAAATAAAAAAGGGGGGATACAGTTACATATTAAACATTTTTTGTCAAAAACTTTCAATATAATCTTAGGACTAACCATGGGAAAAGATTTGTGTGTTCCCACAGGTCAAAAAGTCACCAACTCAAAGGCTGAGAAAGAAAGGATACAGCCTTCCATCGTGTAGGTTGTACCAAGAAATACCAGCAGAGAAGTTGACCCATCTTAATACTAAAAGGAAGAAAAGCCTCAGACTGCTACAGGCATCAAACATCTCTGAGGACCATAGGTATAACATCTGTTTACAGTGACTCCTAATGAACTTTACCTTCTAGGTGCAGCACAGTTTCAATATGAGAGACCTCTTTACCTCTTTTTCATAGAACAAAGAAAAACATGGTGGTAATGAAGTCCTCCTCTAACTGTAAATTAGAGCTGTTATAGAAGTAATCTCTTATAAAACTGGTAAAACTGCTTTCTTTAATTGACTAATATACATAGGAACTGTAAAAAGGATTATTCTCTATTCGGAACCAAATATAATACTAAAGTCTCTTTAAGTGGTGCATATAAGCAAAATATATTAATACAGGAGAGAACTGATAGCAGCAATGGATTATTCTGCCAAGGAGATGTTAGCCAGGGGACCCAAGCCCCCCCCCCCAAAGGTAAAGGCTTATTGCCTGTAAACCGGGATATCTGCAAGAAGAGAGGCGGTAAGGCCCGCCCTGCTGTCAATGACCTGATGTAAGCATGGGAGGATTGTATCGAGATC
>VZQC01013351.1:1004342-1087106 GCA_009823505.1 Rhizomys pruinosus | reverse complement strand
AGGGGTGAATCATGAGACTACAGGAATATAGTCTGGTCTCATAATTGATCAACATGCCTGTGCATACAAGCTTCTCCAACTGGCTATGGGAACCTTGGGTTGTTCAAAATTTGGACATAGATACTTGCAAAATGCACCAGTTATCTAATTGTATGACAAACTGAGTAACACCAATGTTATCTGCATACAACTGTGTCATTATATTGTAGAATCCCTTAAAAATAAACAACAAGAAAAAACTAGAAATATGTAGGATTTAGAAATGTAAATAAGATATTTATAATGTATTGAGTGCAATAAATCAGAAGGATTATTGTATTAATACTACAAAAAAAAACAATTAATACTGTTTAAATACCTATATATCTAATTGCTTGTACTTCATTAGTAGGATCGAAAGGTTATTCCGGGACAAACTGTCAGCCCATGAAAGGAAACAGCCAGAATTGACCAGAATCCATACAACAGCTCCAGAGAAAGTAGACTGTTTTGCTTCTCATCCACCTGTGCCCCTTTTCTAAGCCTAGGGAAAAATCTGCAGAAGAGGGGGTGTGGTAGAATGTAAGGGCTGTGATTGGGGTGAATGGTGAAACTACAGCAATATAGCCTAGACACTCATTTGATCAACTTGATTGAACATACAAGCCCTCCCCCCGCTGCTGGATGGTGGGACCAAGGGGGCTGTGTGGGTTTGGACACAACTGCTTGCAAATTGGTTTTACATGAAGGATGCTTGTACTCATAAATGATCACTTATTGCTAAAAAATGGAAAAAAAACTGAGAGAAAGATGCAGGACAGTTATGGCAGAATGCATGATCTGGGATGGGGTGGGGTGGGGGGGAAGGGAAGGGGAAATATGCCTGAACTGAATTGGAAAATGATGTATGAAATACACAAAGCATCAATAAAAAAATAAATAAATAAAAAAGAAAAAAAAGTAGTGTATGTAACAATCTTCTTACACATTCATGGGTGAAGATCAGGCACTGGCCATTTAGGTGATTATATATTATTTTATTTAATCTTATACCATATAATTTAATTTCTTGCCATTGTTAAGAGCTAAGGCTTATAGTCTAGAATGTCAGTATTAAAATGGTGGTGGTTAGAAAGATTAAAACAAAACATGACTCAAAGTGTCTTTTAGAGGGAAGGACTAGATACTGAATACAGATTTGTCAGAATCTGAAGGCCTTTAGTGCTTAGTATACTATTCTACATCCTGATCCTTCTGTCAGTTAAGGTTTTGATTTGAACAAACCCCTAACTGACTCCGCCTTGTTCACAGACATGGGACTCTAGTGGGCTTTTCTCTGGTATTGATTTTCACTTCTCCTTGCAAGAAGGAGTTTGTCACACTGTGCTCCTCCTGCTGGCTGTCACCATGATCCTGGATGCGTGGTCTGTGGCCTTTGCATTATTTTTGTGTATGGAAATTTGTTGAGGCCTTCCTCCATCCCTTGGGCACGCTAGCTATTTTTTCAAAGGCCGTTGGTGGAAGCTGATGTATCACCGCTCTGTGTAGGCAGACTTGGGGATGTAGAAGAGCTTTTACAGCCACAGATTGCATTCCCGGTGCAATCTTCCCAATGGCCCATTCTCCAGGAATAGAACTCTTCTTCCATTACTTTCTTATTGACTTTGCAAGAGTTTTTATATAGGTCAGATCTACACTGCAGAGAAATTAAAGCCCTCGTGATTGTTTAATTTTTCTTATGGGAACCCACTTTCTCATAAATTTCTTTGAGATCATTAACAATATTAGATAAACTAAGCCTTCCAAGCCACCTATTAGGCATTCCACTCATTGGGGTTTGACTTCTCATTTCAGTCACAGACAGTCTGCTTACAAACCCATATTGGCATGTATACTGCCTGTTTAATAGATATTTTTAAAGCTAGAAGCATAATTAATGGTGTAGTCCCCATTCAGGCACACAAAGGATGGTTTAACTCACAATGTGCAGTATGCTTGTAAAACCACCAAGTCTAACAAGGATCAAGAGTGGCATTTAGAAAAAAAAAAGCATTGCCAGGGGGCTGGAGAGATGGCACAGTGAAGGTTAGAGCACTGGATGCTTTTCCAGAGGACCTGGCTTTGATTCCCAGCACCCATATGGCAGTTAACAACTGTCCATAACTCCAGTTCCAGGAGATCTGATGGCTTCTTCTGACCTCCTTGGGCACTGCATGACATGAGTGCACTTACCTACATGTAGGTAATATACTCATATGCATAAAATAAAAATAAACAAAATATTAAAAAGAACATTTCCAGAAGATAAGCCAATGCTTTGTAAACATACACAGGGCATGACTAGTATTTATAATCAACCCTCTTAGGAGATTCCAGAGCCCATCTCCCCTTGAGGAAACCATTCTTGCTCTCTTTGTGTCAGGGTTTACATGCCTTTCCTGCCCATGTCCCCTGTGATCTATGACTCTTTAGTCTTTGACATGTGATAGAATTCCCTGGCTGGAGAAAACTAGAAGTCCCTGAAACTGTTGCTAATCTTATCTACCTCCCAAATTGTTACTGACTCATACCTCCCTCCAGGATGGTTGGAGACCAGTTGCTGCTCAAGATAGCCTGTTCTGTTTGAATAAGTGCTCTAGAATGAGCTGCTTAAGACCCTGCAGCTGCAGCCACTTCCTCATGTCCAAGTCTCTATATGATCGCTACCTTTCCCCATGCATAGTCCTCTCCAGCACCGGGGATAGGGAGGATGTCACCTCTGTACCTAGAATAAAATGCAGTCCTGTCTGAGGTCTGGTATGCTTTCTTTCTTTTCTTTCTTTCTTTCTTTTTCTTTCTTTCTTTCTTTCTTTCTTTCTTTCTTTCTTTCTTTCTTTCTTTCTTTCTTTCTTTCTTTTTCTTTCTTTCTTTCTTTTTCTTTCTTTCTTTCTTTTTCTTTCTTTCTTTCTTTCTTTCTTTCTTTCTTTCTTTCTCTCTCTCTCTTTCTTCCTTCCTTTCCTTCCTTCCTTCCTTCCTTCCTTCCTTCCTTCCTTCCTTCCTTCCTTCTTTCTTTCTTTCTTTCCTCTCTCTTACTATTTCTGTATGGTTTCTCTCTCTCTCTCTCTCTCTCTCTCTCTCTCTCTCTCTCTCTCTCTTACTATTTCTCTATTCTGCACCCCAGAACCTAACACCATGTGTGATAGTATGTGAGAGGAAACTGTCATTATTCATGAACAGAGATTTCTGAAGCAACAATTCAATAGAAAAGGGGAAATGAAGTCCAGAGAAAGAAGAAAAAGACATAGTAGGAAGGACAATAAATGAAAAGGAGATCCATGAAGGTGGGTCGTGATGAAGAAAGCGCTGTCCACAAGGTGCACGCATATGGTAAGAAAGGCCAGTGCCCAAGTGCCAGGGATAGAAAAGCAGCTGTATGGTTTATTTGAAAGTAGGCAAAAGTGCCTACCACTTTTGTGGCATCCGAGAGGCAAAGCCAGTTTTGCATGACCAACTTCCCTTTTGTTCAGGACCATTTCTCTTTCATGAGTGTCAGAGATTTGGAAGCCACCCACTCTGGTAAGTAACCACCGACACTGAATCACCTTCATTTCTTCTTGACATTTTAAAATACTCTGACAAAAACAGCTTAAGGGACAAAATGTTTATTTGCCTCTGAGCTCTGGATTGCAGTCCATCACTGTGGGGAAGTCGAGGCTGCAGGAAGGTGGAGCAGCTGGCCAAATTATATCCACAGAGAGAACAGAGAGAAGCAAATTGGTGCTCAGCTCCTGCTCTGATTTCTGCCCAAGGCCCAGCCCAGGAAATGGTGCTGCCTGCATTCAGGGTGGGAGCTCCTACCCCGACTAACCCAATTAAGAGGATCCTCCGGGGCATGCCCATAGGCCAGCCTAAGCTAGACAGTCCGCCTGTGACTCCCTTCCCAGATAACTTCCCAGATTTCACTGAGCTGACAAGGAAAGTTAACCATATCATCTATGGTGAGACATTTACTTCCTGTGCTAAGTGTGTTGTATTTCTTTTGAGATGAGTCCCAGCGATCGTTGTATTTTACTTCCCTGCTCTTTCTGATGTAGTGAATCTCCAGGGGCCCAAAGTGTATAATTACATCAGAGGTTTGGGGACATGGGAGACACAGAAGCCAACAGAAATCTCACATCTCATTGGCCTAAATCTTGCTCTACCAAATTAGAAAAAAATGTGTTGATTATACATCATTATGCCACATCCTCCTGAATTCTAACTCCAACCTCTGAAAAACGCAGGTGTCACTCAGCATATCTAGTGATGGAGACTTGACAGCTGCCAACCTCTCAGCTTCAACCATCCCTGCTGTAAGGTCACCTTAAGATCATGTGACACCCTTCCTAAGCATGGCTTTACTTCTATGAGCATTCTGCAGTTCTGAAGACTGCTGAAGTCCATGTTGATGTCTCAGAACTGAATACAATAGTGTTTTTTTTTGTTATTCTGTTTTGTGGTTGTTTTTGTTTGGGGTTCTGGAAGCAACTTTCCTTTCATGACAAGACTGATTCCTGAACTCTGTTCATATCCTGCCAGCTTATATTTTGAACAGTTCTTTTGGCTTTTTCTTTCATTGATTCTGAAGTATTTCCTTTCACCAGAGAAGTAAAATATAACTTTAATTTCCCCCTCTAATTGTCTATGTAGGACATGTAAACAAAATGCACTGTTTCTTTCAAAGCAATAAATAAAATAAAACTCCAGATTTTTTTAAAGAAACCTTTTGGCAGAACTTAAATTATTCCATGATCAACACTTTTTTAAATCAAAATATGTGTATACGATCGCACTTTCTGCTAAAAAATGGGACTTAAAGGCTTTTCACTGGGAGGGAACTCATGGGTGACGTTGTAAAAATAGCCAAATACACATGGCTGGAGAGATCCTAGATCATAGAGGAAACCTTATCTCTGTTCTATCTCTAGAAAAATGAAATTTCTTACTGTATGCTAAATATGGATCATTATATTTACAGACAAATGTACCACACACCATTAATCAAAGAAGCTTCTTTTTGGAACAGATGGAGGCTATTACAGAGTTCCACAACTGGTCACACAGAGAGATTATATGTCTGACACATCTACAGTGGAACTTCTACATCTAAGGCTCATGGAGCAGAGCAGAGCAGGGGGTGAAGGGAAAAACACTGCATCCCTCAACTCTCACCAGCAAAGCTTCCTCATACAGCAGAGTGTGGTGCACACAGAAGGCCACAGCTAGCTAAGTGCTAGAGAATAAGGGACCTCATAATGTGTGTCTCTCTATTAAACTTCAGCCACTCGTGGCTTAGGGACCATTTCGGAGGTGGGCAGAAAGATTCTAAGAGCCAGGGTTGGTGCATGAACATAACAGAGGCTTCCAGGCCACTGGGAACTTGCTCATCTGAACTTGCAGCAATGCTGACAGCATTCACAAGACCCGTGCTGACTCAGTCAGAGAGAGAGAGAGAGAGAGAGAGAGAGAGAGAGAGAGAGAGTCAATATAGCCATAATATTTGTAAAGAATGCCCAGCATGATAGGACTCGTTTAAAGCATTCACTAAACATATGAACAAAGGAAAAATTACAGATAGTCATTCAATCTCAGTTGATAACCTAATAATACTGCATTATTCATTTAAGTGTCTCCAACTTTTCTGGATCTTAATGTATTAAATTTTGGATACTGATATATTTATATTACAGTGCATAAAAACATTATGTATGCAGGCCATGGCACCTGGTCTTGTGAGCGTGGCATCATGAAGTCACAGTGCCTCCTTTTGTCATGGGCATCACAAAGCCCACAGTGCCCCCTATTGGCATGGGCATCATGAAGTCACAGTGCCCTTTATTGCCATGGGCATCATGAAACCCACGATGCCCCCTGTTGGCATGGGGCGCCATGAAGCCACAATGCCCTCTATTGGCATGGGGCACCATGAAGCCACAGTGCCCCCTATTGGCATGGGGCACCATGAAGCCCACGGTGCCCCCTATTGGCATGGGGCACCATGAAGCCACAATGCCCTCTCTTGGTATGGGGCACCATGAAGCCACAGTGTCCCCTATTGGCATGGGGCACCATGAAGCCACAATGCCCTCTCTTGGTATGGGGCTCCATGAAGCCACAGTGCCCCCTATTGGTATGGGGCACCATGAAGCCACAGTGTCCCCTATTGGCATGGGGCACTATGAAGCCCACAGTGCCCCCTATTGGCATGGGGCACCAAGAAGCCACAGTGTCCCCTATTGGCATGGGGCACTATGAAGCCCACAGTGCCCCCTGTTGGCATGGGGCATCATGAAGCTCACAGTGTCCCCTATTGGCATGGGGCACCATGAAGTCACAGTGTCCCCTATTGGCATGGGGCACTATGAAGCCACAGTGTCCCCTATTGGCATGGGGCACTATGAAGCCCACAGTGCCCCCTGTTGGCATGGGGCATCATGAAGCTCACAGTGCCCCCTATTGGCATGGGGCACCATGAAGTCACAGTGTCCCCTATTGGAGCAGGCACCAAGTACTCTCACCGGTGACCTACTCTTGATGTGACCCACTTGCTAATTGATCCTGTGAAATGGTTTCCCACATCACTTCCCAGTGGGTCATGAAGAGTCACCACATAGCTCAAAATACCCCCATTCCAACCACAGAACTGTTTTGCAACCTGTAACCCTAGACCAGTACACTTCAAAAATCAATGACATTAGCTGGCACTAAAGCATGATTTTAATGGCCAGATGATAAAATTAGAAACACTGCCCTCGTTATGAGCATTATACTCAAAAAAGCCAACCTTGACAAAATTTCATTTCACTCTGAAAGATTGCTAAAAATAACATTGTAATCCCTGACCATCCCCAGTTTGCAGCAAGTTTGGCCCATAGTTTCAATGAGTAAAAAGTTTTGCAGAGTTTCATAGGAACCAAGTGAGCTGGCAGAATCATTTAATGAAGTTTCATTTTGTTGATAAGAAGATCGGGGAGCCACTAAGCTGCATTGTGCAGCCAGGGGCCCCTTTTAGATTATTCAAGACTCTTAACAAAGTACTGAAATTGCTCTTTTAGTCTTTGGAAGCTGCATCTTAGATGAGTATCTACCCCACCCTTTGTGTGGTCAAAGGTCACTTGAAAGTAAGTCACACCAGACTAGAAAACGAAACACACATGTGGAAAGAAAGATGCAGGAAGCTAGATTCTCACTGACTCTTACATTTGCTCTTAATGTTTTAATTGTTTGGCTCTTCTGCTATCAATTTTATGCCTGTTTCCCTGTGGTGTAACCAGCAGGGTGCAGACAAATACTGCAAGCTGTGGGCCTACCTGTGTTTGAAAAGTGTGCTCCTTCAATCTGAGATGCTGGGCTCTGAAGTTTCTGCAAAACTAAATTTGAATTTTGTCTGTCTTTCTTAACTAATTTCAGTGGAACAACAACAACAACAAAATGACCAAACAAACAACCCCCCCCCAAAGACTTTTCTGTCCAAATAAAGGATCCATCGTCAGGAGATTTTGCCAGTAGTTTCCTTAGAGTTGAAGACTGTGGAATATGTTTTAATTATTCCTTCTTTCAGAGGCTAGTTGGAAAAAAATTCTTCACTGCAAAGCAAACACCCACACATGCACACACAAGAAGAAAGGAGAAAAGAGCCATTGAAGTCTTTATGCCAGATGTCTAATTAGTTGAGATGAAGTGTTTAATTATCTTTTGTTTCCTATCATGAATCTCTGAGCCATATTCATGTTTGTTATAATTTCATATGGGGTAAGGATTCCAACAGAAATTTTTTTATAAATGCAGAACTTCTTCATAAAAACATATACACAGTTAAGATGGTACACAGAGAAAAGCTTTTCATAAATGACCTCCAAACAGTATTTATTGTATTCCTTCGCAGGACCGTCTGGAGCCAGGCTCAAGACTTTGGCCAACACTGCCAAGCTGCCAAGAATAGTGCTTTCTGTGTTTCTCTCTTGAGTGTGGAGGAAAATTCCAACTCTATTACACCAGTCAGCTGAGCCACTGTCCCTGGTATCTGTGGTCTTAGGTCATGCTGTGCACTGAGCTCCATCCTCAACCCATTAAGGTGGCTTGGCCACCTGTTTACTCAGTCTTCCTTTGGTATCTAGTTAGTGACCCACAGGCATAATTACCACCTCTATCTTTGATGTTGGTACTATGTGTTCAACTTTTAAATTACTTGCTACTACTTAAATATGAGAGATTTATCAAAGTATTTGCATTCCCAGATTCCTCTGAAAATGTAAGATGTGGCCACAGCCGGTCATCATTGGTGCTAGAGTTAGCGCTCAGTGCTTCTGGTGAGACTTAACAGTCTCTACTTCTTCCAGAATGTAATTCTACCCACCTGTAGTTTAATCCTGGCCTGCTATTCTCTGCTAGGCTTTGTATTTTGTAACTTCAGCTATTGGCTAATTTTCTTCCCTAAACAAATTAATCCTCCCACTCTCCCTCAAATAACTGTGAGACTTCCTACTGCCTAGTCTCTTCACATTCATCTCTACCTGAATGCTTCCCCAGACTCCTCCGAAACAGCAGTCACCTCGTGAGGCCCAGCCCAGGAACTATCATCAGATGTAGTTGCAGTGACCATCACCTCTTTCTGAACTTGTGAGCAAGGCTTGAACTCACATCAGCTGACATTTTTGTCTTGTTTGTATGTCTTTCTTATTTGAGAAGGTGCTAAAAAGGAGTGCATGGCTAAGCAAGTCCTCGACCACCAAGCTCCATCCTCGGCCATTACATTTTTTTGTCTTTAATTTCCCCCCATTTTTGGTGTGCACACTTTTCTCTGTTCATCTTCTGAACTCCCAACAGGAGAGTCCACTTTTGGAAGACAGTCTCTATTTTTCAACTTTTAAATATTGTTCACTGTTCATCACACTTTGTTTCCCAGAGATCTTCACCAGATATGTATTTTATAGGAAATCCTGAAAAGCTTGTAGGGTTTGAATGGAACCATCTCGGAAACTTGTTTTAGCCTGTCTAGTCTGTCTCTCTGTGTCTACAGCCTCTGCAAATACAATCTGCAGACTGTGAAATTGTCACGCATTCCAAAAGGTCACCGTGATTAATCTGGTAGCTCAAAATAAGTGATTTTATAGTGAGCATTTTGGGGTTTTGGTCAAGAGATAACAATTTATCTTAGTGGTAACTGAGCAATTCTTTTTGGAGGTCTGGAACTTTAGGTCCTAAGTTTAAATGTTTTCTCCTTATAATCATTTGCATAGGGGTAAACTCTAGAGTAATTAACTACTATTCAGGTGGTTTTAAGTATTCTTATATTTCAAAGGAAACAGATAAGAAAAATTATATCACAATTTAAGTTATATTATTTGGGAATAAATTGACACTGTGGTTTTGACAAGATCTTGAGCTTAGAGAACATGTTTGTGCTGGTCCATCTGGTATAAACACTGATTCGAGGAGTGTGTGTGCGTGCGTGCGTGTGTGTGTGCATGTGTGTGTGTGTGTGTGTGTGTGTGTATCTGTGCATATCTATGTATCTATGTGAGGGTGCATGTATGTATATGTGCATGTCTGCATGTACATGTGTGATATGTATACGTGCATGTGTGATATGTGTAAATGTGTGTATGTGTATGAATGTGACCATTAACTGTAGAATACACACATTATTCAAAAGTATGAAAGGAAATATTTTCATGTAAAAATGAGACACAGGGAGCTTATTAGCTGGGATACCAACAGGAACAAAGATAGGCAGCTAGCTAGTCACTGGAGAATATCTGTGGGCTGGGCTTTATGTCCATGGCGCGCACATTGGAATGGAATGGAGCTGTGACACATCTGCTGTGTGCAGGAGGAAGCTAGATACGATTTACGGGAGGGACAAAAGCTTCATCATTTTATTTTATATGTATGAGTGTTCTGCCTACACTTGCCTGTATGTAAGCACACCTGTGTCATGCAAGGCTCATGTGCAAGTCAGAAGAGGATGTCAGATCCCCTAGAACTGAAGTTACAGACGGTTGATAACTGCCATGTGGGTGCTTGGAACTGAACCATGGATCTCTGCAAGAGCAGCCAGTGCTCCTAACTGCTGAGCCAGCTCCCCAAGCCCTATTCTGTTTTGGAAGCCTATCAGTCTAATCTGTATTTCCCAAATGCTTTTGGGTCTATGCCTTGGAGTAAGGAAAACTGAATTTCCCTCTCCCAGCATCTATCAATTGTCAATAGATCCTTACGAGATGGAGTTGGTACCTGATACAGTTATCAGGGCCACAGATCTGTAGCTGACAGGTCACAGGCCATAGGGGAGAACCTACTTCTATCATGCTGCTAAAACAGACACAGCATTACACTGACTCATAGTGACTTTACTGTTCTACCCATAGATAAATGCATCTCTCTACTCTCACTAGAAAAGGCTCTTTTAGTAGCAGATGGCAATGAGCAGTTGAGGTAAGAGACTGTGGAGTGCTCAGCTCGAGGTGGGACACCCGTACGGCACACTCTCCTCCCAAGGCTTAGGGCTCTTTGCTGAAGAGGTAGAGGAAAGTCTAAGAGCCAGAGGTGGTTGATGAATACAAGGAAACCATGTTGACTGGACACCACAGGGGTACACAGGTGACCTTGCAGTAGTTATAACAACATGCACATGACCCAGGCAGCACAAACCCAACAGGGCCCAGCATGGATGAGGGGGATCGGGAGGAAGTCTCAGCCCTATGTGAAGGCATTTTTTTTCTTAATAAAGTAGACTCTATTGAGAAAGTAAAAAGTGTAGCCGTGGGCTTTGTATGCATATTATATATGAGGCAGAAAAACCTTGAAGCTAAAAAAAAAAAAAAGGAATTTAATTCTAGGTCAGGTGGTAATCCTGATGCCCTTGGCAGAGACAAACACAAGAACTACAGCAGTGAAGGTTCAGGCTATTTTCTTCTGCATTTTAGACTGTACAGTATTTCCAGAAGAAAAAAAGCCCTATTCAAGACAAACTAAAATAAAACAATATGAAATTATAAACTGCATGTAAAAATAATCCACTTTCACAAGAGTCAGAAAGAAAATATGAAATAGAGTAGGTTTAAATACTCAAATGGAGTTCAGAACTGGATCAACTGGAAATATTAGAGCTGTTAAAAAGCAGAGTCTGCAGGGCGTGGTGGCGCACGCCTTTAATCCTAGCACTCAGGAGGCAGAGGCGGGCGGATCTTTGTGAGTTCAAGGCCAGCCTGGTCTACAGAGTGAGTTCCAGGACAGCTGGGGTTACATGGAGACCCTGTCTCAAAAAGAACAAGAACAACAACAACAACAACAACAACAACAACAAAAAAAGCAGAGCCCTGTTATATTGTAGACTCCCTTAAAAAAATAAAAATTAAAAAAAAGCAAGAGTCGGGGCTGGAGAGCTGACCTAGTGGTTAAGAGCTCCAACTGCTCTTGCAGAGGACCCAGGTTCAATCCCCAGCACCCACATGGCAGCTGAGAACCGTCTTTAACTCCAGTTCCAGGGGAATCCGATGCCCTCTTCTGACCTCTGTGGCATTGCACGACATGGGTGCACAAACTTACATGCAGGCAGTACATTCATACACATAAAAAATAAATTAAAAAAAGCAAGAGTCAAGATTGGAATGTAAAGAAGCTCATGGGATCTTGATTGGTATTGCACTGAATCTGTGTATCAATTTGGGTAAAATGCGCATTTTTACTAAATTAATTTTTCCAATCCATGAGCATGGGAGATCTTTCCATCTTTTGATGTCATTTTCAATCTCCTTCTTCAGGGGTTTAAAATTTTTGTTGTAGAGATTGTTGGTATCTTTGGTTAGGTTTGTTCCCAGGTATTTTATTATTTTTGAGGCTACTGTGAGTGGGAAGGTCTTCTTATATTCCTTCTCCACTTGTTTATTGTTGGTGTAAAGAAAGTTTTTCCAGGTTAATTTTGTATCCCACCACTTTACTGAAACTCTCAATCATTTCTAGAAGTTTTCTGGTGGAGTTTTAGCATCCCTTTGGTAAACTATCATATCATCTGCAAAAAGGGATAGCTTAACTTCTTTTCCAATTAGTACTCCTTTGATTTTCTTCTCTTGTCTTATTGCCCTAGCAAGTGTTTCAAGCGCTATGTTGAAGAGGAGTGGTGATAAGGGGCAGCCTTGTCAGGTTTCTGCCTTTAAGGGAAATGCTTCCAATTTTTCTCCATTTAGGATGATGCTGGCAGTGGGTTTGCTATATATGGCTTTGATCATGTTGAGGAATGTTCCCTTCACTCTGATTCCCTGTAGGACTTTAAACATGAAGGGATGCTGGATCTTGTCAAAGGCTTTTTCTGTATCAATTGACATGATGGTGTGGTTTTTGTCTTTCAGTCCATTTATGTACTTTATGATATTTATTGATTTATGCATGTTGAACCATCCCTGCATCTCTGGTATGAATCCAACTTGGTCATGATGGATGGTATTTTTGATTGGGTCTGTATGTGATTTGCAAGTATTTTGTTGAGAATTTTTTCATTTATGTTCATTAATGAGATGGATCTATAGCTTTCTTTTTTAGTTGTATCTTTACCTGGTTTTGGTATTAGGGTGATGCTGGCTTCATAGAAGGAATTTGGAAGAATGCCCTCTGTATCCTTCTGAAAAGATTGAGTAGTAATGGTTGTAGGACCTCTTTAAAAAAGTCCTTTAATTCATATGGAAAAACAAAAGATCCCCTTAGGTAGCTAAAACAACCTAAGTGAAAAATGCAATACAAGGGGGAATGCTCTACCAGACTTCAAGCTATATTACAGGGCAATAATCATAAAGACAGCCTGGTACTGGCAAAAAAACAGAGCCATTGACCAATAGAACAATGGAGGGAGGGCATGGAGACAGGGCATGGAGAGAGGGCATGGAGAGAGGGCATGGAGGGAGGGCATGGAGGGAGGCCATGGAAGGAGGGCATGGAAGGAGGGCATGGAGGGAGGGCATGGAGGGAGGGCATGGAGGGAGGCCATGGAAGGCGGGCCTGGAGGGAGGGCATGGGAGGGCGGCATGGAGAAGAAAGGGCATGGAGGCGAGGCATGCGGGAGGACATGGAGGTGAGGCATGGCTTGAGGGGATGGAGGGAGGGCATGGAAGGAGGCTGGAGGGAATGCACTGGCGGGAGGACATGAAAGAAGGCATGGCGGGAGGGCCATGGAGGGAGGGAGGATGGGCGGACAGGAGGGAGGACATTGAGGGAGGGCCTGGGGGGAGGGCATGGAGAGCGGGCATGGCGGTAGGGTCATGGAAGGGGGCATGGAGGGAGGACATAGAGGGAGGACATGGAGGGGATGACATGGAGGGGAGGGCATGGAGGGAAGGTATGGAGGGAGGGCATGGAGTGAGGACATGGAGGAGAGGACCCTGGCGGGGCGGCCCTGGAGAAAGGTCCTGGACAGGGAGGGCATGTAAGGCGGGCATGGACGGCAGGCATGAGGGCGGGCCTGGAGGGCGGGACCTGGCATGGAGGACCTGGTGGGGCCATGGAGGGAGGGCCTGGAGAGGCGGGCCTGGGGGCGGGCCTGGGACGGCGGGCCTGCGGGCGACATGGAGAGACGAGGCATGGAGACGGGCAAGGAGGAGCGGGCATTGTGGGGAGGACAGGCTGGAGGACATGGAGGAGGGCCGGAGGGCGGGCATGGAGAGAGGGCATGGAGGGAGGGCATGGAAGGAGGGCATGGAGGGAGGGCATGGAGGGAGGACATGGAGGGAGGGCATGGAGAGAGGGCATGGAGGGAGGGCATGGAGGGAGGGCATGGAGGGAGGGCATGGAAGGAAGGCATGGAGGGAGGGCATGGAGGGAGGACATGGAGGGAGGACATGGATGGAGGACATGGAGGGAGGGCATGGAGAGAGGGCATGGAGGGAGGGCATGGAAGGAGGGCATGGAGGGAGGGCATGGAGGGAAGGGGGAGATGACTAATGTCTAGCTAATGTTAACAAGAGAGGATCGTATTAGTCCAACAACCTCCTGATACAGTACACATAAAATATCTCTACATGAATCCATGTGTATAGCTGAAGGCTACATAACGAGAAAAGTGCCACACAGGAGAAATCTTCCTTTGAGTTGTTGGCCAGGATAGTCCAAGAAACTCCCAAAATGACACAGGTTATTACCACAGCCCTTGATTACTACCCAGATCTTAAAGGTAAGACACTATTGCTGATGACAGGACATACTTCGGACACAGGATTTAGAGAAATGGATCTGAAACTGATTTGGAAACCAGCTCCCCTAAAGGCTAGCTCTCATAGCTCTGGAGAGCACTGTGCTCAATCAATGATCCAACCACAGCTTCAGGACTCAGTAACCACATCAATGACGAACGCAAGTCATTGGTGCAGGAGTGACACTTTTATCTTCTGAGTAAACAGCTACCTCATTGGACTTAAAGCCCACTCAGAGGAAACTGATGTGTAGTGCTGTAAACAGTCAAATACACATCTGGAGAGGTCGTAGATCTTAGAGAGAACCCCAAGGCTGTCACAACCCTAAACTAATGTAATTTATTACTGTGTGAAAATTTTGTATCCTTGTATTTACAGACAAGTATCCCAGTTACCACTAATCAAAGAGCTTCTTTTGCACTAGATGGAGACTATTACAGAGCACCACAACTGATCACATACAGACATTGCCTGTGAATTGCCTAAGTCTAGACAGCATATCTACAATGCAACTGATGCATGGAAGGTTCACAAAGCATAGAACAAGGGGTACAGAGAACACTAATGCATCTCTCAGTTCTCAACAATGAAGCTTCCTTATACAACAGAGGGCCAGGAACACAAAAGGTCACAAATGTCCAAAGTGTAGAGAATGGGAGTCCACAGAGTGTGGGTCCTTGGACAGGAATCCTATGTTAAACTTCACCCAACCAGGGCTTGGAGACCACTTTGCAAGAGGGCATGGAAAGATTGTAAGAGTCAAGGAGGAGGTGTACGGCCATATGTTCCTGGGACCTTGCCCATATGAACCTATAGTAACTATGTTGGCATGCATAAGACCCATGCAAACTCAAGCAGACAAAACCCCAACACAGAACTGTGGAAATGGGCAGCAGGCCCCAATATTAGTCAAAGAAATATTGGCAGCTGATTAGTGCTGGGTGAAGAAGAGCTGGTTTTCTTAAAGTGAGAGACTCTGGATAGGCTGACTAGAACCCAGTGGATGAATATCCACTGAGAGATATCTGGGACACTAACTTGGCATGATAGGACACAAAAACAGAATGTATGCATTCTAGTGGGGAGGGCTATGGGGCAGCAGTGGGGGAGGGGTATAAAGCTGATTAAGATGGTCTGGGGCTGGAGAGATGGCCTAGCGGTTAAGAGCGCCATCCGCTCTTGCAGAGGACCGGGTTCGATCCCCAGCACCCACATGGCGGCTGAGAACCATCTGTAATTCCAATTCCAGGAGAACTCCAGTTCCAGGGGAATCCGAGACCCTCTTCTGACCTCCGCGGCATTGCATGACCGACCTGCATGCAGACAGTACACTCATACACATACAAAATAAATAAATAAAATTAAAAAAAGATGTTCTGTATGAAATACACAAAAAATTAAAAAAATAAACAAAAAGAGAAAAACTTATGGTGCCTGTTGATTAAAAAATTTTTTTTTGTCTTTTCAAGACAGGGTCTCCCTGTAGCCCCAGCTGTCTTGGAATTTGCTTTGTAGACCAGGCTGGCCTTGAACTTACAAAGATCCATCTGCCTCTGCCTCCCAAGTGCTAGGATTAAAGGCGTGCGCCACCATGCCCGGCTGAACATGTTAATTAAATTTTAAGGCTGAATATTTTTTCCTGGATTTTATGGAAATTCATGTAGTTTGAAAACAGATCAGTGGGTGACTCTCCCCCATTTGTGGTGAGGGGGGGTGAGGGTTATCCTGGCCTTCAGAGTTATTTGGGTTGAAAGACGGAAGAGGTTGTTCTAAGAGTTGCTGTCCAGGTGGACTCTGGTTCCAGTACTTACTGAGGGAGAAAAACTGGTGAAGAGGGTTAGGGAGCTGGCAATGTAAAAGAAAACACAGGTCCTTTTCCACAGAAAACACAGTTTAAAATTTACCGTGCAAATACTGTCCTTGCTTTTCAGTGTCAGAAATTAAAAGGTCATGTGTTTAAGAAAAGAAATACAGAAACTAAAAAACTAATTTTAGAGGAGATGTCAGGTCAAATCTCTTTTTGGAAGAAGGAGTAATAATCATAAACACCATGTTATAGATTTGGGGAAAGGGAAATATGTATTTCCATCTTCAGAAATAACAGGATAATTTTAATAAAAAGTCCACTGTTAACCTTCCTCACACATAAGTAGCAGAATCAGATATTCCAAAAATCTGAGGGCACCTGTTCACCACATCATTTATTTTTTATTATTTACTTTTACTTTCTGTATTCTATTTCATCTTACTTTTCATATTTATTTATTTGTGTATGTAGACATATGTGTGCCATAGCACACAGCAGAGAACTGCTTTTGGAGTTGGTTGTCCCCTTCCACATGTGGATTCTGAGTATGGAGCTCAGGTCATCAGGCTTGGTAGGAGGACATCTATGCACTGAGCTGTCTCACTAGCCCTCTGTTTGATTTTGCTGTGATGTATCATGGCTACCTAATTTTACAGAGAAGATGCATGAATTCTTGAAACAGGATGAGACCCTTCATGTCAGGATTTCTGGTCCCTGTTCGTTCTAGTATGAGGTTTTGTTACAGAGGAACAAAGGAGAAAATCAAGGACTTAGGAGAATATATTATACCTAGGGTTCCTTTGGACACCAACAGCCTATGAATCTATGGGGGAACATGGCTTAAGTGAAAGAGTAAGTCAGAATCAACTCAGTTCCACAAGGTTACTGAGCAAGGGGCTGAAACAAATGTTGGGTTCAAGGGTTACCTTCAACAGGCTCTCAAGAGCTGAAATGGCAGGGACATTGTCTAAATGCCAGAGTCTTAAAATACTACCACACTCACTTTGCTCATGACTATCCTTATTTTTTGATTTATTTTAAATTTTATGTATATATGTGTTTTGCTTGTATATATGTAAATGCACCCATGTTGTGCAATGGCTTTGGAAGCCAGAAGAGGGATTCAGATTCCCTTGAACTGGAGTTAAAATAGTTGGTATCTGCTATGTAGGTGCCGGGACCTGAACCCAAGTCCTCTGCAAGAGCAGCCAGTGCTTTTAACTGAGCCATCTCCCAAACCCCCAGTCTTGGACATTTTAACCACAAGTGATCTGTTTAAGAAATAATCCTATTTCTAGCTGGGTGTGGTGGCACTCAACTTTAATCCCAGCACACGGGAGGCAGAGGCAGGCAGATCACTGTGAATTCAAGGCCAGCTTGGTCTACATAGTGAGCTCCAGGCCAGCTGGGACTAAAGGGAGACCCTGTCTCAAAAAGACGAAAAAAAGAAAAAAAAAAAAAAAAGAAATAATCCTATTTCTAAAAGTTGCATGTCCAGTGAAATTAGTTTTTGAGCCTCTATGCCTCATAAGATTGAAAGCACATTTTGCAGCTAAAATTCTTAACAGTTTAAGAGTCTTAAGAAAGAATAGATTCCAGAAGGCCAATTTTTACTTCTAACAAAAGACATGTCAATTACAGGTGTTAGTTGCTGGACATACCTAAGAAGCTAGGGCTCAGGTATAAGAATGGTTTCTTACTGGTAATGTATTCAGATCTTTAAATAGAACATGATCTGAGAGTTCATCTAATTTTAGAATATTTCTATTTGTTTTGCTATCAAGGATCTCACAAAAGGAGATAATGGGATGTGTGAACAATTTCTAATTTTATACAAAGTATTATGTATATGTGGGTACATTAATTTGGCATTAGAGAAGATCTACAGTTTTCATTAAATTTTCAACAGGGTTTATGAAGCAAGAAAGACTCAGACTCACTAAGAATCAGCCAAGTATCAAATAAAAAAAGGTAATTAGGACAAATATGGTTTGGTAGAAGTTACAATGGTTTGCAGTTTATTAGTGCAGAGTTCCATTGGGATAGGCCATGTCAAGCTCCCGGCAAAGCACTGTCCCAGCATGCCTTGTTCTTGTAAGAATTTATTTTAGAATCATGTTTTGAGGGCACTGGTGAAGATGAGATGACTCAGGTGGGGGTGAGATGAACTTTTACTTAAAGGTTCCTGCCCCCACGCTTGAAGACCCGAGTTCAATCTCTGGGACCCACAGAGGAGAAGAAGAGAACTGACTTCTGACAGTTCTCCTCTGACCTCCACACATGCCCTGTGACATGTACACACACACACACACACACACACACACACACATACACATACACACATACAGAAACTCTACAAATAAATTTAATGGAAATTATTTTTTAAAAGAATCATACATTAAAGCTTCTGATGAATTATCAAGCATCAATAATAATCATACTTGTTGATTTAGAAATATTTCCAATAAAATCTCATAGTGGTTAATAAAAACATAGATTTCCCAAACTAATAGTCAAGACAAGTACAGATATAGAAGTCAGGGAGAAATATACTAGTATGTTTTAGGTGTTTAGACTATCATTTTAAACTATAAGGAGCTAATTAAAACTTATAAAACATTAGATACATATAGCTGAAATTTCTTCAAGATATTATTTAGAAGTCACTAAAATTTCTTTAGTAATGCTTACAATGAAATTAGTGAAAAGTAGATTCTACTCATAGATTTAAAACAATAGAAATAAAACAATATTGCAACTTATGTGAAGAAAAGTACATAATTTCACTTAATTTAAAAAGAATATTTTAAATAGATGAAGACTGAATACTATAACCTTATGCTAAAAATATATCAGTGTTATAAAATAATTTCTCAATTTACGTTTTAAACTTAGCTTGAAGTAGAGTACCATTTGGATTTTGAGGGAGGTAATTTTCTTATAATAGTCATTAAATGAGAAAGACTAGAATGACCTCCATTCTACTTACACTACCAAGTTTTAAACAGCACAGTAATTAAAACTGTGAAATATTGGTGCAAAATTAGACTGTCAATGTAAAAAGACTGAAGCCTAATAACAGTCGTAAGTCATAATTAAGTATGATTAAAATGCCACATTTAATTAGTGGGAATGAATGAGTTATTCCAAAAATGATATTGGGAAACTAGAAAAATCATTTTGAAAATTGATTAGTTAACTAGTTAGATCTAAACCTCAAGCCACCTAGATCTGACTCATCTTTGACGACCAAAAATAAACTTATCTTTTTCAAATGCTCACATTAGTTTTGGGGCCACTGCAAAATTAGCATTTGGCTGAGACTTGTTTTCAAGTTTCAGACCCAGAAGAGCATTGCCATCATCTATGGTCTTAGCAGCCAGAAGAGCATTGCCATCACCTATGGTCTTAGCAGCCAGAAGAACATTACCATCATCTATGGTCTTAGCAGCTAGAAGAGCATTGCCATCACCTATGGTCTTAGCAGCCAGAAGAGCATTACCATCATCTATGGTCTTAGCAGCTAGAAGAGCATTGCCATCATCTATGGTCTTAGCAGCCAGAAGAGCATTGCCATCATCTATGGTCTTAGCAGCCAGAGGACTCAGAAGAACCAACAGGATAGAAAGGAAATGGCCAGGGAAGCAACATTCCCAATGATTGACACCCTGGGTCTTCAAGGTGAACCACAGGAGGCCAAGGTGTAGTCAGCAGTGTCCCCTTGAAGCAAACACTCTGGAGAAAATACTCAAAGGAGATTCTCTCCTAAGTCTAGGACCAGGGCAGAATGCAAAGTGTTTAAGATCCAAGCACAAAGTCTGGGGGCTGAAAGATCACAAGAGTTCTCCGCAGGTGAGAGAAGTTGTTGGGTCTAGCGAGACCTATGGACAATGCCAAACAAAATGTAGAGGATGCAAGCCTGTTTGGACCATTTGGGGAGCAAAAAGCACCTGCAATTACTAACTCTCTTTTATTGCTGGCGAAGGTAAAGTTAAACCGTTGCTCATGGTTTTCTTCCTCAGTGTGAGCACATTGTACGACGTTATGTAAGAACTGGAAGTTAGGGTGAAAGGCTGTAAAATGCCATTTTCCAGACTCAATTCACCCCTTGAAATAATTAACTTGCAACTATAACTGTCTGAGCTGGACCCACACAAGACTCTCCTTAACAATCAGTCAAAGAAGGGGAAGGGGCTCACAGGGCCCTGTGCTCTACCTAGGAGTGGGGGAGTCACTGTTTTTAGTTGTATACCCACTGCCGAGCCCACCAGGCTCCAATGGGTAACTCCAAAACCATAGTCGCACAGCTGGCCCTAGTTCATCTTAGTAGGTCACCAAACAAAATGAATAGACATGAATGTGAGACAGATATTTATGGGGAGGGCCAGGGGTGGGCAGGGGTGATGGGGGCTAGGAGTGAGATTGATTAGTCTTCATTGTACTATGTGTAAAATGTCTAAGAACAAATTTAATTAATAAAAGTTAGGGGGGGGGCTAGAGAGATGGTTCAGTTCCCAGCACCTACATGGTGCCTATCAAATGTCCAGAACTCCAGTTGCAGGGAATCTGATGCCCTCTTCTGACTTCCATGGGGCATTGCATGAATGGTCACAGTTATACACATGTAAGCAATGGACTCATACACATAAAATAAAAATAAAATATTTTTTAAAAATTGTATTAACTATGACTAATTCAGTATAAGATTAAAAAAGTCAAGACACTGAGGAATAGTTTCTCTAAAATCAATGATTTAAAATTTCATAGAAGTATGAGAGATAATATGAAGACTTTAATAAAATATATATTAGGTACTTTAATCAAGATCAAATGGCCATGCTAGCACTGGAGAACAATAAATTGCCTTGATTATAAGTCTTGGCTTCTTGAAATCTTTTATCTTTAGAAGATAGCATGGGAATTTTAGAGTTTGTTCCGTCATTAAAGTTTATTTATCTAAGTCATTTGCTTAAAATATTAGTTCTTGCTGGGCATGGTGGTACATGACTTTAATCCCAGCACTTGGGATGCAGAAGCAGGCAGAGCTCTGTGAGTTCAAGGCCAGCTTGGTCTACATAGCGAGCTCCAAGCCTGCTGGGACTAAAGGGAGATCCTGTCTCAAAAAGACCAAAAAAAATTAGTTCTCTTCTTTGATTATTCTTGTTACTTAGACATATATACATATTATATATATATATATGCACTGATGTATATATATGAATGCATTTATTATATTATAATATATTATATTGTGAAATATAAAGAATATTATATAATATATTATAATATGTAACATATATAATATAATGCATATATTAATAGAACATATATTAATAAAACATATATAATATAATGCATATATATATATATATATATATATTAGTATGAGTGGTCCAAAGACTGTGCTTTCTTTGAAGTACATTTTTCTTTATATGTGCATGTCTGCATGTTTGTGTATGAATCTGGGGGAAAGTGCCCACAGAGACCAGAAGCAGGCATTGGGTCCTCTGCAATTGTTACAGGTAGTTTTGAGCTGCTTGATGTGAATGTTGGGAATCTAACTCAGGTCCCTTGGAAGATCAGGAAGTACTCTTAACCACTAATCCATCTCCCTAGTCCCTCCTGGGAGCAATTGAAGTTTCAACTTTACATTTTATTATTTATTTATTTATTTATTTATTTATTTATTTATTTATCTTTTTTGAGACAGGGTCTCCCTGTAGCTCCAGCTGTCCTGGAACTCACTCTGTAGACCAGGCTGGCCTTGAACTCACAAAGATCCGCCTGCCTCTGCCTCCCAAGTGCTAGGATTAAAGGCGTGTGCCACCACACCCGGCTCAACTTTACATTTTAAATCAAAGACTTAGGTTGAGTAAAACTGTTGTCAATGCTCACAGCCTTTTAAGTCTAATAATTTTAAATAGATTAATAACTCACAAATTTACAATATTTTGTTCTATGACTGAGATCACTAAAGATTTTTCTTCATTAAAGTCAGGAGCAGAAGGATTGTTATAAATGTAAACTTCCTACTAATGAAAAGTAACAAGTGAAAAGTCAGTAATAATTCATTTTAGAAGGACAGAAACAGTTGAAAACAAGCCCTTGTTCTCATGGAGTTGTCAGAAGGTCTGAGGAATGCAGACTGGATTCCAAGTTGACTACAGAATACAATGTCACAGATAGACTTTTCAAAAAAGGCAGGAACAATTTTACAATATTATCATGCAGGCAATGTTACAATAATTTAGGCAAAGCTTTATGAATCAGAAAAGCAAAATGGCTTAATATGTGATGCTTATGAACACTCAACAATATCTGTGCTTATAATGATGGCTATCAGGTATTATAAGAGAAAGAAGAGAGTTCTTCCTTAAGTGTGATCTGAACAGTGGGGAAATTGAAAATTCTGATAGCAAAAGTCTCCAGAACCAAGCACGATTCAATTGCAGCACAACCCTGTGGTCTGGTGTCCTCTGATTTTATTGCCTAACTTCACGACAGTTCACTTTTAACCAAATGAATAGTGAGCCAGCTGCTCTTCAATCTCATGTAAATAATGAGATATTATGAAGACATAGAGAAATGATGTAATGTATTTCCAACTACTGAAGGAGAAGCGATCTTTGTTAAGCTAAATGGAGTGAGCTACTAACTGGGCACACAGGCTTGGTTTGTGTCCATCTCTGTATTCCTGCATCCATTCACATGAATGCAGAGATCATGTGTCAGTATCATGGGAAGAAAACATACAGGTGTTCGTGGTATAACATGGATCATGTATATTTCTGTCTGTTTCCAGACACACACATGTATGTGCACATGTACTCAGTCAACACAATACCAACATTCTAACTCTACACGTTTCTTCCTTTGTAAGCTGCTTTCACAATATGGTTCATTTAAGCTCATTGCAACTCTCCAGCTGGGCATTGTTTTATTGTCTCCATTTTATATGTGAGGGTAATCATTTCCCCATCCTTACAGATTTATTGTAAGATGGCATGTATGGTCTTCTATGTCTTAAAAAGATTAAAACCATTGTTAGTCTTCTTATAATGATGTTGAACTTAGTAACTTGTCCTAAACCATGTTTTTTTTTTTTTCTTAAACTTCAAGTTCTCAGGCTGTTAATATGTTGTAGAAACTAGTACTGTATACCAAATGTTGGGTTAAAGTATCGTTATTTGGGTGTGGTGGTGCATGACTTTAGTCCCTGCACTGGGGAGGCAGAGGGTGGTGGATCTCTGTGAGATTAAGGCCATTCTGGTCTACAGAGTGAGTGAGTTCCAGGATAGCTGAGGCTAAGGGAGACCCTTCTTCAAAAAGAAGGAAGGAAAGAAAGCAAAAAATAAAGGAAGGAAGGAGAATAAAAGAAAGAAGGAGAAAGAAGGAGAAAGGAAGAAAGAAAGAAAGGAAAGGAAAGAAAGAAAATCACTTTCTTCAGAAGTTGTGGCATGCCCCTGTTCCCATCCGTCTGGAGCTGGGTAAACGGGGGCTGTACTTCTCGAATTAACACAGTAGAACCTTTGTGGTTGGAGTGTGGTCTGAAGTGTGAACACATGTGGAGACTCTGGCAAGAAGACTCTGGGAGATCATGTACCTTTGGTATCTTGGTGTGAATATGTCCTTCCTTCTGAGTGACCCTGGCAGGCCGATGTCCTAAGTCCCCTGTCTGTTCCTGGGAACCAGAAGGTCCCTTTCAAAGGACTGAAAACATAACATCAAAAGCTCATCTTGTCCTTTATTATCTCAAAATACCCAAATAAGTTAGGGTTAGTAACGGATGTTGGAATATCCTTCATTTCCCTAGTTTTTAAGAATAGAGAGTTCAAAATAGATAGGAAGTCAGTGTTTAAAGCAAGACACTTTCTCTTTATGGCAAAAGAATATATAGCCTTGTTCCTAACATGAAATTTTTTTTTAATTTCTAGAAGCTTTCTTCCAAAGTAGAATAGAAAATTGGAGGTCCTTTTCAAACTGATATAAGACTTGATTTTCATTTCCCAGATTTAGCAGAACCATGCCTAGTTTCAGATGATGACCTTTAAGGGATGCACTGTATTTGTGTAGCAGTGACTGTAATTCTTTCCAGGGGACCTGCTTGGTCCTTTATGAATAAACTATTGTTGAAAGAAATTTGCATATGAGCTGGGCATTGGAGAAGGCTAGGACAATGGGAAACAGATGAAACATTGGGTGTTAGGAATCACTGGTCTTTATTACTGGGAGTACAAAATTTTCCCAACTTCAAGACTTTTGCAGTATTTCTACTCAAAGTGTGGGGTGGAGTAGATCAGGAGCAATGCCTAGGTCACCTGGAAGCTTGGTGAAGAGGAAGGCACTGTCACAAGTCCACTGAATTAGAGTTTGTATGCCAAGGAGATGTGTGGGTGAGTCTACAGAATTTAAAGTTCAGGTAAGGTCCTAGTATAAAAGAGTTAAGATGTCAGGAGCACTGGCACACATCTGTGCTCCTGGTCCCCAAGGAGCTGATTCAGAAGAGCTTGAGTTTGAGGCCAGCCTGGATGGCCAGGTACAACACCTGAGAAAATCAAAACACAGAGAGAAACTGCGAATTCCAGGAGTCCCTCACTGGTGCTAGTGTAGTCTCTGGAAGCCACCTCCTTTTTTTTTTTTTTTGGTCTTTTCGAGACAGGGTCTCCCTGTAGCCCCAGCTGTCCTGGAACTCACTCTGTAGACCAGGCTGGCCTTGAACTCACAAAGATCCGCCTGCCTCTGCCTCCAAGTGCTAGGATTAAAGGCGTGCGCCACCACGCCCGGCACCACCTCCTTCTTTATCTCATGGGTTCTTCACAGTGTGAGCCTACAGGCTAAGGCTTAGAAAGTTTTTATAATTCTTTCTATAAGCCCTGCAAGATAGTGTGATAGTAAATTCTGACTTCTTGAGAGAAACTTGACTCAGTTATTTAACTAATCAGCTTACAACAACACCAACCTGGTCAGCATTTTCCCCTTACATGAAGCTTATACACACTAGGCAGTTAATAACTAAGCCCTCCAAGTCAATCATATTTATGATGCTTTATTCAGTGAGAATAGGGAGGCTTAGCATTAAAATTGTCAATAAAAATTTGTAATCCATGTATGAAGTAATCCTTTTCTCTCATTGTAGGTTCCTGTGTTTTTTCATTGCCACATGCAATTTTGGGTCTATTCAATGGGTAAGTGTACTCTAACTTAAGAATTAGAAAAAAAATCCAGCCTCTTCTATTACAGACTAACTTCTATCCTTTGAGGCAGATAATTTTCCTATTTCAGTATGCTACAGTCTCAAATACAGAAATTTGGGAAAGAGGAGAAAGTCTTTTAGGTACAAGTTGGAGTTACCTACTAGAATACAGTTTGGCTGTGGAAACAGGCAGGAAGTAGGATTCTCTTGTTACATAACAAGTGCAGACTGTGAGACGCAGCCACACACTGATGCAATGCTGCACATCCCAAAGCTCAGCCAAGTCCGCTTGGCATGATGGTATCTGGGAAAGGTGTGGTGATTCGTAGGGGAATTTTAATAAACCCTTTAACCAATTTTACTGTATTTCTTTAAAATGTAAGGATAAAGATATCAGGCATTTTCTTTTCTTTCATTTTTGTCTTTTGGTCTGGCTACTATGCTACATGGGGGTGGGTGGGTTTGTTTGTTTGTTTACTGTATATTTTAGTGTTTAGTGGAGGGACAAGCCAAGAGGGAGGGAGGGTGCCTTCTCTTGTCCTGGCAGTCAGGAGGATGTGCATATGCCTTCCCAGGACTGTGGGACAGTGCTGAAGGGAGGGAAGGCGGCCTCACAGGTTGTCCTAGACACAGACATGTGCAGAGTGTCCTTGTGAAGTCCCAGCAGTGGACTCTGCTCGTTTTTACTACGTCCCTATGGCTCTGTTCCTAGGATCTGTTTCTGTCCTCAGCCTGAGTCTGCAGGTTCTTAAAATCTTGTCTGTTTTTGTAACCTGGAATCACACTGAAGTAGAAGGCTCACCCTGCCTAGACCTGAAGAGCTTTGCTCTTCTCTTCTACACTATTGATTGACAGCACGCCTGGAACGTGAAGAGGCCTCGGGCTTTCACAAGGGCAGAGGTGGTGGAAGAAGCTGGGTATAGGCACAGGGACACCAGCATGCGTGAGGGTGGTTTCCTCCGGAGCTGTCTTGCCCATGCTACAGAGCAGGAAGCTGGAATCCTTCAGGAAGTGCCCCATGTGATGTCATTTTGTCCCAAATCCTATGCTTAGCAAATCCCCGAAGCAGGATTCAAATTTGAATCTCAGCAGCTTGAAATTGAATTCTTTCTAATTAAGATCCTAATGGTGCTCTTGAAGAACCAATTCAGTGTCATTAACTGAACTTTCAGCTGTTGAACTTTACAAGTGATAATAATTAAAGCAAAATGTGTACCTATTAATTGAGATATATGGGAACTTGTGAAATCTTACCTTTTCACTTTCGTATTGCTAGGGGTGGAACCCATGCCTCCTGCATATGAGGTAAGTGCTCTACCACTGAGGAATTATACCAAGACCTTCTCACATTTTTACCTTTATTGAAGTCCCCTCATAGGAAACAAGCAAAACAGCCCTCTACAAGTAGCCAGTTAAAACATTTCTTGGCAGTCCAATGAAAATTTAATTAAAAATTCATTTGTGAGGTCACTTTAATACAAAATTACCCTCAAAGAACAATATTCAAATTCTAGACACAGTTGTTATGCCTCAGCATTTCGGAGTGGGTGTTGGATCTATATGCTCTATTAACTTTCAGTAAAGAAAAATCTCCTATAAAATAGTAGTCCTATCTACAGTCTCTTATTCTCTAAAACTTACCCAGCTGTGCTCTTCTGTGTACATTGCACTCTGTCTTATAACAACGCTTTACTGGTGAGAGCTGAGGGATGGACTAGGGCTCTAATAACAAAGCTTCACTGGTGAGAGCTGAGGGACGGACTAGGGTTCTACTAACAAAGCTTCACTGATGAGAGCTGAGGGACGGACTAGGGTTCTACTAACAAAGCTTCACTGGTGAGAGCTGAGGGACGGACTAGGGTTCTACTAACAAAGCTTCACTGGTGAGAGCTGAGGGACGGACTAGGGTTCTACTAACAAAGCTTCACTGGTGAGAGCTGAGGGACGGACTAGGGTTCTACTAACAAAGCTTCACTGGTGAGAGCTGAGGGACGGACTAGGGTTCTACTAACAAAGCTTCACTGGTGAGAGCTGAGGGACGGACTAGGGTTCTAATAACAAAGCTTCACTGGTGAGAGCTGAGGGACGGACTAGGGTTCTACTAACAAAGCTTCACTGGTGAGAGCTGAGGGACGGACTAGGGTTCTACTAACAAAGCTTCACTGGTGAGAGCTGAGGGACGGACTAGGGTTCTACTAACAAAGCTTCACTGGTGAGAGCTGAGGGACGGACTAGGGTTCTACTAACAAAGCTTCACTGGTGAGAGCTGAGGGACGGACTAGGGTTCTACTAACAAAGCTTCACTGGTGAGAGCTGAGGGACGGACTAGGGTTCTACTAACAAAGCTTCACTGGTGAGAGCTGAGGGACGGACTAGGGTTCTACTAACAAAGCTTCACTGGTGAGAGCTGAGGGACGGACTAGGGTTCTAATAACAAAGCTTCACTGGTGAGAGCTGAGGGATGGTCTAGGGTTCTATTAACAACGCTTTACTGGTGAGAGCTGAGGGATGGACTAGGGTTCTACTAATAAAACTTCACTGGTGAGAGCTGAGGGATGGACTAGGGTTCTATTAACAACGCTTTACTGGTGAGAGCTGAGGGATGGACTAGGGTTCTACTAATAAAGCTTCACTAGTGAGAGCTGAGGGATGGACTAGGGTTCTGTTAACAACGCTTTACTGGTGAGAGCTGAGGGATGGACTAGGGCTCTAATAACAAAGCTTCACTGGTGAGAGCTGAGGGATGGGCTAGGATTCTGTTAACAAAGCTTCACTGGTGAGAGCTGAGGGATGGACTAGGGTTCTAATAACAAAGCTTCACTGGTGAGAGCTGAGGGATGGACCTGGATTCTCCTAACCTCACTCACCCACAGCCCAGGGCACTGCAAAAGAGCAGGCAGAAAGATTGTAAGATCCAGGGCTGGTCCATGAACACAGGGAAACAGAGGCTTCCAGAGCACTGTGCGCTTGCTCATGTGAACTTGAGGCAATGGTGGAGCACAAGACCCATGCTGACTCAGTCAGACAGGGGCCCACAGTGGAGTGAGAGAAACATCCCAAGCCTGGGAACTCTTGGAGACTGATTACTGCTGGTGAGGGAGAATGGACCTTCCTTAAGGTCTCTAGCTACACTGACCAGACTCCAGTGGATGAACTTGCACTGAAGGACAGCTGGGTACTTAGCATTCATGGGAGAACACATGAGGTCTGGTGACGGGTGTGGAGGGCACAGATGGGGGGTCTAAATTTGATTAAGAACTACTGTATTAAATGTGCAAAAATTCCATACTTTAAAAAAAATCTCCTATAAGCAAGAGCATATAGTTTGTTCATCACAGTAACTAAACTCACATGGGAACACTGTGTAAGAAATTTTAAATAACCTTCATTTGCAAAATGAATAGTATTCACTAGTTTATTTCATAAGTGTCATAATAAAATTATAACAATAGGTGTAGTAGATATTTCTTCAACAGTTGCTAGGTGCCAGGTTCAGTGCTAAATGCTTCACATTTTTACTTTTTAAAAACCTTCTGCTGTGTCTGTGTGGTCTGTGTCTATGTGGGTGTAGGTCTGTGTCTATGTGGGTATAGGTGTGCATGCTCATGGGTGTGGGTGTGGGCATGCAAGGATAGCCTTGCCTTCCACCTTCTTTGAGACAGCATCTCTTCCTGTTCTCCATTGCCGGTCCAGTGGGTCCTTGACTGTCCAGGACCTCGACTGCCACTGCCTCTCATCTTCTTCCCCTAAGACCATTGGGATTACACAGGCACACTACCACGTCTTGTTTATAAGTAGACTCTGCTGATGTGAACTTGGGTCCCTCACCTGCCTCTGCCTTTCATCTTCCCACAGGAATGCTGGGATTACATGGGCGCACTTCCATGCCTTGCTTGTAAGTGGATTCTGGTAATGTGAACTTGAGTCCTTACATTGGCATAGCAAGGGCTTTACCCACCGAGCCATCTCCCCAGCCTGCTTTACATATGCTTTGTAACTTAATAATAGCCACCTCAAAGAGATAGTCACTGTTATTGCCATTTTACAGGTATTGAAGAGGAAGCTTCGTGAACTATTTCTCCCTGTTTCCTAGTGTTCTGTGCCAAAGGATCTCTGCCTATGAGAGAACCCTATCTCTCACTCTAAGAAAGTACAAGCTCTGAAGGTGGCATAGACAGTCTATACAGTTCTGTTTCTTGCTGCTTACCCATCTATTTAGTTCACTGACTTACCCCCCCCATTCTTCCTCTAGGCAGATGCTCATGAGTTGCACAGTATAGGCCGGTTCCTGTTCCCAGAGGCCCTTGCTTCGGCACCCCCATCTTATCCGCACTTACCCTCAGCACTCAGGGCCCCCCTGGAAAGTCTTTGCTGATGTCATAGATTTACCTGTCATTTCTCCATTGCACTGAATACACTCACAGGATTATATGGCTGTTTACCCTCTGGACTTTAGGCTTTATGACATTCAACATATTATTAGGTTGGGCATCTTCAACCACTTAATACAGAACCAAGTACAAAATGGATTCTTTTACATATTTTTTAAAACGAATGAGCAAACTCAAAGCACAGTGACCACCCTGTTCATTCTGCTCTTAGTCTTAGCCAGAAAGCTTTTGAACTAGTCCTTCCTTCTAATTTTCCTAATATTAAAAAATGATTGGAAGGAATTCTATACATTAGAGAGTCTAGATTCAAGAACCATGAATCCTCTTTAGTTATCTAATGCACTTAAACGCTGATTCATGCAATCTTTTTTTTACATTGACCACATGCCAAGAGCTATGCTCAACCAAGGTGCTGGAGTGTGGGTAAACCAACCTTTCCCTCCATGGAGCTGGGGCAGCCTATAGCTAGATTCTCCTCATGCAATCAAAACTTGGACTTAGGTCTTCTTTAGTCCAAACTCTCATAAGCAGCAAGTTAAACCTCAAACGGTTTAAACTATACAGTCAAAATATATTAAAGTATAAACTGAAATATGACATCAGACAACTCATTTAATATAACAAACCAACAGGTATAAATTCTTCCTTCTAAAAATAGACAAAAAGATGTGACACTGACCACCTTTAAAGATGAACTCATGTTTGTTTGACATAAAATCTCAAAAAACTCTCAGGTTGTAAGTATTGAACTTGCCAAGGACAAAAGAAGAAAACAAATAATTTCAGAGCAAGAATTTATCCTTCAGGAAAAAAGAGTCTACTCTGTATGCTAGCCACAAAAATAAAGAACAACGTGTTCTCTAACTGGATTTTATTTATATTGTGATTTAAAAAATCATGGCAATAGGATCAAATAGGTAAAACTAAATAAATACAGTAACAACAAAATTAACTAATCTTCAGGTGCTTCAGGATAAAAAGGAGGTGGAGAAGGCTATAATTTAATTTACATATAAATCTCAGCCAGTGAATTACTTAATAAATGATACAAGTAATTTTAGAGGAAGGGAAAGTTCTTGTCCAAACCTATAAACACATATTTATAGACAAATAGGCTTGCAGCTGTCCTAATCATATCCTGGGAGGTGTTTAGCCAGGAAATCTAATCTCTAACGATAAATGTTCAATTATCCTTACCTTACTTGAGTAAAATATAATGATTCTATGACAAGGCATGATCTTAGATGCCCTTCCAGACTCATCATTAAACTAGTTGATGCTGGGTGGCTGCAGCCGATGGGGACGTGGACGCTAAGCCGTATAGTCACAGGAAGCATGCACCTTTGAATTTGTCTTATCATGGGAGCCAAAAGAGCCAAAGTATGTGGTGAGGATTTTATACTATGGATTAGGGAATCGAGGACCACAGAGCTGAATAAAATTATTGAAATTTAAGAGTTGGTTCATGAGGACAACAGAGGTTTACTGCTAAGGGCCAGAGATGTCTTCCCAGCAGAGCAGAATGCCCAGTCTGTCTTTGAAGAGTTGAAATCCAACCTATCAATTCCTGTGCCCACACACTGAACCCCAACACTGGCTTCAAGTGCATGGGTAATGCTGGGTGCTTCAGGTTGTGGGTTCCTTTTTGAAAATAAACAACTTTGCCTGTTTGTGGAGAGGAAAACAACAGCTGGATGGTGTGTGTGGCACTCCTGGCATACTGGAAGAGTAAAAAAAAGCATTCTTCATAGAACTCACTTGAAAGTGTGAATAAACTGAACTTCCCCTGTGTGGAGACTTTCAGATGATAAGCCATGCAAATTAATATGAATACATAGGTCTGAGGACTGAAGGAAATTAGGTCATGTCTAAAAAAGAATCAGATACTGACCATGAGTCAGAGTTTTAATAGAGATTCAAAACCAAGTGCTGATATCTAATGCTGCATCTCACTGAAGGCCATTAGGACAACACTCGCATGAAGACAAATGTTATAATCGAGATATAATTCAGACCTTGGTGTCTCTCTCTCTCTCTCTCTCTCTCTCTCTCTCTCTCTCTCTCTCCCTTTCTCTCTCTCCAAATGGGTTTGAATCTAGAGTACTTTTGCTTTCCGTCTATAGTTTTATGTAAGCCTTTCCCTGATTTTTGGAAATCAAGAACCATAGCAAGAGATTTAAAAATATGATTTGAAAAAGAAGAAAAAGCCGGGCATGGTGGCACACGCCTTTAATCCTAGCACTTGGGAGGCAGAGGCAGGTGGATCTTTGTGAGTTCAAGGGCAGCCTGGTCTACAGAGTGAGTTCCAGGACAGCTGGGGCTACAGGGAGACCCTGTTTCAAAAAGACCAAAAAAAAAAAAAATAAATAAAAGAAGAAGAAAAAAAATCTTTCTGAGAAGAAAATCATCTGAACACTTGTCTTGCTTCATGTAGCTCAGCTGAGAAGGGGAGACTCACTTTTTTTAAGAACCTGGTCAGGAAACTGACTTTCTTCAACTCACTTCCTCTGCATCTCCAGTTCACCCTACAGTGCTACCTGTGAAGGCTTTGTATCCGTCCTGTATTGAGAGTCTCTTCCAGGACAGCAGCACAGGACACTCCCCATGCTGCCTCCATCCGGGGAGGGCATCTCTCTCTCTCTCTCTCTCTCTCTCTCTCTCTCTCTCTCTCCTCTCTCTTTCTCTCCCTCTCCTGTGGCTTTACCCCTCTGTAAAGGTTTAAGCTTCTTTCAAAGATCAAGACTGATTTTTGTTGGAGAAGATAAGTGAAGGATTTTCCAGGCAACCAAAGAAATAGATTCTTTTGATTAAATGTCATTTTTTTGGTCTTTTTGAGACAGGGTCTCCCTTTAGTCTCAGCTTGCCTGGAGCTCTCTATATAGACCAGGCTGGCCTTGAACTCACAGACATCTGCCTGCCTCTGCCCCCCAAGTGCTAGGATTAAAGGCGTGCGCCACCACGCCCAGTGGTAAATGTCATATTAAGAAAAAAGAAAAACCCGACCTGAATTGATGTACTATGACAGTTCTGTTGAGTATGACTGTGAGAAGATCATGGATGTTTTAGGTAGAGGGGAGAATTTTTATTTTCTATAAATTTCTTGTGTTCTTGGGCACAGCATTCAGGTGCATGTATGCAAAATTATGTAACACTTGAATAAGAAATCTCCCTTAAACGTAAATGGATTATGGGGATACTAAATTTTATAAATATATATTTTTTTACTATCACAGATTCTCAGAGTTCCCAATGTGGTATGTCCTTTTGTAGTTTACTTTTTTAAAGAGGAGAAATTAAAGACATATCTTCTCCCTTACAGACAACCCTAGATGTAAAGGTGTGTCTTCTTATGATTTAACACATTGTAGTGACAGACCTCGACTGTTCCCATGATTTGCTGCTTCTAGTTCTGCTTGGAACACATCAGGTTAGATCACCATTATTCACTCCAACACGTCCACAGCCCTGTTGGTCACTTTGAACAACTTAGATCTTTTTCACTTTGTTTTTCTAGTCTAAAAATTTAACCCATTAAATTTTGGAAACACAAGGATTTTGGAGGAGAATTTTACCAGCTGTATTTTGAATTTTAAAAATTGCCGGTAAAAAGGAATATAGTTACAAACTGTCTAGTGTAACAGAGAGTTCTAACAGGAGCAGAGTGGGAAAGCGGAGGACGTGGGAGGGAAGTCAGGTGTTCCGGATATGCTCAGAGTTCCTTATATATCTGTATGATCACAGCCTTATGCGACCTAGTAGAATACAATTTTAATCCAATAATACATCAATAAAATGAATATATTTATAAGGCCACCTTTCACCTCCTCCAAGCTCTACACAACATTCCTTTCCTTTTCTACTTCGACAGGGAGAATGTGTCAAAGGCAAGCTCTTACCGACTTCCCACTTCAGGAGGCTGTTGTCCTCCCTCTCCATCTTTCCAATGACATACCAGATGCAAGCCATCCAGTGTGCAAGGAGCGCGAACATGGACATGAGCAGAGTGAGGACGACGGTGCTGTGCTGGGAGTAGCGGTCCAGCTTCTGCAGGAGGCGCAGCAGCCGCAGCAGCCGCACTGTCTTCAGGAGGTGCACGAGGGATACCTGTGGTGGGGACAGAGCAGCACAGATGGGAGCTGGGTTGCATTCATGGCACCACATTTTCTGCAACCTACAGCCAGTGTGGACAGGTCCTGAAATCAAGTGTAAGCATATTTTCATGTTGATGAACCATTCTGTTCTTTATGTGTCAAGAGGTGAAAGGATAAGGGGAGGTAGACTTCAGGACACGGAGGATAATTTAATTTCTTTGTGCAAAGATGAACCTTCGTTCATTAGAACTCATCTCGCTGTCTCCCTGGTTTTGTACAATTCTGTGTATTCTGGTACACAACTAAGACACACTATGGTACTGGGACTGAGCACCAGGGGCCTTTAGCCCTAGAGGTGCATTCTTTGTCATCTTTACTTCCTCTTCCACAGGTCAGAGGTTTGCTTTACAACCATAATTCATGCAGATTGAATGATAGGCTAGGAAAGTCATGATAAAGATAACTTTAACTTAAGATGTTTTTGATGTGTGCTTCCTGAGACAGGGTTTTCTGAAACCCCGACTTGTATGGAAAGACTTGTTTCTTTGAGTAAGTTGACCCATAAAACTAAGGGAGCACCTCTTTCTCAGAGCTGGGGGCTGGTTCTATGTCACCTGCCATACTGCCTGGCTGCCAACACTAGCAAGTGTCAGAGAAAACATTTGCATGAGGCTCAAGCACCCGGGGATTCTTTCCAGCAAGCAATGCTCTGTGGGCCAAAATCAAGTGGAATGGAGAAATTCGAAGCATGCCCTGTTGTTTTCTACAGTTAAGTTATAGACTTATAACTCAAGATCTATTTTCCTGGATCTAAGGATCAATTGAAAGATACACACACCCCTGCTTGAACAGAGGAGTGGTCAAAATTACTGCTAACACATGGTGCACATAACACATACCCAACACTCTCACAGAATTTCAGAGAATATTCTAAAGCAGGAAACGCAGAGGATATTAACTCATGTGGGAATAGAGTTTGACAGACTCCTTGACCTTATTTAATTTCTTGGAGTGAACACAAGTAGAGGACAAGGTTTGTGGCAATAACTAGTTAGTATCTTCTTCATAGAAAGCAATCCTAGACAAGGTCAACCCTGTGGTGGGGCTGTCTTGTCCCCAGCTGTCTTCCAACCTTGTCCTCTGTTGACCCTCTTCTCTTATCTCCCACAAACATGTGTAGAGCATTGTCTGGTGCATTGGAAGAGTTCAGGAAATAGCTAGATCAGGGAACAAGAGACAATTAATGGACTAATCATTAAGATATAAGACACTTGAAGCTCAGCATATAAACAGATATTCCACAAATTATGCTCAGTTCTAATATTGTAAATTATTCTGTACTCAAATACAACACAACGTGTTGTTTTTACATCTTATTTTTATTTATTTATTTATTGTATCTCTGTATTATCTATCTATCTATCTATCTATCTATCTATCTATCTATCTATCTATCTATCTTAGTACACGTGCCACTGTGCTCGTGTGGAAGTCAGAGGACAGCCTTCTGGAGTGGGTTCTCTCTTTCAACCATGATCTGGAGATTGAACTCAGGTTGTTGGGGTCTGCAGCAAGTACCTTTCCACTGCACAGTTTATCACAATGTTTAGCTCTTAAAGAACCTTTTACAGTGAGTGACATCCATAAAAGATTTTGATAGGGGCATGTAGGAACTTATTTTACATTTTATTTTTTAATGTTTTATGTATATGAGTGTTTTGCCTGTGTGTTTAAGCGTGCCATGTTGTGCAATGCCCACAGAGGCTCGGAGAGAGCTTAGGATCCCCTGAAACTGGAGGTACAGCTGCTATGCTGGTGCCAGGACCCTAAACCAGGCCTTCTGGAAGAACAATCAGTCTTTAATGGCTGAGCCACCTCTCCAGCCCCATCTGAGCTTATATTGAACACGTGCCAAGCCAAGACCATTAGAAACTGGCAGAGCCCAACTCTGTGATGCATTTTTCAGTGGTTGAAAGATAGACTATTATCTATGGGAGATGTGTTAACTGAACATACTTCAAATCTGGAAATTGAGAAGGTTTGTTTCTGTAACTAAGTCTTTTCAGTTGAATATTACTCTTGAGTTATTCCTTATACTTTTTGTGTTCTTGGAAAGGAGATACAATATCTTGAACAAGCGTTTCTGTTCAAATAGAACATTGTATTCTGACTTTTTCATGGAGAACAAATTGGCATAATGTTCCTTCCCTAGCTAAGGGGCTACTGGGAATTAATAGCTACTGGGAAAGGGAGAGCCAGTCATCTATGAGTCTCTGGCTCCTGGTAGGTTGACCGTGCACTAGAGGATGGCCACACACTCAGGAGGACATAGTCAATACAAATTAAAATGGGTATGTTTTAATCAAGGTGGGTGGGTGGGGAGGGAGGGGGTCCAACCTGGGAGGGTTGGTGACGGGAAGGGTGGAGAACTGGGCTTGCTAATCTTAGGCAACGATAACATTAATCATATGGAAACATACACTAAGTATTTATTGTACACATTTATAATATAATTGCATGTTATTTTAAATTATCCTACTTATCAGTACTTAAAGAAAAATGGAAGACAAAAATTTTTATTAATAAGTACTACTTGGCAAAACAACAAATAATTTGAGCAATTATGTTATACAATTTAATGATTAGATAGTAATGATTTGGTATGAGAATTCAGAGTTTTTTTTTTTTTTTTTTTTAGACAGGGTCTCCCTGTAGCCCCAGCTGGCCCGGAACTCACTATGTAGACCAGGCTGGACTTCAACTCACAAAGATCTGCTTGCCTCTGCCTCCTAAGTGCTAGGATTAAAGATGTGAGCCGCCACCAGGCCCAGCCAGAGTTTTTTTATTTTATTTTATTTATTTATTTTTATGTGTATGAATGTACTGTCTGCATGTAGGTCTGTGCACCATGTTGTGCAATGCTGCGGAGGTCAGAAGAGGGTGTTGGATTCCCCTGGAACTGGAGACAAAGACGGTTCTCAGCCGCCATGTGGGTGCTGGGGATTGAACCTGGGTCCTCTGCAAGAGCAGTCAGTGCTCTTAACTGCTAGGCCATCTCTCCACCCCCAACACAAAATGTTTTAGTAAACATTTTGTGACTTGCATTCTTGCAGCTTTGCAAAGGCCCTTTTTAAAAATCATTCTTTTTATTGTGGTACTTAGCTAATCAATCCAATCTTAAAAAAATAAACACTTTGGAGGCCTAGACAATAATTCACTGTCACACTGGTTGATACTGTACACTGGCTTTTCTCCTCAGAAGTTTACCTTTAAGTTATAAAATTGTTAATATCACTCTCAACCTCCCAATTTAGGGGGGAAAAGAAAAAAAATATAATTGTCGAGATGGGCAATAAATTTGTAAGCCTATACTAAGCAGGTGGGATTAAAGTTCTATATTCATGGGGCTGGAGAGATGGCCTAGCGGTTAAGAGTGCCAACCGCTCTTACGGAGGACCCAGGTTTGATCCCCAGCACCCACATGGCAGCTGAGAACCGTCTGAAACTCCAATTCCAGGAGAACTCCAGTTCCAGGGGAATCCGACACCCTCTTCTGACCTCCACGGCATTGCACGACACGGGTGCACAGAACTGTATGCAGACAGTATATTCATACACATACAAAAATAAATAAAATTTTTAAAAAATTAAAAAAGTTCTATATTCATCTGGAAGCCAATAATGTCTGTATTTGGTACTATGATCACTTTCTTTACGCTTGAAATCTTGGTCTTTAAATTCTTCATGAAGGATATGATTTGTATGAGAGGCTATCAACTGTCAGGGAAATGTCTTTAATTTGAAGTAATATTTGGTACATGTTTTACAGACTAAGGTTGATGTTTCTAACAAAAACACGTGCTTGTCCAAAATTGATCTCCCCCAAAGTCTCTCTTATAAGGAAGCACTTGATAGTGTTTAAAATGACAATCATGGGGCTGGAGAGATGATGGCTCAGTGGTTAAGAGCACTGGCTGCTCTTCCAGATGACCCAGGTTCAATTCCCAACACACACATGGTAGCCAACAACCATCCATAACTCCATTTCCAGGGGATCCGACACCCTCTTCTGGTCTCCATGGGCATTGCACAACAAGGGTGCACTTATGTACATGTAGGCAATACTTTCATACACAAAAATAAAAGTAATAAATAAAATATTAAAAATAAATAAAATGTCAACCATTAAATGGTAAAAATAGTTACTTCTGTTAAGTGATATATTTTATTTCTTGTGAGGAGACAGGGTGACAAGAGGTTTAGAAGAAGAAATTGGAGAAAGTACAAGCATTTTAAAAACATTTATTTTTACTTTAAGTGTGTGAGTGCTAAGCCCATGTAAATGTACCATGTTAGGCAGTGCCTGCGGAGGCCAGAGGGGAGGATGGACCCCTGGAATTGGACTCGAGGATGGTCGTTAGCACCATGTGGGTACTAAGAATCCAATCCTGGTCCTCTGCAGGAGCATCAAATTCTCTTAACTGCTGAGCCATCTCTCTAGCCTCAAAAGTTCAAGTGTTAATCAATCCAGGGATCTCAAGGTTTATGTTGGCACTGGGTCACTATGTGGCTGAATTTCCTTACTCTGATACAACATTCCTCTTGGTCTCCAATGACCTTAAGTTAGTATCGCCAATGAATAATGAAATGTTGAAGAAGGAGGGAGTTAGAAATTACTAAAGGAGAAAAAGGTTTACAGTTCCCCACAAATTCTTGAGGCAAATGTCTTTTTTTTTTTTTTTTTTTTGGTATTTTCGATGTCAGGGGTCTCCCTGTAGCTCCAGTTGTCCTAGAACTCACTCTGTAGACCAGGCTGGCCTTGAACTCACAACGATCTGCCTGCCTCTGCCTCCCAAGTGCTAGGATTAAAGGCGTGCGCCACCACGCCCAGCGAGGCAAATGTCTCTTTAACAATCTAAGTGATCATAGTTCCATGAACATCAAACACAGCAGTCACATCGGGCTTAAAGATCACATGAAGCATGAAGCTCTACTCACCACTGTGACATTGAAAGCGTACAAGAGGTCAAAGGGCAGGGCAGCAATCAAGTCGATAATGAACCAGGTTGTGACGTAGTGGATGCAAATGGATCTCGCTTCGAAGATAACTTGGCCAGACTTGCTGACATAAGTTGTTCGGAAATTTAAAATAATATCTGCTTGGGAAAAAACAAAGATGGTGAAAGAAAAGGAAGGGTGAGAAAAATGAAGAAAGGAAGAGACAAACACAGGGAGGACAGCTTTCGGTGGCAGGGAGGAGGGAGGAACACAGGGAGGATAGCCATCGTGGCAGGGAGGAGGGAGGAACACAGGGAGGACAGCCGTCGTGGCAGGGAGGAGGGAGGAACACAGGGAGGACAGCTGTCGGTGGCAGGGAGGAGGGAGGAACACAGGGAGGACAGCCGTCGTGGCAGGGAGGAGGGAGGAGCACAGGGAGGACAGCTGTCGGTGGCAGGGAGGAGGGAGGAACACAGGGAGGACAGCCGTCGTGGCAGGGAGGAGGGAGGAGCACAGGGAGGACAGCCATTGGTGGCAGGGAGGAGGGAGGCACACAGGGAGGATAGCCGTCGTGGCAGGGAGGAGGGAGGAACACAGGGAGGACAGCCGTCGGTGGCAGGGAGGAGGGAGGAACACAGGGAAGACAGCCATCGTGGCAGGGAGGAGGGAGGAGCACAGGGAAGACAGCCATTGGTGGCAGGGAGGAGGGAGGAACACAGGGAGGAGAGCCATCGTGGCAGGGAGGAGGGAGGAACACAGGGAGGACAGCCGTCGTGGCAGGGAGGAGGGAGGAACACAGGGAAGACAGCCGTCGTGGCAGGGAGGAGGGAGGAACACAGGGAGGACAGCCGTCGTGGCAGGGAGGAGGGAGGAACACAGGGAGGACAGCCGTCGTGGCAGGGAGGAGGGAGGAATACAGGGAGGACAGCCGTCGTGGCAGGGAGGAGGGAGGAACACAGGGAGGACAGCCATCGTGGCAGGGAGGAGGGAGGAATACAGGGAGGACAGCCATCAGTGGGGGAGGGAGGAATAAAAGCATTTAAAATTAAACAAAATTAGGAAAAAGTATTTTTTAATCTCCTACAGATGGCTGATATCACAAATGCTCCCCTCACAGATTATATGCAACTTGAGGAAGAGACATTTCAGGAAGGTGAAGAAGACTCAGGCCCTGTGTAGAGAGAACTGCGTGCCTGAGCCATCATAACAGTAGTTATAATTTGTTAAGTGCTGTCTGTGGGCAACATAGTTCTAAGAACTTAGCATGAGTTATTTCATTTAATCCTCCAGATGACTCCATTATTAGAGATAGAAATAAAGTCACCCACCATCATCCTGGCCAGCAGCAGCTCAGACAATTTGCACACAGATTTACTTTGAACACTACGTATGGACTTGAAATTCACCCTTGATTTGATCGCATTTCTCTTAACAAATAACAGGAGTTCCTTATTCAGACCTATAGCTTACAGTTTCCTGTTTTCATATTTTATGTCATCATTGTTTTTTGTTATGTATTTAAGGAGCCTTTTAGCACACATGTGGGCCCTGTAGGTCCTGGTCAGATGACAAATCCACAGCCAAGTGGACCATCTTCCATCCACAGTCCTCTGCGTCGGAGTGGCTTTCTTCAGACTGATAATCCTCCCGGGTGTAATGACACTATGCTGAATGCATGCAGGACATAGGGACTCTCAGGGTGGGTGCACACATTAGAGGAAGGTAACTCTGGACTGATAAGTCCAATAAAAGAGGTTTCTCTATGGAAACTTATTTTGGGGCAATGCCTTGGTTCAGCCCCTCACAAATCAAAACAGTGGGGGACGCTGAAAGTACATATCTCAGTTAATGGACTAGGAATTCAAGGAGCTGCCAAAACAATGCTAGTCTGAATGGCAGAATTATTGATGAACTGGGCTACATTGTAGCTCATTTGAACCACTGAAAATAAGGACATCCTTGCATGAAGGGTTTTCTGATGCTGTGATCAGGATGCCAGCTGCTGAAGGTAACTCATGAGTCATAAAGATTCAGATGTGAAGCTGAGAGGGGGACGTGTTATTAGGGGATATGGAGGGAGCCAGAGGGAAAATGGGCGGATATGATCATATTTCATTGTATGTATGAAATTCTCCAGAATACAAGTTATTTAAAACTGTCAGAAATAAACAAAAATCAAAACTGAAAAAAATTACTCAGGTTGTGTTCACTTTACATTTTTTAAACTTTATTTTTATTTTTGTATGTGTACAAACGTACTGTCTGCATGTAGTTTTGTGCACCCGTGTCGTGCAATGCAGCAGAGGCCAGAAGAGGGTCTCGGATTCCCCTGGAACTGGAGTTCTGGAATTGGAGTTACAGACAATTCTTAGCCGCCATGTGGGTGCTGGGGATCGAACCCGGGTCTTCTGCAAGAGCTGTCGGTGCTCTTAACCGCTAGGCTATCTCTCCAGCCCCTCACTTTACATTTATATTTTAAAAAATTTTTACTTCTTTTCACCTTTCACCTCGCAATGGCCACAAAGTCCTCCCACCCCCACAACGTGGCCTCTTCTTTTGTAGGTAGAACCTGTGGGAAGAGTAAGACTTGGGTCCCTGGTCAGGCTGCACCTGAAGTCAGAAGGGAGACTGTGCGGAGGGCCCTGCCCGGCAAACGCTCCGAGGGGGCTTGTCTTCTGCTGGTAACAGGGATTGGAAGGCATTGGGTAGAAAATGACTGTGACGTCACAGAGAGGCTCATAAAACAGGACTCCGGGGGGCCGGGTGGCCGCTGGGTGCTGTGTGGAATCCCAGGCTGATACAGAGGAGAAGCTGAGAAAGACAGAGAGCAAGCACTTCCCAGCTTCCTTGTGAGTGGGTGACTAAGGGAGACACAGGCAGATGAGGAAAGTGACCCAGAAATGGATGGAGATCAGAGAGCTCAGGAGGAGCCCCATATTGCTCAAATAAAACCTGATTCTGTGACAGGGATTGGGGTGAGAACCTGCTCTCATTGAGCTTCAGCAAATAATTTTACCCAAAGAATACGAGAGATAAGAACTCTGGGATGACGACTCCAAGGAGGCAAGGAAGGGGATATCTGAACACACCCTCCTGGCCATCCACTCCAACAGCAACTGCAGAGAGCAATATTAAAAAGACTGGATACTACAACTGTGACATACCTCAGGGGGTCACTCTCAGACCCTTTCAGATCACACACTGTCGATGGGACCAGAGGAGTCCTATCAAAGGTTGGATCCCAGAGACTCCACTACCCACAATGTTCCTGCCTCATCAGGCTCTGGTACCATGTGCGCTTTGTTAGTATACATTAATTTTTACCATGGAGGCAATGGAGAAACTAATAATATAAAATTCAGTTTGCAATATATCTAACACTTCACAGCAATCTCATATCCCATGACACATTTAGAGAAGATAGTTTCCTAAAATAGTCCCCACTTAAAGGTGGATAGAGATTCATATCAACCCTAACCCTAATTCACATAGAAATAGAAGTATTTTTAAAAAGAAAATTTATAATTTAATAGAAACTGACTCTAAGAATACTAAAGGAACTGAAAAATCTATACAAAGTATTCAAAATGTTGACTTCTAAAAGAAAATCAATGAATTTTAATACATAAAAACAACCAAAGTTAAGGAAGACAGGAGAGGAATTGAGAAGTTCAATAAATAGGTAAAGGAAATTTTAGAATATTTGGCAATAAAAGCTGAATAACTAAAATGAAAATAAAACTCAAGGGAAATTCTTACCAAGAAGTTAGATGTAGCAGGGGACTGAGGACAAAGTTAATGCATCAAATGACTTGGTGATACGGAGAAAGTATGAACAGAACATGAAAGACCTCTGATACATGATTTAAAAATGACACACTTTTTTAGTGTAAAAGAATGGAAAGAGGCACAGAATAAGGGCAGAGAGAAACTATTATGTGAAATAACATAAAAAGAGTTCCCACATGTTGGAGAAGATATGGAAGCCATGGTACAGGAGCCATTTAGAACCCCAAATAGAAATGACAAAACCCTCCTCACAGCATCCCATAGTTAAAATGACAAGAGCACAGAATAAAAATACTGTCTGCTGTGAGAAAAAGTACAAACTCACTTACAAAGACAATTCTGTCAGAATAACAGCAGATTTCTCAACAGAAACTGCAAGCTAGGAGAATGTGTGATGGTGTATTTTAAGCTCTGAAAGAAAAGAACTAGCAAGCTAGATTACTGTGCCCAACAAAGTTCTACTTGAAAACTGAAGTTGAAATGAACACCTTCCAATATAAGCATAAACTAAAGCTTTTATGACTACTAAGCCAGGACTGTAGAACATAGTTAGTAAATATTAAGTGTACTCCTAAGTGGAAAAAAGGGAGGTAAGGAAAATCACAGAAGGACATGAGAATAGTAGGTAAGCAAAGAGAATTAGGGAAGATTTGAGCATCATATGAGGAGAAAAGAGAAATTAGCATGTATTGCTATAGCCCTTCCTATTTAAGTGGTGTTTATATATATAAACAATATATATAATTTATATATATATTGTTTGGTCCTTGCAAAAAATACTTCTCACAGGCAATGACATAAAATTCATACACAGGTGAAAAAGAAAAGACTAAAAATGCTTCAACAGGCAAATGGAATCAGAAAATAAGAACAGTTGTGGTGGCTTTGTGCGGGCCGGCTCCTGAGGCACAGGAACCCGGAAGTCACTCCAGGCAAGTAGATTTTAGGGTAGATTGTCTCCTGGGCTGCTGGAAAAGGGTCCCAACTCTGAACCCTTTTGTAGGGGGTGGCTGTCTGGGCGGGAGCCGCCCTTCACCTTTGTAGTCGGTGACCAGCGTGTCGGGTTCGGTGCCTCTGTGTCTTTGTGCAGGCAGACTCCTGAGGCACAGGAGCCCAGAAGTCACTCCAGACAGGTACTGGGGTGAGGGCTAAGTCAGGCATATCGCACCCCCTCTGCCAACTGGAATTGGTGAGAGAGTATCCAAGTGGACTTTTTTTTGGAGAACCTTCAGAACAGGAAGAGAAGAGTGACTTAGGCTTCCAATATCCAATATATAAACAAAATTGAAAGCCTGAAACCTAGACAAGTCAATACTCCATAAACAAGGAGGAGTAAAGAAAGAAAAATAAAAGCATCAGAAGGAGGCAAGCAAAATCATCCGCTAACATAGTGAAAAGACATTTGTGATTTGAATTACAAAAGGGAAACCCACATGCCAGGGACACGACAAAGGGACAACATGGGAAAGGCACAGGATAATCCCAATCCCGCACCAGGCTCTACCAAACCTGTAGGAGATAGCTACAATGGGATCCCCCTGGAGGTGACCCAAGGAACAGATCTTAGAGGAATAATTGCAGACCTATGCAGAGAAATTAAAGAAAATAAAGAAGAATTCAGAGAACTAAAGAGAGAGAATGAAAAACTCAAAAAGGACCTAGAGGGACACAATGACAAACTTTGGAAAGAACTAAAGGAACAGATTGACAAACTCCAGAAAGAACTAGAGGGAGAAAGAAACAAACTCCAAAAGGAAGTAGAAACACTGAAAAAGGAAGCCAACCAATGAAGGAAGGAGCACAAAGAAGAGATTGAGAAGCTCAAAAAGGAAATGGAAATACTAAAGAAAACACAGGATGAAATAAAAAAGGAATTAGAACACTAATCCAATCAAGAAGAGGGGAAAGAAAAAAGCCTCAGAAGTAGAATGGAGGAAGTAGAACAAAGAATATCAGATCTGGAAGATAACACAGAGCAACTAAAAAGCTCAAATAAAGAATATGAAAAAATTTAAAATACACAAAAGTGGAACAACTAGGAAATATGGGACACTATGAAAAGATCAAACCTCCCCATCATAGGAATAGAGGAAGGAGAAGAATCTCAAGAGAATAGTGCTGATCAGATCTTCAACAGAATAATAGATGAAAATTTCCCCAAACAAAAATAGACAAATCCATACAAATACAAGAAGCAGATCCAGCCATACCACTCCTAGGCATGTACCCTCAAGACTCACCCCACCACAGAGATACATGCACGGCCATGTTTATTTCAGCTCTCTTCACAATATCAAGGAGCTGGAACCAACCCAAATGCCCCTTAACTGACAAGTGGATGGAGAAAATGTGGTATATCTACACAATGGAGTTCTATGCAGCAGTAAAGAAAGATGACATCATGAGCTTTGCCGGAAAATGGCTGGAGCTAGAGGACATCATACTGAGTAAAGTAACACAGTCCCAGAAAAACAAATGATGAATGGTATCTCTCATCTGTGGATGCTAGTGACAATTACTTAGTTGTAAGTATTTCTTGTGCATGACCCCTTGAGCTTTTGTCCAAAGCAGTTGGGAGTGATGCATATTGGAAACAACAACAACAACAACAACAACAACAGAAAGGAATGCATCAAAGAACTGACTGAAACAGTAAACTTTTGTTCAAAACAGCCAACTTCCACATGGAGAATATTGAGAAAGACTGAGAAAGAGATGAAAAGCATGTTTGGCAGAATGCATGAGTTCTGGTGGGGTGGGGGGATGGGGGAGGACACAGGTCTAGATTTGATAAAAAAATATATATGAATAAATTTAAAAAAGCAGTCCTAAGAAGGAAGTTTATAGCTCTAGGTGCCTACATCAAAAAAAATAACAGAAAGAGCACAAGTGAATGATCTAAACTGCAGCTAAAAATACTTGAGAGACAACAACAAATAAACCTTAAATGCAGCAGACAAGAAGAAATAACAAAAATCAGAGAAGAGATCAATGAAATAGAAACAAAATCATACAAAAAAATCAATTAATCCAAAAGTTGGTTCTTTGAGAGAATAGACAAGATAGAGAGACCTCTAGCCCAGTTAACCAAAAGAAAGAAGGAACAACTCCAAATCAATAGAATCTGTGATGAAAGGGAAAATATCACAACAGACAATGAAAAGATCCAGACAATTATTTGGGAATACTTCAAAAACCTATACTTGAAAATCTAGAAGAAATGGATGAATATCTGAAATCCTGGGAATCACCAAAGCTCAACCAAGAAGAGATTGGCAGCCTAAATAGACCAATAATACAAGAAGAAATTGATGTAATAAGGAGCCTCCCAACCAAAAAATGCCCAGGCCCAGATGGTTTCATGGCAGAATTCTATAAAATATTTCAAAAAGACTTACAACCATTACTACTCAAGTTGTTTAGAAGGATACAAACGGAGGGAGTTCTCCCATATACCTTCTATGAAGCCAGCATCACGTTATTACCAAAACCAGGTAAAGATACAAACAAAAAGGAGAACTATAGGCCCATCTCCCTAATGAACACAGATGACAAAATTCTAAACAGGATACTGGCAAATCGCATACAGACCCACATCAAGAAGATCATCCATCATGACCAAGTTGGATTCATACCAGAGATGCAGGGATGGTTCAACATATGAAAATTAATAAATATCATCAAACATATAAATGGACTGAAAGACAAAACCACACCATCATCTCAATTGACGTGGAGAAAGCCTTTGACAAAATCTAGCATCCTTTCATGTTTAAAGTCCTAGAGGGAATTGGACTGGAGGGATCATTCCTCAATGTAATCAAAGTCATATACAGGGAACCCACAGCCAATATCATCCTAAATGGGGAAAGGACAGAAGCATTCCCCTTAAAGGTAGGAACTAGGCAAGGCTGCCCCCTGTCACCACTGCTTTTCTTTCTTTTTTTTTTCTTTTTGTCTTTTTGAGACAGGGTCTCCCTGTAGTCCCAGCTGTCCTGGAACTCACTCTGTAGACGAGGCTGGCCTTGAACTCACAAAGATCCGCCTGCCTCCACCTCCCAAGTGCTAGGATTAAAGGTGTGTGCCACCATGCCCGGCTACCACTCCTTTTCAATATAGTGCTTGAAACCCTTGCTAGGGCAATAAGGCAAGAAAAGGAAATTAGAGGAGTTCTAATTGGAAAAGAGGAAGTCAAGCTATCCCTTTTGGCTGATGATATGATTGTTTACCTAAGGGATGCTAAGAACTCCACCAGAAAACTCCTAGAAATGATTAAGAGCTTCAGTAAAGTGGCAGGATACAAAATAAATCTAGAAAAATCAGTGGCCTTTCTTTACACCAACAACAAACTGAAGAAGAGCTATAAGGAGTCCTTCCCACTCACAATAGCCTCAAAAACAATAAAATACCTAGGAACAAACCTAACCAAAGACACCAAGGATCTCTACAACAAAAAATTTAAACCCCTGAAGAAGGAAATTGAGGAAGATATTGGAAGATGGACAAACCTCCCATGCTCATGGATTGGGAAAATAAATATAGTAAAAATGCCCATTCTACCCAAACTCGTATACAGATTTAATGCAATCCCAATCAAAGTCCCCAAGAGCTTCTTCACAGGCTTGGAAGAAAAACATCCTCAATTTCATTTGGAAAAACAAAAGACCCCGAATAGCCAAAGCAACCCTGTGTGAAAAGAACAATACAGGGGGGATCGCTCTACCAGATATCAAACTATATTACAGGACTATAGTCATAAAAACAGCTTGGTACTGGCACAAAAATAGACCAGTTGACCAATGGAATAAAACTAAAGATCCAAACCTGAGCACCTCATATTTGACAAGGGGCCCAAGAAGACACAATGGAGGAAAGACAGCATCTTCAGTAAGTGGTGTTGGCAAAAGTGGATCACCACCTGTAGAAGAATGAAATTAAAGCCCTATCTCTCACCCTGTACAAAAGTCAATTCCAGATGGATCAAAGACCTCAACGTGAAACCACAAACTCTGGAGGTGATAGAAGAGAAACGTGGCAGCAGACTACAAGACATAGGCATAGGAAAAGACTTCCTAAATCAGACAGCAGCTGCACAAGAAATATGATTGACAATTGACAAATGGGACCTCATTAAACTCAAAAGCTTCTGGACATCAAAAGAAACAATGAAGGAAGTGAAGAGAAAATCCACAGAGTGGGAGGAAAACTTCACTGCAGATACATCTGACAAAGCATTAATTTCCAGCGTATACAATATACTTGAAAAACAAAGAAGAAAGAAAGCAAGTGAATCACTCAAAAGATGGAGCAAAGAATTGAATAGAGACTTCACAGAGGAGGAATTAGAGATGGCTGAGAAACATCTTAAAAAGTGTTCAATGTCACTAATAATTAGGGAAATACAAATTAAGACCACTCTAAGATATCATCTCACTTCAATAAGACTGGCCTTGATCAAGAAAACAAATGATATCAAGTTCTGGAGAGGTTGTAGGGAAAGGGGAACACTCGTCCATTGTTGGTGGGAATGTAAACTTGTACAGCCAGTATGGAAAACAGTGTGGAGAACCCTTGGAAGACTCAAAATGAGCTTGCCATTTGACCCAGTCATACCACTCCTGGGTATATACCCACAAGACTCATCTTAATGCAGAAATACAGGTACAGCTATATTTATTGCTGCTCTGTTCACAATAGCAAAAAGCTGGAACCAACCCAAATGCCCCTCAGCTGACGAGTGAATAGAAAAAATGTCGTACATGTACACAATGGAGTTCCATGCAGCGGTAAAGAAAGAAAACATCATGAACTTTGCAGGTAAATGGATGGAGCTAGAAGATATTATATTAAGTGAAGCAACACAGTCCCAGAGGAGCAAACGATGAATGGTGTCCCTCATATGTGGATGCTAGTGCCAATAACCCAGTTATAAATATTTCTTGTGGAGAGGGATGCATATTAAAAGAACAACAGAAAGACTGCATCAGAAAACTGACTGAAATGGTGAATCAGGAGGGGTGGGAGGGGCAGGAGAGGGACACAGGTGTATATTCGATTAATGTATATTTAATTGGTGGGAGTTCAACAAGTATCCAATTTTTCCCAGACTCTGTCTACAGGTTACATGGTGTTTTAGGACTTAGTAAAAGTATATATGTGTGTATTAAACAACATTGGTTTAAAGGTTCTGATAAAAACGGTAATGCACCTGAGTTAATTGGAAATACAAATTGTTGTCCACATTTGTTTTACTTAAAATCTGTACAACAATAACTTTGGGATTGGCACATACAAATGTTCTCTATAATTTTTCTGTTGTACAGTATCATCTTGTAGATTCTCTTTTACCTGTAGGATGATTTAACTTAAAAAATTAAGTTTGCTTTCCAAGTTAACCACATACAGTCACCCAAAACAGCTTGGGTGAATTTGATGAAACCCGTGCCTTGATTCCAGCCTATACGTATGTGTAATACAACTGCCTTTTTGAGACTAGTAGGTCAAAAAACAAAAACCTAAAACAAAAAGGGGGGATACAGATACATATGAAACCTTTTTGTCAAAAACTTTGCAATTCAAATCTTAAAACTAACTACGGGAAAAGATTTGTATGTTCCAACAGGTCAAAATGTCACCAACTTAATGGCTGAGAAAGAAAAGATGCAGCTTTGCATTGTGTAGGATGTACCAGGAAGTACCAGCAGAAAGGTTGGCCCGTCTGAACACTGAAAGGAAGAAAAGCCTCAGACTGCTACAGACATCAAACCCCTCAGTGGATCATACTTGTAACAACTATTTATAATGAGTCCTAAAGAAACTTACCTTCTAGGTGCTGCAAAGTTTTAATATGAGAGACTTTCTTACCTCCCCCCCATAGAACAAGGAGAAATATGATGATGATGAGGTCGTTCTCTAACTGTAAATTGGAGCCAACTGTTATAGAGGTAATCTCTTATAAAACCGGAAAAATGCCTTCTTTAATTGACTAATAGACATAGGAACTGTTAAAAAGACTATTCTCTATTCAGATCTAAATAGAATACTAAAGTCTCCTTAAGCTATGCACTTAAGCAAAATATATTAATACAGGAGAGCTCTGATATCAGCAATGGATTATTCTACCAAGGAGATGTTGGCCAGGGGATCCAAGCCCCCCGCCAAAAGATAAAGGCTTCTTGCCTGTAAATTGGGATACCTGCAAGAAGAGAGGTGATAAGGCCCTGCTGTCAAAGACCTGATGTAAGCATTGGAAAGATGCATTGAGACTGCACTTGCAAGTATACAGTTGGTCTCTGGAATACCAGAGAGTGTTACCAAAGGCCACTAAAACAGTAAAGCAAATATAGGTCTCTTTGAGTCAAGCAAGACTCCTCCATCAGCACCAGCTATACCTCACCTGCCTGGAAATACTGTGCAGCAGTGGCAGCCATATGCCTATATATCCTAAATCTAATTGACTATTAGCTCTCTCTTTGGAGGAATAACCCATGGCTGATGCCACACACTTACATCCTCTAGTGGTTAGGAGATGTTATAAGCCACAGTAAGACCCTGTCATATTTTACAGAAAAAACGTAATTCATGGATTAACATACCATCCAAACATCTGTGTCTATACCAAAGTAACCTACCATAACAATTAGTACTGTTTAAATACCTATATATCTAATTGCTTGTGCTTCATTAGTAGATTGAAAGGTTATTCCTGGACAAACTGTCAGCCCATGAAAGGAAACAGCCAGAATTTATCAGAGTCCAAAACAACAGCTCCAAAGAAAGTAGACTGTTTTGCTTCTCGTCCACCTGTGTCCCTTTTCTAAAGCCTAGGGAACAATCTGCAGAAGAGGGGGCATGGTAGAATGTAAGGGCTGCGATTAGGGTGAATGGTGAAACTATAGCAATATAGTCTGGACACTTATTTGATAACTTGATTGAACATACAAGCCCCCCCCCTCGCCTGGATGGTGGGACCCTTGGGCTGTGTGGGTTTGGGCACAACTGCTTGCAAATTGATTTTACATGAAGGATGCTTGTACTCATAAATTATTACTTATTGTTAAAAATGAAAAAAAATAAAGAAGTAATAGAAAAAAGCAAAAAATATACAAAAAACCTTTTCCACGCACTTTCTACTTGAATTCATATTTTTCCTAAAAAATGTTAACCTTTGATTCATATGGTCATTTAACTGAGTAAATTTGTAATTCTATGTATATTAAAGTTTAGTTTGGGTGCTGGAGAGATGGCTCAGTGGCTAAGAGCACTGACTGACCTCAGAGAGGACTAGGGTTCCATTCCCAGCATCCACCAGTTCCAGAGACCCAGTCCTCTTTTCTGACCTCTGTGAGCATTGCACAACATGGGTGCACTTACACACATCCAGGCAATACATACACTCCTACATGAAAAAATAAAAATAAAAGTTTAGTTTTGGAACAGTAAAAAAATAAGAACAGTTGTATTCATATCTGACAAAGCAAAGAATTATTCAGAATACACAAGTCACTATTTATTGGCAAGGAGGACAATATATCAAGATGATATAATAACTATAAATGTACATGAGCAAGCATTGCTATGCTCAAATTCATAAAATAAATACCACTGGGTATAAAGATGGCACATTAGGTGACACCAGTCTCCCCTTCTTACAAAAAAATCAAAGAAATTTAAAAATTAAATTGGTAAATATCTAATGGACTTAAGGGATATCTGTAGGGTGGAGAGATGGCTCAGCAGTTAAGAGCACTGGCTGCTCTTGCGGAGGACCCAGGTTTGAATCCAAGCACCAACATGGTGGATAATAACTATAACTCCAGTTCCAGGGAATCTGTGAGCATTGCATGGCATGGGTGCACTTAGATACATGCAGGCAATACACTCATACACTATAAAATAAAAATATTTTTAAAATAAAAAGACATATCTGTAAACTATTCTAACAGTTGCAGGAATGTAAATTCCCAAAATTCTCATGGAGAAACACACCCATATACATAGCACATGCATGCATGCATCCACATAGCTACAACAGTCCCAAGAAGGAAAGAACAGTCTTGGAGGTATTACAACTCATGATTTCAAGTTCTACCACAGAGCCACAGTAACAAACCAGTATGGCACTGATACAGACACACAGCAAGGCCATCAGAATAGAATAGACGATGCAGAAATAAACTCTGAGATGTTCAGCCAACTGATTCTTAAGAAGGTGCCAAAACACACCTCAGGGGGGAAAAAAAAAGAACGTCTGCCACAAATGATTCTGGGAAAGTAGCTATTCACATGGAGTAGACCAAAGCAAACCAGATCCTAACCACCCTGTGCAAAAGTCAATTCACAGGAAAAAAGGTTTCAGCAGGAGAGAGGGAATAGAGAGGGAAATGGGGATGAGAATGACTAAAATGTATTATTTATGTATATAAAACTGTTAAGAATAAAATAATGAAAAACACATCAAAGACCTTCATATAAGACCTAAATCACTGAAAAAAATGTTTAAGAAAAAAATGTGGACCTGAGTATTAAAAACACCAAGACGTGAATTCTTTCAACAGCGACTTGGGCTTATGAGAGAAAAGTGACTTAGGAAAGGGTTACCACTCAGCTGGTACCTGGGCTTCAGCCTTGTGAATCTGCATAGTGAACACAGCTAAACCACGCTTGCCTGCATCCTGCTCTGTAGCAACCGTAGGACAATTAACAGACATGGTTGGAGCTGAAGGTCTGTGGTGACTTGATACGCAGCAGAAAACAATGAATGCATTTGCCATGCCATTCGGCTCTCAGGGCCAGTGGAGTGAGGTCACGTGGGAGTCACAGCAGCCTGTGTTCGCTGTTAGAGATAACACACCTGTTCTGACCACTCCAAATCATAATCGTAGTGACTCCTTCCAACAGCACTAAGAGGTACACACTTATCATAGCCCTTCATAAATGGGAAAATCTAGGTATTAAAGAGATCCAGTGACTTGCTCAGTATCACACAGAAGGCAACAGTGGTCACAGCCTTTAGTTTCTCAGCTAGAAAATGAAGAAGGCTCAGCTCCAAGCCTCTGCCAAGGCTCTGGGTTTGTGCCTTGGCAGAGACCAGCCGCATCAGAGGACAGTGCAGAAGGGATAACTTCTAATGTTCCATGTCACAACAGGGTGATTACAATTGATGACATTGATTAAATATCTCAAAGTAGCTAGGACTTATTTTCCAAGTAAGGAAATGATGAATATTTGAGATGTAGATTTTCTGGTTACTTTATGTATCCATTACACATTGCATACATGAACAAAATGGTACTCTGAGCTCCATGAGCATGTGTTAATTATTATGGGTCAATAAAAACTAAAACGTTGGGGCTGAAGACATGGCTCAGCTGTTAAGATTTGATTTGTAACATAATCTTGTACATATATATATATATATATATATATAAAATAAATTGAAAATAAATAAAAAATGTAAAAAATAAAGTACAAATTTAGGAAGTTGTTTTTGCCTATACACAGTTAACATACTTTTTAAATAAATTTTTATGGAATTTGTGTATTTCACACAGAACATCACAAGCAATATTAATCATCTTTATGACCCCTTCCCACTGCTACTCTTCCATAGCACCCCCCCCACACACACACTGGAATTCATGCATTCTGTCATTGTGTTAAGGCCTATTGTGTCAAGTTAGTGTCCCCTGACATTCTTTAGTGCAAGTCCATCTCCTGAGGTCTAGTCAGCCTACACAAAGTCCCTCGAGTCAGGATTACCAAGCAGTAATCAGCTGCCAATATTTCTTCAGCTAAGCTTGGGGTCTGCTGCCCGTTTCCTCAGTTCTGTGCTGGGTTTTGTCTGAGTTTGCATGGGTCTTGTGCATGCTGACATCACTGCTGTAGGCTCATATGAGCAGGGTCCCATGAGGTTGTGATTCTGTTCCATGTGGCCATGCACCTCCTCCCTGCTTTTTACAATCTCTCCACCCCCTCTTCTACAATGGTCCCTGAGCCCTGGGTGGGTGAGGTTTATATAGTTGTGATACTCTGTAATAGTCTCGGTCTGGTGCAAAAGACAATTCTTTGATGAGTGGTGACTGGGACATTTGTCTGTAAATATAAGGATACACATTTTGCACACAGTAAGAAATTTCATTTGTCTAGGGATGTGACAGTCTTGGGGATTTTCTTTAAGATCTTTGACCATTCCAGCCATGTGTATCTGGCTATGTTTACAGTAGCACACATGAGTTTCCTTGCATTGAATGGGTTTTAATCCAATTAGGTAGCTGTTGATTGCCCCCAAGATAAAAGTTCCGCTACTGCATCAATGTCGTATGCAGTGCCGGTCATTGATGTGGTTATTAGTCCTTAAAGCTGGAGTTGGACCACTGATTGATGTTCTCCCTTAGCAGCTTTCATAATGCTAATGAGAGAAAGAGAGAGAGAGAGAGAGAGAGAGAGAGAAAGAGAGAGAGAGAGAGAGAGAATTTGACACTTAATCCAATTTACTTCCTGTTTTAAAAGAAAAGAGTACTGTATCCATAAATGCATTTTAGGGAGGAACAACAGTAGGTCAGTATAGAGAAATCTATTCCTAATCCCAGTCTTTAGATTAAATTCAGCCACAGTACCACTCAGGTTAAATAATACTAAATTGGAATACAGAACTGTGTATGAGAAAGCGAGTGAGTTTGGTTCTGGAAAGACAGCAAGCTTCGGTGATTGACACTTGGGAACACACTCTACTCATCCTCCCCATTGAGGATGGGTGGTGGTGCACAGGCCCGAGACTCATAAATATCGCCTTGAATGGAAGACTGGACATACATGCTCTTTCTTCAGAGTGAGGGAAATGCAGAATAAAGTTGGAAGGTGATGTGAAGAAATGGTTGTAATCCTGACCCAATCCCTGGGCTGCTGGGAGACTTCACAAGCACTGGAGGTATCTGTCCTTCCCCAGTGGCTGCCTCACTTTCCAAACAGTCTTGTGCATTTGGCTAATTAAACACAGGACCTATTCTGATATTACAGTAACATATAATCTTTCTGAAAGTCAGGGGGCTGGAGAGATGGCCTAGCAGTTAAGAGCGCCAACTTGCAGAGGACCCGGGTTCGATTCCCAGCACCCACATTGCGGCTAAGAACCTTCTTTAACTCCAGTTCCAGGGGAATCCGACACCCTCTTCTGACCTCCGCGGCATTGCATGACAGGGGTGCACCAACCTACATGCAGACAGTACACTCATACACATAAAAAATAATAAATAAATACAAAAAAGAAAGTCAGCCATACAGTTACATTCTGAGACATCTAGAAACAGAAGTATGCTTTCAGAGTTTATGTTCATGTGATAAAACACAGAGAAGTAAGATCATTAATTTCCAAATGTTCATATGTAACTTCACATGATTCTAATTATTAATATGTACAATTACCTATGAGTACTGTCTTCCCCCCTGTTTGTTATAGTCTGCTTATATAATGCCATCGTCATCTCATAATTTGAATGCTTGGTCTTCAATAGTGGCACTGTTTTGGGAAATTCCAGAAACGCAGGAGGTGGAACAGGAGGTAGAGGAGGCAGTCATATAGGGGTGGATTTTCCTTGATCCTTTCCTGACTCTCTCCTGTCAACGTGCTAACCAAGCCTCACCCTGCTCGGCTTCTGAGTTCAGTGACTGGCGGGGGGGGGGGGGCGGAGGCGGAGCGGGGGGGAGTGGGGGACGGACGGGGGGAGAAGGGGGGGGGAAGGAAGGAAGGAAGGGAATCTTATCCCCAACCCATTCCCCTCCCGTTTCCTTTACTGCCATGAAGAGAACACCTCTCTCTGCCTTGCTCCCTCAACTAAACTTTTTAACCCCAAAGCCAAAACGCCTTTCTGTGGTCTGTCTTAGATATTTTGTACACAATAGTGTAAAAGTAACAAGCACACCTCATATGAACCAGTAAAAACACTCATAAATCCATTGCAATCTGTTTTACTCCTCAAAATCTTTGTCTTGGTGTGTTTGCTTTTGCATAAGCCTGTCATCATGGCCTATGGTACTGGAATCCTGTGTGACCAGCAATTAGCAGGGTGACAGACAACAGCCATGGACATTCTAAATGGCTCATAGTGTTTGCAAAAGTCTGTTCCTAATATACTGTATACACTGTATCAAAATGTAGAGATGACAGAGTCTGGGCAAGAATGGATACTTGTTGAACTCATGTCAATTAAATGATGTAATTAATTGAAATAAAGCACCGGAGGGGTCCCTTCTCCCACCCCTCCCACCTTCCCAATTCACCATTTCAGTCATTTTCTGATGCAGTCTTTACTTTTGGTGTTCTTTAAAATATGCAATCCCCTCGCCAACAAAGAAATATTTATAACTACTTGGGTTTAGTGGTGCTAGCATCACATAATAGGGGATACTATTCAGAGTTTGTTTTTCTGGGAATGTGTTTCTTCACTCAGCATAAAGGCTTCTAATGTACATGTTACATACATGTTTTTAGGACTTAAAAAAGTAAATATGTGTATATTAACAACATAGGTTTAAAGGCTCTGATAAAAAAAATCGGTAATGGCACCTTATTAAATTGGAAAGATAAAGTGTTTGTCCCACATTTGTTTTACTTAAAATGAAATCGGTACAACAATAACGTTGGGATTGGCAATTACAAATGTTCTCCTTAATTTTTCTGTTGGTAAACAGTTCACCTTGTAGCATTCTTTTACCTGTAGGATGAGCTAACTTAAAAAATTAAGTTGCTTCCCAAGTTAACAACATAACCGACCACCCAAAACAACATGGGTGAATGTGATGAATCTGTGCTTGATTCCAGCCTATAGATATGTGTAAGCAACATGCCATTTTGTGATAATATAGGGCAAAAAAAGACAAAAACTAAAACAAGAAAGGTGGGGAGAGCAGATAAATATGTAAACCTTTTTGAACAAACACGTGTGCAATTGCGGAGGAATCGTTTTGTAAAACAAAACTTACGGGAAAGGAGTTGTGTGTGGGGGATGGTGGAATGATGCGAAGCAGAGGCGGGGGAAAAGGAGAAAGGGAGGGGGGGGGAGGGAAGGAGGAGCAGCAGGACAGGCGGTGGAGGGGGGGGCGGGGGAGAGGGAGAAAGCCCAAGGAGGAAGTGTGGCCACATAGATGCTTTAGGAAAAATGGATCAACCCACCAAGACTTAAGAGACGGAAGGCCAACCGTTAATCACACGCATCTGAAAACTGTAAGTCATACAGCATTATGGACCATTATTCGCATTGTGGCGATAGACGTGTAACCAGAGATTGGTCCTGTGTGCTATCAGAAATCTGTACACATTGCAACGCCGTCAATGACTTATCATTGCATTAAGGTCATCATACAACGCTCTCGTGACTGCTAGCGTGACAGTGGGACCTGGCAAACCCCGAACAATCAGCAATGACGGCGTCATGTCCCTTGTAAGCGATCGAGTTTATAATAGAGTCTCTGAATCTGCTAAAATAGCTTTGCTTGTAACAAGAGATGCGGTTGCAATAGTTCTATAATAAGTGAGAGTCATGTGAATACTTCCTCCTTATACCTCTGATCCCTCTTTAGAGATCTATTAGTGAGAATATGCAAACCCGATGATGTGAGGGTGAATCAGAGGCGTTGCGAGTACATAAAATGAATGGTGATTGTGGGAGAGACCAACGAGATAGTGGAAACAGAAGAGTAGATACTTGGCAAAGATGGAGAAAACGGGGGAATAACGACATGAAGGCGTAATCTTTGGAAAGTTGTGTACGTAAGGGGGGGAGGTAGGGAGCAAGAATGGTACTGTGAATAAGAAGAGTGTAGTATAAATGTCGTCGTAGTCAGAGAAGGAGAGGAGTCACAGCGTGACAATAAGCACAAAGTCTCCTTAAGGCGGTGGATGCACATTAAACAAAGTGTAAATACAGGGCATACAATAAAAAAGAGCGTCTAAGGCGAAGTCTCAGTCGGAGTGGGGAGGTGTGTGACAGTAATATTCGGGAAGGGGGGGCTGGATATGAGTAGGCCAAGAAAAAAGGGGGGGGAAAAAAAAGAGAAGGCGAGGTGGTAGGGGACACGCGGGTGGGTGGTCCAGGCCACAACGCGTGCAAAGGATAATGTGCTTCGTTGAGTGCCTGTAAGAAGGGGGTGTGAGAAATGAGGGCCTGGGACGAGAGTGAATGAAGGATAGAGAAAGTAGGGAAAAGGGCCGGGCTGTGGCCGGGAAGACCATGATGTGGACATAGGGGAAAGGAAATAGCGAAAAAAGAGGGGTTAGAAGAGGCCAAAGAAACACTTGCGAAAAATGATACAGTTGGGTAACGTCTGGGAATACGCAGAGAGGATTAAATTTAGAAACCAAAGAAGTAACACACTAAAGCCAGAATAAAGCGTAAAATATAGAGTATATACAAGTCGCGGGCGGGTGGAGGTGGCGAAAAAGATCAAGACTCCTAACCATCAGAACACCACTACACCGCAACACTGAATGGAACACATATGTGCAGCAAGAATGGTACAGCCCGACATAGCCGATATTGAGGGATCCCAAACATTCGGCTGATTGCGTCTTATAATATGGTTAGCATGCTCCACTGTGAGTAATTTAGCGGGTTAGATGCCACAAGCTTGCATCCGATCTAGATGGTTAGGGATGGATGCTATAAGCCACAGTAATGACCCTGTCATATTTTACAGAAAGAAAAAACGTATTCTAGAGTTAACATACCACCAAACATCGGTGTCTATATCAAAGTAACATACCATAACAATTAGTACTGTTGAATACCTTATAGCTAATTGAGCTTCATTAGTAGGATTAAAAGGTTATTCATGGACAAACGGTCACCCCATGAAAGGAAACAGCCAGAATTGACCAAGTCCAAACACACAGCTCCAGAAAAGTAGACGGTTTTGCTTCTCTCCATCGGTGCCCCTTTTCTAAGCTAGGGAACAATCTGTGGAAGAGGGGTGTGATAGAATGTAAGGGCTGGGATTGGGAGTGAATGACAAGACTACAGTAATACAGTCTGGACTCATCTGATCAATTTGATTGAACATACAAGCCTCCCAACTAGATGGTGGGACCCATGGGCTGTGTGTGTTGGGGCACAACTGCTTGCAAATTGGTTTTACATGAAGGATGCGTGTACGATAATTATTACTTATTGTTAAAAATGAAAAAAAAAGAATAAAAAAATCCTAGGTCGCCTGGTTCGATTCCGGTCTCAAAGAAGTAGCCTGCATTTAAAAAAAAAATGTAGAGTATACTGAATTCTCCAATCCACATCAAGGAAATTATTTTATGAGATAACTTGCTTTGTTGTCTTTATGTTTTATATAGTACCATCAAAATAAAAAATATTAGAATAACTGTATATGTAGTGTTTTCACAATGTTAAGATTTCCAAAAGTATTCTTTCCCCTTTTAAATAGCTATTTATATGGACTAAAAATTAGGAAGTCTAAACATATTTCCCTAGTTTCATTTCCTGTAGAACTATATCATTAGAGTTCTCATAGTTCTAAAATAAGATGGTGGGGGAGGGGGAGAGTGTAAATTTGATATGGCATAAATTAGTAGATTGCTTTATTAGCCTTTATGCCTGATGGGAAATAATTTAAAAATCATATTGGCTTACTTGTTAAAAATCGAATTAAAATATAAGCGGGCACAAGTCTATGTACGCATACAAATAATAAATAACTTCATTTAGCCATTCTTTAAAAATTAATCATGTAGTACCGCGTGGGTAGAGGGACATTAACTCTGTCTTTTCATTGCTTGTGAGGTTTTCCTTGGAACTCACACAATGTCACAGGACCTTTGTGAAAGAAGGTGTGGGAAGAATGAATAGAAAGCTGATTAGTTAAGAGGCTTGGGGGTGCAGACAATCTTAACCATGATTAGAACTGATCCCTGTGTTAGTGGATGGGATTTTTCCTAACATCTGAACTTCACTCGTTGTGTCTGAATTTGTCCTCCTTTCTTACTATGAAGAAAAAGATTTACAGAGAAAAGAACAGCTGACCCAGTGTGTGGCAGCAGCATGCACGAACAAGGAAACACCCAAGAAAAGGTCAGAGGGAAAAAGAACCAGAAGAGTAGGGGACTGATGCTGAAGCGGACTTCTGTTTGGTGTCAGTGAGGCCTGGTCTGCCTGTGCAGTCCAAGGTGACCTTTAACTCTTAATCCTCCTGGTTCAGTCCCCAATGCAGGGACAGAAACATGGCACCAGGCCTGCTCCCTCATGTTGAGGAACAGGTGTTAGTTGGGCTTTGTCTATTATTGGGTAGTTCTGGCCCCTGTAACGCCCCTGCCTCGAGTTTCGTCCCAGGCAAAGCACAGAACACTCCGTGGAAGTGGTGTTAGGGAGGATTTTGAGGCTAAGGGGGGGGGTGGGGGGGGCTGTGGGCGGGGGTGCTGGGGGACCCCACCAAAGTCTTCCTACAAATATTCATGAGTACTCAGTTCCCCAGGTTGGAGATTTCCCTTCTTTAAATACCGATCGGGGTCAACTTCCTCTTCATAAGGTATAAATATCATCTCTGATTTGGTAGATTTCACAGCAAAGTATTATAGAAGAAAGGGGGTGGGCTTCTGCAGGCTCTTCCTCCATCCCCGACCTTGCTTTCTGATTCACTTCATATACTGGTTGCCTCACTATTATTTTTGAGAGAGAATGCTTAAATGGTTTTTACATACTAAAAAAAAGAAAAACACTTTGTTTGGTGATTTCTGGTCCTTTAGAGTCTAAATACTAGGTTAAATTTACCATCTCAAAGTAGTTGGAAATAGGCACACGCATTCATACCATTGCTATGTTCTGAGTTCAGGCATTCTAGAACCTTTTCACAGATGATGTTAGCAAACATTACAATTTTTTCTATCTGCAAATTCTCCTAGTGTTTTGGAAATGTGATTCTTCCAATAATGCATTTGTGGTTTAAAACCAACCACAAATATTTTATTGACTATGTAGTTTAAAAAGGTTTGTGGTGTGTGTGTGTGTGTGGTTGTGTGTTGTGTGGTGTTTTGTCAGAAGATGACTTCCAGGTATTTGGGCTCTCTCTCTTCTACCATGTGGGAGACCATATGCTTACTGTGTTATGTAGTCATATTTTATATGCATAGTGAAGTGCTTACTATCTGTGAGTTTGCTAGTGGGTCAAGTAGATATAACAAAATTAAAATGACCCGGTCTCAAAAAAAAAGACCAAAAAAAAAAAAACATAAAGAATTTTAAAAATTAAAAAAAATCCAATTCATCTTGAAAACTTCATTCATTGGGGGTTAAGAGATGGCTAAATGCTTCAAACCACCTCCTGCTCTTCCAGAGGACTGAGTATTGTGATCTAGCACCCACATTGGGTAACTCACAACCAACGTGTACTCCATCTCCAAGGGAATCAAAACCAATTTTTGGCCTCTTGTGGGCACCTACACACACATGTCAAAAATACACATTATAAAAAAATCTTAGTCTATTCAGCTTATTATCCCAAGCTACTCTTTTGTATTCACCTGATGTAGCATTTCACGGCCTGACTGTACATGGCTGTGCTGTTTATGGTCAAGACTACTATGTCTTCAACAATGCACAAAATGCCTGTTTTGGACTGCCCTGAAAATACTCCTTTTTTTCAGTGATGTAATTTAAACTTCAGTAAAATACTTTAATAATTAACCATAAACCCACTGAAAATCCCCAATTCAAGCATACACTTCCTAATTACAGAATGTCTTGGTATATTTATTTGGTCTATAGGTATCATAATGGGGTGGCAAAATGTTCAGGTTTAAGACAATAGAAACTGTAAGACTATCTATCTAACCTATATCATTCAGTCATTCAACTTTAACAAGTTAACAATCAGCATCCATTAGTTTCCTGTGAAGTATATATTGATCAACTAAGTAGCCAAGCTTGGAATTAATGAAAGCTGAGACAAATCATAAAAAGTGATTCATGTTTTTCCCAATATGAAACCCCATATATGTACACAGTTAGAAAGGAAATTTTTAGATTAAATATTTTATAGTTCAATACTCTTTATATCTTTATACACATTTCATTATTATTGTGTGGGGATTTGTGTGGATGTACCAGAGACAATTTGTAGATTTCTTTCTTTCTTTCTTTCTTTTTTCTTTCTCTTCTTTTCCTTTTCTTTCTTTTCTTTCTTTCTTTCTTCTTTATCTTTCTTTCTTTCGCTTCTTTCTTTCCTGTTCTTTCTTTCCTTTTCTTGTCTTTCCTTTCTTTCGTTCTATTTCTTCTTTCTTTTCTTTTTCGTATTCTTTCGGGGTGTTTCGTTCTTTCTTTCTTTCTTTCTTTCTTCTTCTTTCCTTTCTTGCCTTTCTTTCTTTCTTTCTTTCTTTCTTTCCTTCCTGTTCTTCTTTCTCTTTCTCCTTCCTTCCCTCCCTCTTGCTTTTTCTTTTCTTGTTTCTTTTCTCTTTTCTTTCTTTCTTTCTTCTTTCTTTTCTTTCTTTCTTTCGTTCGTTCTTTCTTTCTTTCTTTCCTCCTTTCTTCCTTCCTTTCTGCCTTGCATGGGTCTAGGGACTGAACCACCAGGCTGTGCATCCCTGCTGAGCCATCTCTCGCTGTTTCTAACTCTTTGCTCTTAGGCTGAACTTTATGTGTATTTCTTATACTAGGGAAACAGTGGGTCCTTACGATTTTGAGGAATTCCTTTTAGTACCATTTTTCAAATAGCATGGCACATTATGCTGTGTCCCTGTCATCTGCTTCAGCCAAAGTTGAGAGCAGGAATATTCTAACATGTGGGATGAAACTCCCTTGTTTCGCTTCCGTCCTGTCTTGATGGTTGGGGGAGCATGTGATGAGTCTACTGACAGTCTAAGTGTCTACAATGCGCAGAGATTATGCTGACCCACAGTGGACACATAGCAGGCATGAGACATAAACCTTAGTACTATATTCCAGTGGGATGCTGAGGCTGCCTTTTGTCACAGCAGAATCTAGCTTATCTGGATTGCCAGGGACGTCTAAATAGTCATACCACAGTGTATCTGATAAGCTAGAACCTGGAGCCAGAGTCACTGGGTTGTGGGCTGCAGCACCAATATCAGCCATTTTGTATTACCCCAATGACAGCTTCCAAACAGAAACAATAATCGGTGAATGGGACTTACCTGGAGCTGCAGACCGCATTCAGACAGGCGCTTTATTTTTTTACTTTCAGACCTGTCGACATGTGATACCAAGCTCCTATCATGTCATAAAATGCTAAGATAATCAACATCTATTAAATTATTACTTTGTGGTGAGGTTTGTTTTAATTGCTTTATGTGAGTTAACTATTTTTAGCCTTATGAGGTCACCATAAAGTTGGGAGTATGTCCAAGAGACAATGTGTTCCAAAGTAACGGAGTTCATTTGCAGATTACTTAACAGAAAATGACAGCGTTAGAATTCATACTCTGTGCTATCTAGTCACTGATGCCAAAACAGTCTTTTGCTTCCTTCTGCAACATGAAGAAAGTGATACTTTAGTGATAACTATGAATGCTAATGAAATTTAGGAAAGTTATTTTTGTTGCTGTAGATTGTTTTGCTGCCTTCTTATGGAGGAAATTCACCTTTAATTTTAATGTGGCATGTTTTGAATGTGAGTCCATTGGTTAATGCTTTCAAAATGTTCAGCTGATCAGGGCTGGAAAGAGGACTTAGCAGTTGAAAGCACTGACTGGTCTTTTTAAAGACTCATTTTCAGTGCCCAGCACATGCATGGTATTTTAATTACTGTATTAGTCACTTCTGTTTGCTGTGGAAAAACACCATGACCAAAGAACTTATAATAGGAAGAGTTTATTTAGTTTATTTGAGCTTACGAGTGATGGTTCCAGGTAATTAGGAGCCATTGGGCCAGAGGGCATGGCGGCTGGAGCTGGGAGGCACAGCTGAGGGTCACATCTCACAGAAGTGCACAGGAAGTAGAGAGAGGGCGGCTGGAGACAGAAAGGCCTGTTAACTCACAAGCCGGCCCCCAGTGACAAGCTTCCTCGAGCATGGCCACACCTTCTAAGACCTCCAAGAACAGGCCACAAACTGGGAGCAAAATGGCTTGATACAGTGAAAGCCTATGGGGACACTCATTCAAACCACCACATTCCCTCCCTGCCCCCATGAGGCTCTGCTGACCATATCAAGTGCAAATGCATTTAGTCCAACCTTCAAAATCCCCATAGTCTTTTACCAGTTTTAATGCCATTTAAAAGTCTACAGTCCAAAGAGTCTTCTGAGACTCAGGCCGATCTCTTAACTGAGAAGGCTCCTGTAAAATCAAAGACAAATTAAGCAAACCTCCAAAATACAGTGGAACTGAATACAACATTCCCATTCCAAAAGAGAAGAATAGAGGCATAGTGAGAAAGTACTGGCCAAAACAAGGACCAAAACCAGCATGGCAAATGCCAAGTCCATTAGCTCCACAATGCAACTTCTGGGACTTGACGTCCAAAGGGCTTAGATGTCCTCAGCTCTTCCAGCTTTGCGTGCAACATACATCTCTTTCTTAGGCGGGTACCACTCCCTGTATGCAGCTCTCCTTGTCAAATATCTCACAGCTCTGGTATTTTGAATGTCTCTTGGGGTCTCTGCTGCCAAACAGTGCGTCACATTCACAGCTTCATGCAATGGCCTATCAGGGCCATCTTTATTCGGGGACACCCCTGCTACACTCTTCCTGGCCGCTGTGCTCTCTGAAACTGTGGAGGAAGGACTGATGACTCCTTAACTCTTGCATCCTTCGTGCCTCTAAAGCCAGCACCACGTGAATGAAATTTGCTGAGTTTGGCTGCAAGTTTGGGATGGACCCTGGCCTATTTCAACCACAGTTGCAACTTTTCTCCTGCCCTGAACTTGGAGGAGAAAACCCTTTCAAAAGTTGGAGTATTTTCCTTTCAAAAGTTTGAGGATTACCTGGGCATGGTCTTGCCCTGAAAGTACAGTTTCTGTTGTTTACTTGGAAATCTCGAGGCCCTTCCTTAATTATTTTAATCTCACCTTTTCTATTGTTTTACTTGTAAATAGCTAGGCCTCTCCGTAATCACTTTAAAGCGCGTTCAAAGGGAAAAAAAAAAAAAGACCTCTCCCCAAAGCCTTGGCGCCAACTTTAATCTTCCTAGTGCTGTTATCAGATCTAAACTGTACATCTGCATTTCTTTCTGCCCCATCTGCCCTTCTTCACTGTAGATCTGCACAATATTCACCATTAACACCATGCCACCATTTTCTACATTAGGCTGTCTTGAAAGACATTAGTTCAAAGACATTAGTCCATTTCTTTTCAACTTGGCATCAAGCAAGCATTTGTGCTGTGGGCAAAGCTGCTGCCAGACCTTTATCAAAATGTCCCAGTGGCTGCCTAAGTCTTTATGTTTCCTCTGGACTACATTTTTTGCAGCAATGCATTTCCTTCAGACTTCTACTAGAATGGCCCCTTAACTCTGCTTACAGGAGTCAACAGCTTTTCTAGCTCAAAAGTTCCAAAATCTTCCACATTTCTCCAAACATCCACAATGGTCAGGTCCTTCTCACCCACTATCCTGTACCAAAGTAACTGTATTAGTCACTGTTCGTTGCTGTGATAAAACACCATGACTCAAGGAACTTATAAAAGAAGAGTTTATTTGAGCTTACGATGGACGGTTCCAGGAATTAGAGACCATTGTGATGGGAGGCAATGGCAGCTGGATCTGGAGCAGCAAGCCAGGGTCACATCTCGCAAAGGCACGAAGCCAGAGAGAGGCGACAGAGACAGTAAGTGGCATGTTAACCGCAAGCCTGCCCCCAATAACGACCTTCCTGCTAGCATGGCCACACCTTCTAAGNCTTAGAAGGTGTGGCCATGCTAGCAGGAAGGTCGTTATTGGGGGCAGGCTTGCGGTTAACATGCCACTTACTGTCTCTGTCGCCTCTCTCTGGCTTCGTGCCTTTGCGAGATGTGACCCTGGCTTGCTGCTCCAGATCCAGCTGCCATTGCCTCCCATCACAATGGTCTCTAATTCCTGGAACCGTCCATCGTAAGCTCAAATAAACTCTTCTTTTATAAGTTCCTTGAGTCATGGTGTTTTATCACAGCAACGAACAGTGACTAATACAGTTACTTTGGTACAGGATAGTGGGTGAGAAGGACCTGACCATTGTGGATGTTTGGAGAAATGTGGAAGATTTTGGAACTTTTGAGCTAGAAAAGCTGTTGACTCCTGTAAGCAGAGTTAAGGGGCCATTCTAGTAGAAGTCTGAAGGAAATGCATTGCTGCAAAAAATGTAGTCCAGAGGAAACATAAAGACTTAGGCAGCCACTGGGACATTTTGATAAAGGTCTGGCAGCAGCTTTGCCCACAGCACAAATGCTTGCTTGATGCCAAGTTGAAAAGAAATGGACTAATGTCTTTGAACTAATGTCTTTCAAGACAGCCTAATGTAGAAAATGGTGGCATGGTGTTAATGGTGAATATTGTGCAGATCTACAGTGAAGAAGGGCAGATGGGGCAGAAAGAAATGCAGATGTACAGTTTAGATCTGATAACAGCACTAGGAAGATTAAAGTTGGCGCCAAGGCTTTGGGGAGAGGTCTTTTTTTTTTTTTCCCTTTGAACGCGCTTTAAAGTGATTACGGAGAGGCCTAGCTATTTACAAGTAAAACAATAGAAAAGGTGAGATTAAAATAATTAAGGAAGGGCCTCGAGATTTCCAAGTAAACAACAGAAACTGTACTTTCAGGGCAAGACCATGCCCAGGTAATCCTCAAACTTTTGAAAGGAAAATACTCCAACTTTTGAAAGGGTTTTCTCCTCCAAGTTCAGGGCAGGAGAAAAGTTGCAACTGTGGTTGAAATAGGCCAGGGTCCATCCCAAACTTGCAGCCAAACTCAGCAAATTTCATTCACGTGGTGCTGGCTTTAGAGGCACGAAGGATGCAAGAGTTAAGGAGTCATCAGTCCTTCCTCCACAGTTTCAGAGAGCACAGCGGCCAGGAAGAGTGTAGCAGGGGTGTCCCCGAATAAAGATGGCCCTGATAGGCCATTGCATGAAGCTGTGAATGTGACGCACTGTTTGGCAGCAGAGACCCCAAGAGACATTCAAAATACCAGAGCTGTGAGATATTTGACAAGGAGAGCTGCATACAGGGAGTGGTACCCGCCTAAGAAAGAGATGTATGTTGCACGCAAAGCTGGAAGAGCTGAGGACATCTAAGCCCTTTGGACGTCAAGTCCCAGAAGTTGCATTGTGGAGCTAATGGACTTGGCATTTGCCATGCTGGTTTTGGTCCTTGTTTTGGCCAGTACTTTCTCACTATGCCTCTATTCTTCTCTTTTGGAATGGGAATGTTGTATTCAGTTCCACTGTATTTTGGAGGTTTGCTTAATTTGTCTTTGATTTTACAGGAGCCTTCTCAGTTAAGAGATCGGCCTGAGTCTCAGAAGACTCTTTGGACTGTAGACTTTTAAATGGCATTAAAACTGGTAAAAGACTATGGGGATTTTGAAGGTTGGACTAAATGCATTTGCACTTGATATGGTCAGCAGAGCCTCATGGGGGCAGGGAGGGAATGTGGTGGTTTGAATGAGTGTCCCCATAGGCTTTCACTGTATCAAGCCATTTTGCTCCCAGTTTGTGGCCTGTTCTTGGAGGTCTTAGAAGGTGTGGCCATGCTCGAGGAAGCTTGTCACTGGGGGCCGGCTTGTGAGTTAACAGGCCTTTCTGTCTCCAGCCGCCCTCTCTCTACTTCCTGTGCACTTCTGTGAGATGTGACCCTCAGCTGTGCCTCCCAGCTCCAGCCGCCATGCCCTCTGGCCCAATGGCTCCTAATTACCTGGAACCATCACTCGTAAGCTCAAATAAACTAAATAAACTCTTCCTATTATAAGTTCTTTGGTCATGGTGTTTTTCCACAGCAAACAGAAGTGACTAATACAGTAATTAAAATACCATGCATGTGCTGGGCACTGAAAATGAGTCTTTAAAAAGACCAGTCAGTGCTTTCAACTGCTAAGTCCTCTTTCCAGCCCTGATCAGCTGAACATTTTGAAAGCATTAACCAATGGACTCACATTCAAAACATGCCACATTAAAATTAAAGGTGAATTTCCTCCATAAGAAGGCAGCAAAACAATCTACAGCAACAAAAATAACTTTCCTAAATTTCATTAGCATTCATAGTTATCACTAAAGTATCACTTTCTTCATGTTGCAGAAGGAAGCAAAAGACTGTTTTGGCATCAGTGACTAGATAGCACAGAGTATGAATTCTAACGCTGTCATTTTCTGTTAAGTAATCTGCAAATGAACTCCGTTACTTTGGAACACATTGTCTCTTGGACATACTCCCAACTTTATGGTGACCTCATAAGGCTAAAAATAGTTAACTCACATAAAGCAATTAAAACAAACCTCACCACAAAGTAATAATTTAATAGATGTTGATTATCTTAGCATTTTATGACATGATAGGAGCTTGGTATCACATGTCGACAGGTCTGAAAGTAAAAAAATAAAGCGCCTGTCTGAATGCGGTCTGCAGCTCCAGGTAAGTCCCATTCACCGATTATTGTTTCTGTTTGGAAGCTGTCATTGGGGTAATACAAAATGGCTGATATTGGTGCTGCAGCCCACAACCCAGTGACTCTGGCTCCAGGTTCTAGCTTATCAGATACACTGTGGTATGACTATTTAGACGTCCCTGGCAATCCAGATAAGCTAGATTCTGCTGTGACAAAAGGCAGCCTCAGCATCCCACTGGAATATAGTACTAAGGTTTATGTCTCATGCCTGCTATGTGTCCACTGTGGGTCAGCATAATCTCTGCGCATTGTAGACACTTAGACTGTCAGTAGACTCATCACATGCTCCCCCAACCATCAAGACAGGACGGAAGCGAAACAAGGGAGTTTCATCCCACATGTTAGAATATTCCTGCTCTCAACTTTGGCTGAAGCAGATGACAGGGGACAACAGCATAATGTGCCATGCTATTTGAAAAATGGTACTAAAAGAATCCTCAAAATGTAAGGACACTGTTTCCCTAGATAAGAAATACACATAAAGTTCACTAAGAGCAAAGAGTTATAACCACGAGAGATGGCTCAGCAGGGATGCAAAGCCTGGTGGTTCAGTCCCTAGACCCATGCAAGGGCAGAAAGAAGGAAGAAGGAGAAAAAAGAAAGAAAGAAAGAAGAAAGAAAGAAAGAAAGAGAAGAAGAAAGAAAGAAAGAAAGAGAAAAGAAAAAAGAAAGAAAAAGAAAGAGGGAGGGAAGAAGGGAAGAGAAAGAAAACAGGAAGGAAAGAAAGAAAGAAAGAAGAAGAAAGTCATAAGAAAGAAAGAAAGAAGAAAGAACGAAAGAAAAAAAACGAAACACGAAAGAAAGAAAAGAAAAAAAAGAAGAAAGAAGAAAGAAAGAAAGGAAGAAAGAAACGAAAGACAAACAAAGAAAAGCGCTAAAAAAAGACCCTAAAGAAGAAAGAAAGAAAGCAAAGAAAGAAAGGAAAAGCAAGGAAAGAAAAAAGAAAGAAAGAAAGAAATGCAAATCTACAAATTGTCCTCTGGCCCCATACAATCCCACACCCACAATAATAATGAATGTGTATAAGATATAAAGAGTATTGAACTATAAAATATTTAATCTAAAATTCTTTCTAATGGTACATATATGGGGTTTCATATTGGGAAAAACATGAATCACTTTTTATGATTTGTCTCAGCTTTCATTAATTCCAAGCTTGGCTACTTAGTTGATCAATATATACTTCACAGGAAACTAATGGATGCTGATTGTTAACTTGTTAAAGTTGAATGACTGAATGATATAGGTTAGATAGATAGTCTTACAGTTTCTATTGTCTTAAACCTGAACATTTTGCCACCCCATTATGATACCTATAGACCAAATAAATATACCAAGACATTCTGTAATTAGGAAGTGTATGCTTGAATTGGGGATTTTCAGTGGGTTTATGGTTAATTATTAAAGTATTTTACTGAAGTTAAATTACATCACTGAAAAAAATGAGTAATTTTCAGGGAGTCCAAACAGGTCATTTTGTGCATGTTGAAGACATAGTAGTCTTGCACCATAAACAGACAGCCATGTACAGGTCAGGCCGTGAACATGTACATCAGTAATACAAAAGAGTAGCTCTGGGATAATAAGTGAATAGTAAAGATTTATTATACATGTGTATTTTTGACATGTGTGTGTAGGTGCCCCACAGAGGCCAAAAATTGGTTTTGATTCCCTTGGAGTGGAGATACACTGGTTGTGAGTTACCAATGTGGGTGCTAGATCCAAACTCAGTCCTCTGGAAGAGCAGGAGGTGGTTTGAAGCATTTAGCCATCTCTTAACCCCCAATGAATGAAGTTTAGTCAAGATGAATTGGATTTTTTTAATTTTTAAAACTTTTGTTTATTTTTTTTTTGGTCTTTTTTTTGAGACCAGGGTTTTTAATTTTTTATATCTACTTGACCCACTAGCAAACTCACAGATAGTAAGCACTTCACTATGCATATAAAATATGACTACATAACACAGTAAGCATATGGCTCCCACATGGTAGAAGGAGAGAGCCAATACCTGGAAGTCATCTTCTGACCAACAACCACACAACACACAACACACACACACACACACCACCAAACTTTTTAACTACATAGTAATAAAATATTTGTGGTTGGTTTTAAACCACAAATGCATTATTGGAAGAATCACATTTCCAAAACACTAGGAGAATTTGCAGATAGAAAAAATTGTAATGTTTGCTAACATCATCTGTGAAAAGGTTCTAGAATGCCTGAACTCAGAACATAGCAATGGTATGAATGCGTGTGCCTATTTCCAACTACTTTGAGATGGTAAATTTAACTCTTAGTACTTTTAGACTCTAAAGGACAGCAAATCACCAAACAAAGTGTTTTTTTTTTTTTATATGTAAAACATTTAAGCATTCTCTCTAAAAATAATAGTGAGGCAACTCAGTATATGAAGTGAATCAGAAAGCAAGGTCGGGGATGGAGGAAGAGCCTGCAGAAGCCCACCCCCTTTCTTCTATAATACTTTGCTGTGAAATCTACCAAATCAGAGATGATATTTATACCTTATGAAGAGGAAGTTGACCCCGATCGGTATTTAAAGAAGGGAAATCTCCAACCTGGGGAACTGAGTACTCATGAATATTTGTGAGGAAGGACTTTGGTGGTGGGAGTATCCACGGAGTGTTCTGTGCTTTGCCTGAGGACGAAACTAGAGGCAGAGGGCGTTACAAGGGGCCAGAACTACCCAATAATAGACAAGCCCAACTAACACGATGTTCTCAACATGAGGGAGCAGAGCCTGGTGACGCATGCTTTCTGTCCTCGATTGGGAAGCTGAACCAGGAGGATTAAGAGTTAAAGGTCACCTTGGACTGCACAGGCAGACCAGGCCTCACTGACACCAAACAGAAGTCCGCTTCAGCATCAGTCCCCTACTCTTCTGGTTCTTTTTCCCTCTGACCTTTTCTTGGGTGTTTCCTTGTTCGTGCATGCTGCTGCCACACACTGGGTCAGCTGTTCTTTTCTCTGTAAATCTTTTTCTTCATAGTAAGAAAGGAGGACAAATTCAGACACAACGAGTGAAGTTCAGATGTTAGGAAAAATCCCATCCACTAACACAGGGATCAGTTCTAATCATGGTTAAGATTGTCTGCACCCCCAAGCCTCTTAACTAATCAGCTTTCTATTCATTCTTCCCACACCTTCTTTCACAAAGGTCCTGTGACATTGTGTGAGTTCCAAGGAAAACCTCACAAGCAATGAAAAGACAGAGTTAATGTCCCTCTACCCACGCGGTACTACACTGATTAATTTTTAAAGAATGGCTAAATGAAGTTATTTATTATTTGTATGCGTACATAGACTTGTGCCCGCTTATATTTTAATTCGATTTTTAACAAGTAAGCCAATATGATTTTTAAATTATTTCCCATCAGGCATAAAGGCTAATAAAGCAATCTACTAATTTATGCCATATCAAATTTACACTCTCCCCCTCCCCCCCATCTTTATTTAGAACTATGAGAACTCTAATGATATAGTTCTACAGGAAATGAAACTAGGGAAATATGTTTAGACTTCCTAATTTTTAGTCCATATAAATAGCTATTGTAAAAGGGGAAAGAATACTTTTGGAAATCTTAACATTGTGAAACACTACATATACAGTTATTCTAATATTTTTTATTTTGATGGTACTATATAAAACATAAAGACAACAAAGCAAGTTATCTCATAAAATAATTTCCTTGATGTGGATTGGAGAATTCAGGTATACTCTACATTTTTTTTTTAAATGCAGGCTACTTCTTTGAGCCGGAATCGAACCAGCGACCTAGGATTTTTTTATTCTTTTTTTTTCATTTTTAACAATAAGTAATATTTATCGTACACGCATCCTTCATGTAAAACCAATTTGCAAGCAGTTGTGCCCAACACACACAGCCCATGGGTCCCACCATCTAGTTGGGAGGCTTGTATGTTCAATCAAACTTGATCAGATGAGTGTCCCAGACTGTATTACTGTAGTCTTGTCATTCACTCCCAATCCCAGCCGTTACATTCTATCACACCCCTCTTCCACGATTGTTCCTAGGCTTAGAAAAGGGGCACCAGATGGACGAGAAGCAAAACCGTCTACTTTTCTGGAGCTGTGTGTCTTGGACTCTGGTCAATTCTGGCTGTTTCCTTTCATGGGGTGACAGTTTGTCCATGAATAACCTTTTAATCCTACTAATGAAGCTCAATTAGCTATAAGGTATTCTAACAGTACTAATTGTTATGGTAGTTACTTTGATATAGACACCGATGTTTGGTGGTATGTTAATCTATGAATTACGTTTTTCTTTCTGTAAAATATGACAGGGTCTTACTGTGGCTTATACATCCTAACCACTAGTCGGATGCAAGCTTGTGGCATCTCTTAACCTGCATATTATTCTCCAGGGACGATGCTAATACCAATTATAGAACCGCTAATTAGCCGTTGATTTGGGATCCCTCAATATCGGCTATGTCGGGCTGTACCATTCTTGCTGCACATATGTGTTCCATTCAGTGTTGCGGTGTAGTGGTGTTCTGATGGTTAGGAGTCTTGATCTTTTTCGCCACCTCCACCCGCCCGCGACTTGTATATACTCTATATTTTACGCTTTATTCTGGCTTTAGTGTGTTACTTCTTTGGTTTCTAAATTTAATCCTCTCTGCGTATTCCCAGACGTTACCCAACTGTATCATTTTTCGCAAGTGTTTCTTTGGCCTCTTCTAACCCCTCTTTTTTCGCTATTTCCTTTCCCCTATGTCCACATCATGGTCTTCCCGGCCACAGCCCGGCCCTTTTCCCTACTTTCTCTATCCTTCATTCACTCTCGTCCCAGGCCCTCATTTCTCACACCCCCTTCTTACAGGCACTCAACGAAGCACATTATCCTTTGCACGCGTTGTGGCCTGGACCACCCACCCGCGTGTCCCCTACCACCTCGCCTTCTCTTTTTTTTCCCCCCCCTTTTTTCTTGGCCTACTCATATCCAGCCCCCCCTTCCCGAATATTACTGTCACACACCTCCCCACTCCGACTGAGACTTCGCCTTAGACGCTCTTTTTTATTGTATGCCCTGTATTTACACTTTGTTTAATGTGCATCCACCGCCTTAAGGAGACTTTGTGCTTATTGTCACGCTGTGACTCCTCTCCTTCTCTGACTACGACGACATTTATACTACACTCTTCTTATTCACAGTACCATTCTTGCTCCCTACCTCCCCCCCTTACGTACACAACTTTCCAAAGATTACGCCTTCATGTCGTTATTCCCCCGTTTTCTCCATCTTTGCCAAGTATCTACTCTTCTGTTTCCACTATCTCGTTGGTCTCTCCCACAATCACCATTCATTTTATGTACTCGCAACGCCTCTGATTCACCCTCACATCATCGGGTTTGCATATTCTCACTAATAGATCTCTAAAGAGGGATCAGAGGTATAAGGAGGAAGTATTCACATGACTCTCACTTATTATAGAACTATTGCAACCGCATCTCTTGTTACAAGCAAAGCTATTTTAGCAGATTCAGAGACTCTATTATAAACTCGATCGCTTACAAGGGACATGACGCCGTCATTGCTGATTGTTCGGGGTTTGCCAGGTCCCACTGTCACGCTAGCAGTCACGAGAGCGTTGTATGATGACCTTAATGCAATGATAAGTCATTGACGGCGTTGCAATGTGTACAGATTTCTGATAGCACACAGGACCAATCTCTGGTTACACGTCTATCGCCACAATGCGAATAATGGTCCATAATGCTGTATGACTTACAGTTTTCAGATGCGTGTGATTAACGGTTGGCCTTCCGTCTCTTAAGTCTTGGTGGGTTGATCCATTTTTCCTAAAGCATCTATGTGGCCACACTTCCTCCTTGGGCTTTCTCCCTCTCCCCCGCCCCCCCCTCCACCGCCTGTCCTGCTGCTCCTCCTTCCCTCCCCCCCCCTCCCTTTCTCCTTTTCCCCCGCCTCTGCTTCGCATCATTCCACCATCCCCCACACACAACTCCTTTCCCGTAAGTTTTGTTTTACAAAACGATTCCTCCGCAATTGCACACGTGTTTGTTCAAAAAGGTTTCATATTATCTGTCTCCCCGACCTTTTTGTTTTAGTTTTTGTCTTTTTTGCACCTATATGATCCAAAAGGCATGTTGATTACACATAATCTATAGTCTGGAATCAAGCACAGATTCTCAAAATTCACCCATGTCCTGTTTTTGGGTGGACGGTTAGTTGTTAACTGTGGGAAGCACACTTAATTTTTAAGTAGCTCATCCTGAACAACAGAGTAAAAGAATGTAACACAGGGTGAACGTTTACCAACGAAAAATTAAGGAGAGCATTGTAATGTTCCAACTCCAACGTTATTGTTGTTACGATCATTTTAAGTAAAACAAGCATTGGACAACACATTTATCATTTCCAATTAATAAGGTGCATTACGATTTTTTTATCTGAGCCTTTAAACCATGTTGATTAATATACACATATTTACTTTTTTTAAAGGGTCCTAAAAACATACATGTAACTCTGTACATTGAACATTTATGCTGAGATGAAGATAACACATTCCCAGAAAAACAAATCGATGGAATGGTATCCCTATATGTGATGCTAGCACCCAAAGCCCAATGTTATACATATTTTTGTGTTGAGGGATTGCATATTTTACCAAGAACACCACAAAGAGAAGACTGTCATCAGAAAAAACTGACTGAAATGATTGGCAATTCAGGGAAGAGTGTTTTGAGGGGTGTGAAGGGACCCACTCGGTGCTTTATTTCAATTAATACATCATTTAATTGACCATGACGTTTCACCAATGTTCCCAAATTCTTGCCCAGTACTCTGTCTCTCTACACCTGGTATCACAGTGTATACACGTCATATCTAGGACACCGACTTTTGCAACACTAAAATGAGCCATTTAGAATGTCCGATGGCTGATTGGTCTGTCACCTGCTAATTGCTGGTCACACAGGATTCCAGTACCATAGGCCATGATGAGCAGGCTCTAAGCAAAAGTCAAACACACCAAACAATATTTTGAGGAGTAACACAGATATGCAATATTTATGAGTGTTTTTACTGGTTCATATGAGGTGTGCTTGTTACTTTTACACTATTGTGTACAAAATATCTAAGACAACCACAAAGAAAGGCTTTTTTGTTGGCTTTGGGGGGTTATACAAGTTTCAGTTGAGGGAGCAAGGCAGAGAGAGGTGTTCTCTTCATGGGAAGGAAACGGAGGTGAGGGTCTGGATCAAGATCCCACTTCCTCCTTCCCTCCATCCCCTCTCCCCCACTCCCGTCCCCCACCTCCCCCACCCGCTCCGCGGAGCGGGGGAGGATGGGGGACGGGGGGGGGGAACGGACGGACAGTGTGGCTGTGGACCAGCCTCACCTCGTGCTCTCCTCCATGAAGAGAACACCTCTGCTCTGCCTTGCTCCCTCAACTGAAACTTGTAAACCCCAAAGCCAAAACAAGCCTTTCTTTTGTCTGTCTTAGATATTTTGTACACAATAGTGTAAAAGTAACAAGCACACCTCATATGAACCAGTAAAAACACTCATAAATCCATTGCAATCTGTTTTACTCCTCAAAATCTTTGTCTTGGTGTGTTTGCTTTTGCATAAGCCTGTCATCATGGCCTATGGTACTGGAATCCTGTGTGACCAGCAATTAGCAGGGTGACAGACAACAGCCATGGACATTCTAAATGGCTCATAGTGTTTGCAAAAGTCTGTTCCTAATATACTGTATACACTGTATCAAAATGTAGAGTAGACAGAGTCTGGGCAAAATTGGATACTTGTTGAACTCATGTCAATTAAATATGTATTAATTGAATAAACACCAGTGTCCCTCTCCCACCCCTCCCACCCTTCCTGATTCACCATTTCAGTCAGTTTTCTGATGCAGTCTTTCTTTTGTTGTTCTTTTAATATGCATCCCTCTCCACAAGAAATATTTATAACTGGGTTATTGGTGCTAGCATCCACATATGAGGGATACCATTCATCGTTTGTTTTTCTGGGACTGTGTTACTTCACTTAATATAATGTCTAATGTACAGGTTACATGGTGTTTTAGGACTTAACAAAAGTAAATATGTGTATATTAAACAACATTGGTTTAAAGGTTCAGATAAAAAACGGTAATGCACCTTAGTTAATTGGAAATATAAATTGTTGTCCACATTTGTTTTACTTAAAATCTGTACAACAATAACTTTGGGATTGGCACATACAAATGTTCTCTATAATTTTTCTGTTGTACAGTATCACCTTGTGGCATTCTCTTTTACCTGTAGGATGAGCTAACTTAAAAAATTAAGTTTGCTTCCCAAGTTAATCACATACCGCCACCCAAAACAGCATGGGTGAATTTGATGAAATCTGTGCCTTGATTCCAGCCTATAGATATGTGTAATACAACTGCCTTTTTGAGACTCATAGGTCAAAAAACAAAAACCTAAAACAAAAAGGGGGGATACAGATACATATGAAACCTTTTTGTCAAAAACTTTGCAATTCAAATCTTAAAACTAACTACGGGAAAAGGTTTGTATGTTCCAACAGGTCAAAATGTCACCAACTTAACGGCTGAGAAAGAAAAGATACAGCTTTGCATTGTGTAAGATGTACCAGGAAGTACCAGCAGAAAGGTTGGCCCGTCTGAACATTGAAAGGAAGAAAAGTCTCAGACTGCTACAGACATCAAACCCCTCAGTGGATCATACTTGTAACAACTATTTATAATGAGTCCTACAGAAACTTACCTTCTAGGTGCTGCAAAGTTTTAATATGAGAGACTTTCTTACCTCCTCCCCATAGAACAAGGAGAAATATGATGATGATGAGGTCGTTCTCTAACTGTAAATTGGAGCCAACTGTTATAGAGGTAATCTCTTATAAAACTGGTAAAACTGCCTTCTTTAATTGACTAATAGACATAGGAACTGTGAAAAGGATTATTCTCTATTCAGATCCAAATAGAATACTAAAGTCTCCTTAAGCTATGCACTTAAGCAAAATATATTAATACAGGAGCTCTGACATCAGCAATGGATTATTCTACCAAGGAGATGTTGGCCAGGGGATCCAAGCCCCCACAAAAGGTAAAGGCTCCTTGCCTCTAAACTGGGATACCTGCAAGAAGAGAGGCGATAAGGCCCTGCTGTCAAAGACCTGATGTAAGCATGGGAAAGATGTATTGAGACCGCACTTGCAAGTATACAGTTGGTCTCTGGAATACCAGAGAGTGTTACCAAAGGCCACTAAACCAATAAAGCAAATATAGGTCTCCTTGAGTCAAGCAAGACTCCTCCATCAGCACCAGCTACACCTCACCTGCCTGGAACTACTGTGCAGCAGTGGCAGCCACATGCCTGTATATCCCAAATCTAATCGGTTATTAGCTTTCTCCTTGGAGGAATAACCCATGGTTGATGCCACAAGCTTGCATCCTCTAGTGGTTAGGAGATGTTATAAGCCACAGTAAGACCCTGTCATATTTTACAGAAAAAACGTAATTCATGGATTAACATACCATCCAAACATCTGTGTCTATATCAAAGTAACATACCATAACAATTAGTACTGTTTAAATACCTTATAGCTAATTGAGCTTCATTAGTAGGATTAAAAGGTTATTCATGGACAAACTGTCAGCCCATGAAAGGAAACAGCCAGAATTGACCAGAGTCCAAGACAACAGCTCCAGAGAAAGTAGACTGTTTTGCTTCTCGTCCATCTGTGCCCCTTTTCTAAGCCTAGGGAACAATCTGTGGAAGAGGGGGTGTGATAGAATGTAAGGGCTGTGATTGGGGTGAATGACAAGACTACAGTAATACAGTCTGGACACTCATCTGATCAAGTTGATTGAACATACAAGCCTCCCAACTAGATGGTGGGACCCATGGGCTGTGTGTGTTTGGGCACAACTGCTTGCAAATTGGTTTTACATGAAGGATGCTTGTACTCATAAATTATTACTTATTGTTAAAAAATGAAAAAAAAAGAATAAAAAAAATCCTTAGGTCGCTGGTTCGATTCCGGCTCAAAGAAGTAGCCTGCATTTAAAAAAAAAATGTAGAGTATACCTGAATTCTCCAATCCACATCAAGGAAAATTATTTTATGAGATAACTTGCTTTGTTGTCTTTATGTTTTATATAGTACCATCAAAATAAAAAATATTTGAGAAATAACTGTATATGTATTGTTTTCACAATGTTAAGATTTCCAAAAGTATTCTTTCCCCTTTTACAATAGCTATTTATATGGACTAAAAATTAGGAAGTCTAAACATATTTCCCTAGTTTCATTTCCTGTAGAACTATATCATTAGAGTTCTCATAGTTCTAAAATAAAGATGTGGGGGAGGGGGAGAGTGTAAATTTGATATGGCATAAATTAGTAGATTGCTTTATTAGCCTTTATGCCTGATGGGAAATAATTTAAAAATCATATTGGCTTACTTGTTAAAAATCGAATTAAAATATAATGCTGGGCACAAGTCTATGTACTGCATACAAATAATTAATAACTTCATTTAGCCATTTCTTTAAAAATTAATCAGTGTAGTACCGCGTGGGTAGAGGGACATTAACTCTGTCTTTTCATTGCTTGTGAGGTTTTCCTTGGAACTCACACAATGTCACAGGACCTTTGTGAAAGAAGGTGTGGGAAGAATGAATAGAAAGCTGATTAGTTAAGAGGCTTGGGGGTGCAGACAATCTTAACCATGATTAGAACTGATCCCTGTGTTAGTGGATGGGATTTTTCCTAACATCTGAACTTCACTCGTTGTGTCTGAATTTGTCCTCCTTTCTTACTATGAAGAAAAAGATTTACAGAGAAAAGAACAGCTGACCCAGTGTGTGGCAGCAGCATGCACGAACAAGGAAACACCCAAGAAAAGGTCAGAGGGAAAAAGAACCAGAAGAGTAGGGGACTGATGCTGAAGCGGACTTCTGTTTGGTGTCAGTGAGGCCTGGTCTGCCTGTGCAGTCCAAGGTGACCTTTAACTCTTAATCCTCCTGGTTCAGTCTTCCACATGCTAGGACAGAAAGCATGCGTCACCAGGCTCTGCTCCCTCATGTTGAGAACATCGTGTTAGTTGGGCTTGTCTATTATTGGGTAGTTCTGGCCCCTTGTAACGCCCTCTGCCTCTAGTTTCGTCCTCAGGCAAAGCACAGAACACTCCGTGGATACTCACACCAAAGTCCTTACTACAAATATTCATGAGTACTCAGTTCCCCAGGTTGGAGATTTCCCTTCTTTAAATACCGATCGGGGTCAACTTCCTCTTCATAAGGTATAAATATCATCTCTGATTTGGTAGATTTCACAGCAAAGTATTATAGAAGAAAGGGGGTGGGCTTCTGCAGGCTCTTCCTCCATCCCCGACCTTGCTTTCTGATTCACTTCATATACTGAGTTGCCTCACTATTATTTTTAGAGAGAATGCTTAAATGTTTTAACATAGTAAAAAAAAAAAAAACACTTTGTTGGTGATTTCTGTCCTTTAGAGTCTAAATACTAAGAGTTAAATTTACCATCTCAAAGTAGTTGGAAATAGGCACACGCATTCATACCATTGCTATGTTCTGAGTTCAGGCATTCTAGAACCTTTTCACAGATGATGTTAGCAAACATTACAATTTTTTCTATCTGCAAATTCTCCTAGTGTTTTGGAAATGTGATTCTTCCAATAATGCATTTGTGGTTTAAAACCAACCACAAATATTTTTATTACTATTTAGTTAAAAAGTTTGTGTGTGTGTGTGTGTGTGTGTGTGTGTGTGTGTGTGTGTTGGTCAGAAGATGACTTCCAGGTATTGGCTCTCTCCTTCTACCATGTGGGAGCCATATGCTTACTGTGTTATGTAGTCATATTTTATATGCATAGTGAAGTGCTTACTATCTGTGAGTTTGCTAGTGGGTCAAGTAGATATAACAAAATTAAAAGACCCTGTCTCAAAAAAAAGACCAAAAAAAAAAAATAAACAAAATTTTAAAAAATTAAAAAAAATCCCAATTCATCTTGACTAAACTTCATTCATTGGGGGTTAAGAGATGGCTAAATGCTTCAAACCACCTCCTGCTCTTCCAGAGGACTGGAGTTTGGATCCTAGCACCCACATTGGGTAACTCACAACCACGTGTAACTCCAACTCCAAGGGAATCAAAACCATATTTTGGCCTCTGTGGGCACCTACACACACATGTCAAAAATACACATGTATAAATAAATCTTTATCTATTCACTTATTATCCAGAGCTACTCTTTTGTATTAGACTGATGTACATGTTCACGGCCTGACCTGTACATGGCTGTCTGTTTATGGTGCAAGACTACTATGTCTTCAACATGCACAAAATGACCTGTTTGGACTCCCTGAAAATTACTCATTTTTTTCAGTGATGTAATTTAACTTCAGTAAAATACTTTAATAATTAACCATAAACCCACTGAAAATCCCCAATTCAAGCATACACTTCCTAATTACAGAATGTCTTGGTATATTTATTTGGTCTATAGGTATCATAATGGGGTGGCAAAATGTTCAGGTTTAAGACAATAGAAACTGTAAGACTATCTATCTAACCTATATCATTCAGTCATTCAACTTTAACAAGTTAACAATCAGCATCCATTAGTTTCCTGTGAAGTATATATTGATCAACTAAGTAGCCAAGCTTGGAATTAATGAAAGCTGAGACAAATCATAAAAAGTGATTCATGTTTTTCCCAATATGAAACCCCATATATGTACTCATTAGAAAGAATTTTAGATTAAATATTTTATAGTTCAATAGCTCTTTATATCTTTATACACATTTCATTATTATTGTGTGTGTGGATTTGTATGGAGGCCAGAGGACAATTTTGTAGATTTCTTTCTTTCTTTCTTTCTTTCTTTCTTTCTTTCTTTCTTTCTTTCTTTCTTTCTTTCTTTCTTTCTTTCTTTCTTTCTTTCTCTTTCTTTCTTTCTTTCTTTCTTTCTTTCTTTCTTTCTTTCTTTCTTTCTTTCTTTCTTTCTTTCTCCTTCCTTCCTTCCTTTCTGCCCTTGCATGGGGTCTAGGGACTGAACCACCAGGCTGTGCATCCCTGCTGAGCCATCTCGCTGGTTTCTACTCTTTGCATCTTAGCTGAGACTTTATGTGTATTTTCTTATCTAAGGGAAACAGTGTCCTTACTATTTTGAGGATTCTTTAGTACCATTTTTCAAATAGCATGGCACATTATGCTGTGTCCCTGTCATCTGCTTCAGCCAAAGTTGAGAGCAGGAATATTCTAACATGTGGGATGAAACTCCCTTGTTTCCTTCTACCTGTCTTGATGGTTGTGGAGCATGTGATGAGTCTACTGACAGTCTAAGTGTCTACAATGCGCAGAGATTATGCTGACCCACAGTGGACACATAGCAGGCATGAGACATAAACCTTAGTACTATATTCCAGTGGGATGCTGAGGCTGCCTTTTGTCACAGCAGAATCTAGCTTATCTGGATTGCCAGGGACGTCTAAATAGTCATACCACAGTGTATCTGATAAGCTAGAACCTGGAGCCAGAGTCACTGGGTTGTGGGCTGCAGCACCAATATCAGCCATTGTTATTACCCACATACAGGCTTCCAAACCAAGAAACAGTATCGGTGAATGACTTACCTGAGCTGCAGACCTCATTCATACAGGCACTTTATTTTTTACTTTACAGACCTGGCACATGTGATACCATGCTGCTATCATGTCTATAAAATGCTAAGAATAATCAACATCTATTAAATTATTACTTTGTGGTGAGGTTTGTTTTAATTGCTTTATGTGAGTTAACTATTTTTAGCCTTATGAGGTCACCATAAAGTTGGGAGTATGTCCAAGAGACAATGTGTTCCAAAGTAACGGAGTTCATTTGCAGATTACTTAACAGAAAATGACAGCGTTAGAATTCATACTCTGTGCTATCTAGTCACTGATGCCAAAACAGTCTTTTGCTTCCTTCTGCAACATGAAGAAAGTGATACTTTAGTGATAACTATGAATGCTAATGAAATTTAGGAAAGTTATTTTTGTTGCTGTATATGTTTGCTGCCTTCTTATGGAGAAATTCACCTTTGAATTTTAATGTGGCATTGTTTTGAATGTGAGTCATTGTTAATGCTTTCAAAATGTACTATCAGGGCTGGAAAGATGACTTAGCAGTTGAAAGCACTGACTGGTCTTGTAGAAGACTCAGTTCAGTGCCCAGCACATGCATGGTAGTTTATAACTGTATTAGTCACTTTTCTGTTGCTGTGATAAAACACCATGACCAAGGAACTTATAAAAGGAAGAGTTTATTTGAGCTTACGATTGATGGTTCCAGGTAATTAGAGTCCATTGTGGCAGGAGGCATGGCGGCTGGATCTGGAGCAGCAAGCTGAGGGTCACATCTCACAAAGAGCACAGGAAGTAGAGAGAGGGCGGCTGGAGACAGAAAGGCCTGTTAACTCACTAAGCCTGCCCCCAATAACATACTTCCTCTAGCATGGCCACACCTTCTAAGACCTCCAAGAACAGTGCCACCAACTGGGGACAAAATGTCTGAATACTTAAAGCCTATGGGGGACACTCATTCAAACCACCACATTCCACTCCCTGGCCCCCATAGGCTCCTGACCATATAAAATGCAAAATGCATTTAGTCCAACCTTAAAAGTCCCCATAGTCTTTACCAGTTTC